>ASSH01053140.1:0-10889 GCA_000418225.1 Zizania latifolia
CCGCCGCCGCCGAAAAGGGGTAGTGACGGCCGCGCTCCGGCATCATGCGGTTGATGGGGTTCGGATAGGCAGCCCCGCCGCCGTCGCAGGGGTAAGAGGAGGACGATGCCGGTGAGTTGGACGGCGAGGAGGTCGGCATGGCCGAAACGCCCCCACGGAGGATGAGTTCCTTAACTCCCTAAAGAGTCACAGCGATCTCATATTATGCATCACATGCCCCCTTTATAGAAGCCACCGCCATGGCGAAAGCTGCAAGCTATTATGGATTATCTAGTCGAGTCGACTTGCTCATGGGCGCCCGGCCCGGCCCAACCCGGCTAGGGACCGCAATTTTATATGTGGGTATGGATACCCGACTCGATGGATACAGATTTGGGTTTAGTTTTGTGCCCGTGGATTCGCGGGTTTGGATACCCGTTTATTTTATGGTTGAGCATAGGCTTATAGTTAAATCTACTGGTATCCACGAATTTACCTGATTACTTATATTTACATAGACAGCCTAGCCCATTACTCAATACTCTTTTAGCCCAGCCCACTTCACTCTCCAACCGGACTAACCCTAAATCCCCTACTCTCCTCTCCTCTCTTTGGCGGTTTGGCTCTCTCCCCGCTCCCCTCTCCCCTTGTGTTCTCCAATCTCCAGGCAGTCCAGGGGCAACGGCACTGTGGCAAGACGGGCAAGGGTGCTAGGCAGAACGTTGAACGCCTTCGTGCTAGGGGTAGGGCGCTAGCCACAGGCCCATACCCATGCCAGCCGCAGTGCGGAGTGCCGCAAACCGTGCGCCAGGGGCCAAGCTGCTAGCTGCACACCCACACCGGCCAAATCTGATTTATGTGGAAGTGTCACATGACTGAGAAAAATATCCGTTGGGTTGTCAACCATTTCAGAAATCAGAACTATTATGTGTTATGTGCTGGCTGCTAAACCCGTGGGTTACCTGTCAGATTTCGGGTACCCGGCGGGTTCGTGTATGGGTTTGATTTTAAGCCCATGGGTTTCACGGGTTCAAGTTTGTATGAGTTTCACATGTTTGCTTCGTGAACGGGTTTTCATTAAACCCATGGGTTTCAGACCAGTTGACATCCCTAAACCCGACCCCAACCCTGGTCCAACACGGCCCGGCATAGAATTCTCATTCTTTTTACAGGTTTGGAACCAACTCATTTAGGGGGGAGTTTTGAATAAAATTTACATAAATTAAACTAATTTCTATGAGAATGATTTCCAAATGAGTCCTCACTATGAAATGCTAATGCTATCTCTAAAATATAGAATTTGTGGAGGAAATTTGCATGGTTTCAAACCTATGGGATTTTTCCTATATGAGCGAAGTATTGTGTGTCTTTGAATACTATGAAACTCCTGTACTTAATGTTTTGGTATATAAGAATTTTGAAGTAGAACTTTGCTTCGAGTTTTTGTCTTTTCTTAATTTCCTCTGTTTTTATGTGGTTTTGTCACCAAACAACCATCCATGTATTTCTATGTGTTTTTTTTCATCTTTTTCACTTTCACACTTGCATTTCTATTAAATTATTGTTTCTATGTCGTATTGTTTGTACATTCCAAAGGAGGCCTAAATCTAGGAATTATGGAGGGTTTGTAGGCTTGGGATACAAGTCCCACCTTTGTCCATCGCAAGGCCTAATCCAATAAATAAGTTTAATCTAGTGGACATAATTCTTAATACCCCTTCCCAAAAAATAAAATCTCCATGATCTATTTTATTCCAACCAGTATTCATCTATGACAAAGAGTGATTTTAAAGGATTTTTTTAGGAATTACTTCAAATCATCTGTAAATCCTGTAATTTTTCTGTGTTCCAAAATAGTCCTAGACATTCATGTCTTGTTTACTGATATGTTGAGTCACATGTCGTACAAGCATTTTGTCACACTAAACTAGGATTCATCACTCATGAGAATTGACTCTCATGCATGAGTGAGGTTGCAAGCAGCGCCTCTCGATGCACTCTCCATCTCAAGCATAAGCAATGGTGGTGAGGCTTGGAATCGCTCACAAGTGATTAAGGGGTTGTTTGATTGCTAGCCATCATTTACCAATAAAAGTTGTCACACTTGTCTAAGTTGAGGTTATCAAATTTTTTGCCACACCTTAGCAAGTCTAAGGGAATCTTGCCATACTTTTTTAAGTCATTGACATATAGAATCAAAGAAAATCTTGCCATAACTGTGGCAGCAACCTAACACCTACCAAATTAGTCAAACTTGCCTAACCTTAGGTGTGACAAACTGTGACTAGCAATCAAACAGCCCCTAACTTGATGCACTCTTGATAATGGTGGACCTTGTATTTTAGTGTTGGCTAATGTGATCAATACCATATAATCATAGCATAAACGAACAATCTTAAATTTCTTGAGCTTGTGGTCTAATCTATATTTGACAACCACTACGTCTTCTATCATATTGGATAGGACTTGAGTGAAGGCGAACTGCTAGCTAGATCTATAGAGTCTATAGATAAGGAGGGAGAATGATCTAGTCGACTGATGATGGTGTGGTGGTTGAAGATTAGTAGAAGGGGGTGGGAGAGTCAGGAGATGGCGAGGTAATGGGCCAAAATAGCTAATGAGGCAAATCGACTAAGGATCAAAACATGCCCTTAGCCCCTTGTTACGTCCCAACAATACCCTCTGGTCATGACTAGAGAGCTGGGCCTGAAGAGAGAATGTAGGCCAAACAGGAGATACATGACTACAGAATGGGTTGTGTAATCTGGAAGTGTTGGGTATAAATAACAGGAAATGAGTGCTATAATGCATCGAACAAGTGATACATGAATACAAACCTTGCCCCAAACTATCTCCCTCTTCTGTTCGAGCCTGTCTCTCTGATGTTGTTCTTCTCCATTCAATCTCCCCTTCCTCTTCCTCTTCCTCTTCCTCTTCCTCTTTCTCTCGATTGATCTGAGTTTCTCTACCTCAAGGAACGTGACACCCCCTTCCCCAAACTAATCTTAAACTACATGCCCGACATGTTGTACTAATAGAAAAATGCAAGGCCTGCTTGTTTCTATTTTTCATAAAAGGAGTGGTATAACATCTTTGCAATAATTATGATATGATTTTTATATTTCCATTTATAACAAATTAAAAGGTAAAGTTGACAAAAAGTGATAGAAGCCATTAATATAATTCTAAAACTAGTTTCTAGATTCAACTTTTGCTACATATTTCTAGAAACATGAGAAATAAATGTGTTCATGTCTTTCTTAAGATTTTAGATGAATTGGATAATGCACACACCTCGATGCAACCAATACATATGTATCTCTAATTATAGATGGCCAAACAGGTAGCATGGCCTAGCATGGCACGAGTGAGGAACCAGGTAGTGTCGTGCTAGCCCATGGATGGGCTCACCTAATGGCCTAGGCATGACACAATATAAACTTAATTGTGTTGTGTCGGCTCAGTCAACCTACGCCAAACCCATTATTCAACAGAGTCGCAGACCACAAACTAAGAATTCATAAGCTCACAAATCACAATCCATAACACAATTCACATATCAACACAAACACAAAGTTACACTTACCATACCTAACCTTTTTGCCATTCTCCAATTTGAAAACCTTCTCAATGTTGTTCCAGACATTCGAGGTGGTGGATCTAGTCCTCCTATTTCTGATGGTGGTGCTTGTAATAGTCAGTGGACCCATGGAGTCAGTCGTAGCAATAGGCATGGCCGCCTTCGCATTGACAACACTGCTTCTGAAAAGGCGACCCATCCAAAATATTCTTCTTCGATGTTTCCTTCCAGCATGAAGTCACGGTCGATGAAGTCATGGAGGCTCTACTTCGATAACCCAATGGTGCATGTTGCACCCACACAATGTGCACTGCATCACCCAACACCCTACAAGAAACAAGTAAGCGAAATCAAATCTGGGAAAAATATATTGAAAAAGTTTGAAAATTAAGGGGAAGCAAGCATATCTACACAAACTGGAGCCTATAGACGGGGAGGCCAAGAGGGCGAAGAGCTAAAGACCTAAGATAGAGAGGTGGCACATATAGGGGAAGACACGGAATAACAAAGACCGAAGATGATGTCAAGAACGTGAGAGGACGAGAGGCGGTGACACGGTCCATGCGAGGGACAAGGAAAATGAACGATGGAGAGTTAGGTTTTGGAACGTGGTGTAGTGGGGGACTAAGGTTATATGAAGTAGACTGACAAGCTACAAGCTTGGACGGGCTAGTCGTACCTACCGTTAAATAGGTAGGGTCATGCTAGCTCGACATGCTGCATTTTTAACCTAGGCACAACAAGGCACATGGGGTCATGCTAGCCTAGACGCAATGTAAATTGGGTCGTGTTGTGCTTGAGTTGGGCCAAACCAATCGAGCCACATTTTAGACCACTTTAACCAATCTAGTTGGCCATCTATAGCTCTAGTCCACACATGCATAACATAGAGGTAAAAACAAGAGAATTGCGCCTATAAGCACTTAACTAACGCTAGATGGCCTAGTGTGTCGCCCAGCATGGCACGCCTAGGCCCATGATGGCATGACTGGAAAATAGGTCATATCATGCTAGAACTCAAACGGGCCAAGCCATGTTGACCACGCACGAAAGAACCCATGAATTATGCACGACATGGCGACTTGGTTCGCTAGTTCAGTGCACACTTGTGCGGGTGGCCAAGTGCAAATGCTAGCATGCCGCCCAATCTTCCCACGTAGCTAGCTGATTATAGTATTGTTGCCTATTATGTAGCTCTACGAGTGTTGGTCTTTTAGGGAAAATAGAAAATTGTGGAAAAATATTGGGAAAATAGAAAAATGTGGGAGGAACATAAACAATAATCTTTAGTAATGTTTATATTACATGAGGATGCGATGGACGGTGTGTCATGATTGGACCATAAATATGTTGTGTCGTGCCGTTCTGTAGACAATCAGACTATACTATATCGACATGATGTGCCGAGGTGATGGCCTAAACATAGCCCAAGTAATCGTGTCGGGCCGTGGCGGACTAGTCTCATGTCAGCTATAGTAAAGTTGTGCCCAGACCGATAGTATGATTTTAGATATTCCCTTAAATTTTGTTGACTTAGGGGTTATTTGGATCAATGACTCAAGTTGCCACAACTCAAGTTAGTCATGCCACAACCAGTTAGCCTATTGTTTGTTAGACTACCATATTTTAGGTTGCCAAAGAAAGTTTGGCAGCTGCCAAATGCTTTACCATAGCTTTTTATGCAAAACTTGTGATGAGAAAATTGTTCGCATCAGTATTTTACTAAACTTGTGACAGAAATCCAAATATCAATCTCAACAAAATCGCCACACTTTTATCTATCAACCAAATAATTCTATTCTATTATAAAGTTAGACATACCACAATATCGATGAACGTCTACCCTTAGACATGGCAACTTGAGTCGTCCATCCAAACAACCTCCTATCCGGCGGTGCATGGGGCCACCTCTAACTAGCGCATAAGCTGCAAGAAAAAATATCAGGTAGAGTATAGCCGGATGGATGGTGGTGACGGGAAAAGAAAGGTGAAGACAACGAAACTAGTCGAGTGGAAGCCAAGCAAGGCAGCTGCGCGGAGGAGCAATCTCGCCGGGATCCAAGTAGCCGTTACGGGAAACGGGGAGGAGGATTACTGGCCCCTGGGCCCCGGGCCGGGTCAGCCCCGGAATCCGGCCCGCCGGGCCCCACCCACGCCGTCCCCCGGTCGCCGTGTCACTGGCAGCAGCGAGCTCAGAATCTTGGCGTGTGTGTGTGCAGTGTGACGCTCCGAGCACGTACACCACACGTACGATTGCGTCACTGCCCTTTAAACTAGTATCGTTTCTCTCGCACTGAGCTACTGTACGATACTGCCATGTGGACCTCGCTGCGTATGGGACCCACGTGTCAGTAGGCGGCAGTGAAGCTGGAGAGATGCTGGCAAACAAGACGTACTTTGGATCCGCTGTAAATTCTTTTAAAAAAGAAGCAAGTTGGATGAAATCCGGTGTGAGCTAAAAATTCCGGCGCATTGAGAATAGGAGGGAAACAAATTAGAGAATGGTGGATAGGCTAGGTTTTATGAACTGATTTATATTATAAACTATATGTTAGATTTACTTGAACACATATAGTTAATACAAGATACTCACCCTCCTAACTTACACGAGGCTCTACTCCGGTTTATTTTGTACATCTATCATGAATTTGACGATTTTCACAAATCTATGTTGACATATTTATTTATTTGATTTAGTTTTTAGATTTTGTTATAGGAAATAAGCTGGTCGAAAAATCGTCACATGCGCCACCCTCCTAACGAGCATAGTTGGTTTTCTCGTCTGTGGTTCGCCGGAGGCTGATCAGGAGCTACCGATATATCGAGAGCCATGCACACCCACGCATCCATGCTGGTGGCTAGCGAGCACGACGTGACAGAGGATTGGAATGGCTCCAAGGGCGCCATGCTTAGCGCCTTAGCGGCTAGCTAGCTAGTAGCACACCACTGCATGTACTCTCCCTCTCCACCGCATTATACCGCACACCAAGCAAGTGCATGCGCGTGCGCGGCGCGGAGCTAGATAGCTAGCAGCTGCATGCAGACCGGAACAAAAGATCGTGTACATAGAATGCATGGTCCGATCCGAGTTAGCTAGCTAGCCAGGTTAGAGCGATCGATCACCTTGGCTGCATGTAGGCAAAGCTCAAAGCACAACGCAGCCTAGCTAGCACACGCATCGCACAAGCTTCTAGCAGCCATCAGATGACGAAGCTCTATTTTTCTTTCTATCAACTGCGAGAGAAAGTTACCAAAAGAAGATGTATGTATGCATGTTTCTCGCACGATGCTCACGTTGGTCCGTACAGAAGGAATGCATTTAATTTGTAATTTTTTATACATGGTACTATGGTAGATGTAGGTAGGGATGATGATGGGTCTAAAACCCACATGTTCACTAAAAACCTGTCTACGAAGTAAACCCGTAAAACACTATCAAATTTATACCGGCAAAACCCATAGGTTTCAAACAGAACCCGTGCTCGAACCCACCGGGTATCCGAAATCTACTGGAAAAAATTCCTTACATATCACGTATATGATGTAAAAAATACTCCATATAATACCTTACATAAGTCATTTTGAACTTGGGCACATGAACAAAGAAATGAGCTTAAATGATTCTATTACCTTTTTTATTTATTCTGCTTTAGAAAAGATAAGTTGTTTATTTGTGAGAGAGATCACTATCACAGAAATAATCTTTAGTGACATAGTTTTAGTGATGGATAAAAAACAGCGTCACTAATATACCATTAGTTTATTTGTGAGATAGATCACCACCACAGAAATGACCTTTAGTGATATAGTTTTATTGATGGATAAAGAACAACGTCATATCATTAGTGATAAACATATTTACAACCATCATTAAATATCTACCGTTAGTGATAAGTCTTAACGATGTCCATCACTAATGAGGGATCCCGAACTACTAAAAGTGATGGCTCTCAACGATGCCCATCACTAAAGACATTCTCCATCATCATCGTCCCTCCTCCTTCATTGTGGCTCAGGGTAGAGGTCTCACTGATAATGACCACGAGGAAGCACCTCGAAACGATGACAACTATGATGGAAAGAGTCCATCCACCGCTACCTCGAATCTGATTGTCACCTCATTTGAACTAAACAAAGCTGTACAGAACAAATCTGAACTGAACAAAATAATCAACCATTAGTGACGCATGGACATCTATACCCATCACTAATGATAGACCATTAGTAATGGCTGCATGTCCATCACTAATGATTATTTCTTAGGTAGTGGATAACATTTATTTGACAAGAGAAGATATAGAATAAAAGATAAAAATATAAAGTTTTAAAACAACTTATATTTAAAAAATAATTGGAAATGGTAAAACAACTTATATAAAAATTCAGACAGAGCATATACATTTAAGTTAATTATTACTTAAAATTAAAATGGTGGACATTTTCAAATGTTTAGAAGTACATTTTTTTTACCGAGGATCAAATACGATCGATGGATCCGCTTATTAAAAGGGCGAAAACATGGAGTCATTCATTCATGCATTCATGCATACATGCATGCGGGGTGATGGTGGTTAACGCTGATAGGTGGCGGGACGTGAGCGCGGCGAGCAGGGATGGTCCACACGGGATGCATGCCACTTCTCCGGCCCGTGGGATGGAGCAGCAGGCAGCAGCTTACACCTAGCTATCAAGTATCAACCCGCCCTCAAAAAGGATCCATGGACGCAGCTGCGACTGCATGCAGCATGCGAGCGCACAGTTGTAGCGCATGCCTTTTTCAGCAAAAGGCCAAGGCAACCTAGCTTTTACCCCTCGGCCCTACTATCCCTAGATTAGTAGTCTCACGAGGGACGCTCGTCCGCTGTGGTGCTGCTACTGCCTATTGGCATGTAGTATATGAGGCCTGCGTATGCCATTAGGCAACATTAGAGAGACAATGTTGTAGAATATATATCCCATTCCACTTATAAGTAAGGATAAAAATGGATCGGATACGAACGGATATCAGTGACGTCATATTCTTTTTCATATTTTTTTTGGATTCGGATTCAAATTCGGATACTCCGGATATGGATACGGAGCCAGATATCATTGGATACAAATACGGAACAGATACGAATACGGTTACGAATATTTATCGGATATCATCAGTAATATAATTCTTGATTCATAATCACAATACGCAAGTAACAAGTAATAATAGTTCACATCACACAAATTACCACGAATATAGAAGTTCACATTACATAAATTTTAAAGTAAATCAATAGTTATGAATAACTTGGTAAACCTAAAAGATTCTATGTGATATTTGTAATTTGTTTTGAGCTTGAAAAATTTTTTACACTCAAAATACAACATATCTTATTCTATATAAAAATTTTGCATTTTTCTAAGTCCGTTTGCTATTTTTAATTTATTAAGTACTTTTCTAATAATTAAATTAAAATAGGTAAAATTTGAACTACAAGTGCTTGAAATAATGAACTAAAATTTATAAAAAAAATCATATTCATGTTTTTTAGTCCATTCTTAGTTATTATCCACTAAATTGAAAGAAATTTTTAAAAATCTAGGTTGCGACACTCGATCGGCAATGTGGAGCTTAATGGTTTTTTAATTTTAAAAAATTCAAATCAAGTCTGAAAAATCCGAGACCTGTCACAGTGTTATCATATGATACATAGATACTATGATAAAAAAATAAAAATGTTTCAGGAAAGTTTTTACATACGATGTTAAGAAAACCGGAGATTCTCCCTGAACGAATTAAGATTTAAAGAAGGAATGTGTCGAGTTTAAAATCAAATTGATGGTTAAATCTTTTTTTGAACTTGAAACTTTTTCTACGATCAAAATACAATATAGCTTATCTCATGTAAAAATTTGGTATTTTTCTGGGTTAGTTTACTATTTTTAATTCATTAAGTGTATTTCTAGGATTTATATTGAAATAGATCAAATTTGAACTGCAAGTGCTTGAAATAATGAACCAAAATTTATAGAAAAATCATATTTATGTTTTTGAGTCCATTCTTATTTCTTATCCACTAAATTGAAAGAAAATTTAAAAAAATCTAGGTTATAACACTCCATTGGCAACGTGGAGCTTAATGATTTTTTAATTCTAAAAAAATCAAATAAAGTCTGAAAAATACGAGACATGTCATGGTGTTATAATATAATATATAGATACTATGATAAAAATTTAAAAATATTTCGAGAAAGTTGTTATGTGAAATTTTAAGAAAGTCGGATATTTTCTAAGTACGAATTAGGATTTTAAAGAGGAATGGGTTGAGTTTAAAAGCAAATTATCAGTTAAATACTCGTTTGAAGTTGAAACTTTTTCTACAATCAAAATACAGCGTATCTTATCTCATGAAAAAAAATTGGCATTTTTCTAAGCCAGTTAGCTATTTTTAGTTAATTAATTATGTTTCTATAATTTAAATTAAAACAAATCAAATTTGAAATGCAAGTGCACGAAATAATAAATCTATGATATTAAGGAATTTTTGGTTTTGTATTCAAAATCAGAATTTCCTAATTTCGGCGTGAAATCAAAATTGAGGAAAATTTTGCGTAAAAAAACCTTCCTTATTTCCTCTTTTCCTTTTTTCTTTCTTTTTCTTTCCCTTCCCTCTTCTCTTTCCTCCTTTTTCCATTTTTCTTCTCTTTCCTCACTTTCTTCTTCCTGCTGCGTCGTGGGCATTTTCTTTCATCCATAATTTTCTGCGATCTACTGCTTCAGCCTGCATGCATGCGACACGAGGCCGTGGGCAGGCGGCGTGAGGCCGCAGGCGTGCGACGTGAGGCCACGGGCAGGCGGTGGCGTTCGGGAAGGTAGCGGCGCGGCGGCGTCCAGAAGACCAGAAAGGTTGAGCGACAAGCCGGGGCGGGGGCGGCCGACCGGGCGGGACAACCGGAAGGGCGGCGGGGACGGCCGGTCGGGCGGGACAGCCGGAAGGGCAGCGGCGGCGCTCTGGATCTGGACGTGGAAGCAGGAAGCAGGCAGCAGCCAGAGCAGAACAGGTAAGTACGAATTCTAAAGTTGATCTAACGGTTTCAAATAACTGGATTGAATGGTCTTTTTTTTTCCGATAATCTGAATAGGTGTTATCTGGATTATTCAACTTAGTATCCGTATCCGTCGGATATCAATAATATCATATCCATTTCCATATCCGAAAAAAAATCCGTATTTGAATCCGTATCCGAAACAAAAATTCTAGATCCGAATCCGTTTTTTCAGATTCAGACGAAAACTATCCAAATCACTTTCATCCCTACTTACAAGTAGTATGAACCATGCGTAGAGGTGGGCACA
>ASSH01053141.1:0-10862 GCA_000418225.1 Zizania latifolia
CCGCGGGCAGCGGCGGCGGGTCGTGGAGCGGGAGGTGGAACCACCTATCCCTCCGCCGGAACGACGCCGACGCGGCCGGTGTCAGAGGGCGCGGCCCGCGCACGGCTAGCACGGCGTGGAGCACCTTGAGGTGGAACTGCTCAACCATCAGCTCCGCGCCCGCGCGGCCGCTCGACCCAGAGTCTGACATGCTGGACATTGCCGCCACCGAACCCCGGCCCCAGCGCCGCCCGCCTCCTCCTCCTCCTCCTCACGGCTCAAGCTCTCCCTCAAGCTGCACGGCATGGCTGGCCCTCACAGCAGCAGCTGCAGTAAGGCTGCATATATCCGATCTGATCGCGATCGGAGGGCTCGGTGGTTGCGCGGCGACGGGATAGATCTGCGCTCTGATGAGATGGAGGTGGAGAGGAGAGGGGAGGAGAGGTTGGAGTTCGATGCGGGGGAGTTGAGTTGTTTATCTGTAAGGATTAAAAGCATCGCTTGTTTCTGGTTTGGATTTGGGTTAATGGGTCGCTGTTGGTGTCGTCATGATGAGATTATTATGTTGGTGACGACGAACCGGTTTACTGACGTGGTTGTTTAAGTTGTTAATCCATCATTAATTAACATTTAATTAATGATCTTATGAATTCTAGCTGCCATCTGATCGTATGAACAGACGACCATGAATCGGAAGAGAAATGCCGGAGTATCGTCAAAATTTAGGTCTTTAATGGTGGAATTTTAAAGTAATTTTAGAGCATTTAAACTGATTTCTATAAAAATCTTGTAAAAGTTTTTCTTTTGTTTTATCTATCACTGTAGCGTGTAAGAGCAGCGATGAACGGCAAACACGGAAGCATTCTTCCTTGAGAAAGAAAATTAAAAAGAAAAACAGGTGTATGATGTGTATATATTTCTGTGGTCTATGTTGTCTGCCAAGTGCCAAGTACCGACGTTTGTGATCCATGCAGCATCAGAAAAAGTTGTTGTTTTAATTTAATGTTGATCGATTAAGAAAAGTTTGTTACTTTGCGGAGCATCAGAAGAGTGACCGGTGTAGATTAAGAAAAAAGATTGGGTTCTTTGCTGGTAGCCTCTTATCTTTGGTTGTGTGCAAGTGCTTATTTATTGTGATCGAATAGCTTTATCTCTTATTCTTCTCTTTGCTTAGACTTTGACAAACATGTCCTACGCGGCGACTGCCGACTGCTGCTCAAATGACGCAACATCTCTTTAAACTACCCTGAAATTCCTCCCGAAACAAGTGCGTGCCAGTGAACTGGAACAAGACGTGTACAGCAATTCTGTACTGACTTTACCTTTGTCAAGTCGTTCACCACTTCGTCCAAAAGGAACAGCGAATAGAAAAGAAAATGCCCTAATCCATTAATTAGTACCCCAGTAGCGTTATTTCTTCATAGTTCACTGGATTAAGTCGTGTGACTAACACCTATTCTAATCTGTGCCGATGGTTTCTTATCAGCTCGTGAGTCATGACCCTGTAATCCTGTATGATAACTAAAGTGACAACGCGTCAGTAGGCTGAAGAGATTTACCATTGACCCGTTCGTTATACTAGCTTGGTAAACTTTGGCAAGATTCTTAATTCTGCGTTTAACTCGAGAAAAATACGCATTACTCCCTCGACTATGGACAAAATTTGAATAATATCTAAATAATTTTTTAAAAATAACCTCTCCGTTTTTCGAAACAGTTTAATCTACACCTTTACTTACTGACTGTGCCCGATTTTACTGATGTGACCGACAATAATTCAGTTTTACGCTTACTAGACACTATATGTGGCACTACACGTGGCACTGACTAGTGGATCCTACAAGACCATGAAACCGGGCAGAGCTTGATGGCCAACATGCGACGGAAGCATGGAGAAATACGAGCCTCGACGCCCCAGCCTTGCCGACAAGCCACACCCCTGCTCTGCTGCGTCGTGCCTCAGTCTCGTCTGGCTCCCACCGCGCCCCATCGGGCTGATGTTCCGAGAGGAGAAGACGGTAGAGATCGGCGGCGTGGGGGCTCACGATGACATTAGTGTTAAGCATCTGGTTGGACTGCAGCATCTCCACGATGTCGGTCGTGTCCTCCACAGACCACGGGCTCCCAGTCTGTGGTGGCGGGAGCAGGGCGGCGAGGCCAGGGGATAACGCCGGCGAGGACGGGTGTGACGGGAGCGGGGTGCCGATGAGACCGAGGCGCGGTGCGTTCCAGTATTCTATCGAATACCTTCTGCACGTCGCTAAGCACCTATCATCACGTCGCATGCCCGGTCATCTTGCTCATGTGGTATTTTCTATGCCTCGTCATCTTGCTCATGTGGTATTTTCTGCGTCTAAATTGGAGTTCACGTCATCGTAAACCATATACGGTTAGCTCAAAGGTGTAGAGTGAGCTAGTTTCAAAAAACGTAGAAATCATTTTTTAAAAATAGTTTAGAGGATTATCTAAACTTTAGAGGATAGTAAACTATATTTTTCTTTTTAACTCAAAGGTGTAGAGCGAGGAAGGAGAGGCAGTCACGCAGCCATGACGGCGAGTCAGCGGAGCGCGGACGCGGAGAGAGCGAGACGAAGGAAGCCCCTCCTCGAGGATGGAAGCGGAGCACGCCGGCCCTGAGGCGCACCGGCCTGGGCGGCTGCAGCGGTCCCCGGGAGCGAATCGAGCAGCGCCTGCGTGGAGGCGAGAGTCTAAACGACGAAGGTAGGAAAGCCGTAGCTCACATGAACTCCCCTTACGGCTCATCTCGGCTCATCTACAGCTTCCAAAAGGAACTCTGATACTGTAAGATTGATCATACAGATCGTTCAATCAAAAAGTTGCAAATGAGCTACATATATCATACAGAAGTGCATGAAAAAAGGGCCTAAAAATACAAAACGTGGGAACTGAACCGCATTTTGTCCGTTGTATCTTGCATGCTGTTCAATCAGTTCAGAGAAGAGCGCCCATATCTCCAGCCATTGTAGGATCTTCGAGTGAACTGTTGCGGTGAGAAGCTTAACCCAAACATCTCCCTCAGGGCCTTCCCTGGCTCAAGGAGTCCGATCAATCTGGCGACGAGGGAAGCGCTCTCTCTGACATGCTCCAGGTCTTTGGTTTCGGTCCAAAGGCGGCGAGTGACCTGCAGCCTTCTCCTCTTGGAGGCCAGTGACACCCCCCACTTGGTGTACATGCTCTCTCGTTCCTCAATCGTGAGCCGTCTTTGCATCTGCCTGCAAAGCATCTCCCTTTCACGTTGCAGCTTCTTGGCACTGCACGTCGAGTCATTTTATCAGTAGGTATCCAAGTGTCTAACTGATGCAATGCAGAAAGGATGTGAGAAATGTGGAGAACATGACTTGCCTTGAAAGTAGAGAAGTATTCAAGCTACCGACTACCGCCTTTCCTTCTGCGCTACCATTGGAGTAGGTGTCTTTAAGGAATGATAGCCTCCTAAGCTCCACTTCCATGTAAATGGAGTCAGCTGGGTCTCCTTTGAATAGCAAGAAAAAGTAAGTCCTATGGACCAGAGAAACATTGCATGCATGCCAAAGGTCAATAATCTCTTGCTGTTTCTTCTCGAATTCCAGGGGCCACCGCGAAGGTGATTGCAGGACATCTGTAATTGGATCCAGTCCTACGCTTCTGATGGTTCCTTCTGCTAAGTCTCCATTTCCACTCTGACAACCATAACAAGGAATAGAACTGTAATTAAATGTGGCATATTGGGCTATCATAAAGTGGTAGAATGAGTATTTCAGTTCATAATAAGAAACACATGAGCTATTAAAAATGTGTAGCACCATAACTGTTTGCTGTTTTTGTACGTTGAAATAGTAAATGAACTGTGTCAGCAGGAGCATACCTGACCACCAAGTTGCTTCTGATATTGAACCTCAGCCATTTCTTTCAGTTCAGCAACAAATTCACCTATGCCAGTAAACTCTATCTCACCTGCAACAGAACTGTTTGCCTTCATCCCACCCCTTGTAGTAGTAATTTCAGAAAACATTGACCCTGTTCTTGATAGAGTCTCACTCTCTGCATCATAGTTCAGTGCAGATCCCCTTCTTTGACAGTTTTGAGGTCTCCCAGGGAAGTCCATGAGACTTCTGCTTGGTGGGGTGCAATCATCCTTCTCCAAATCTTCAAACAAACTAGAACTAACCAGAGACCTACAGCTCCTGCTCCTTCCAATTACTTTAGAGCATGACGAATTACGCGTTGAAGATCCTAGATCTTTGACAAGATTGGCAAAAGGTTTTCTGACATTTTCCAAATGTTGCTCCAGGGTAATAGGAGATTCTTCATGAAGCCTGGAATTCACAGATGGATTTGAATCATTATTTACATGCATATTAGAACCTGCATTGTTCGAATCTTGCAAACTATTGCTCCCCACAGCTGATGATTCCAAACATTCATTTCCTCCTGTTATGTTGGTCTCAATACACCGTACTTCTTTGCAAAGATCATCTGAATCTTCATTAGAGATCTGAGAGAGATCATCTCTTCTGTCAGTTGGGGGCATCCCACTGAATGGAGGACTGCTGACTGAATACCTAGATGGGGCAGTAAACTGCACATTATTTTCAGCCTGTTGAGACCTATGTTCCCTTTGTGCATCTTGGCGTCCTTGAAACCTAAACTTTGGAACACTGTCAACAACTTCTGATGACTCAGCTGTTGATTGCTCGTCTTCACATGATTGTGGAACATCAAAGGTAAAGTTCCTCCTAGAAGCCTACATGTATAAAGTAAATAACTTTTGCAGTTATGAAACAATAGTTATACTAAGTAAAGAAGTGTGCATACCAGGGAGTGCTTTGGAACATGGTTATCTCCAACGACCTGAAGCAAGTCCTGAAGCCTAGACTGAGCTAAATCACGTTGTGACTTCAACTCCCTAATTTCTTTCTCCATCTGCAAGGTAGAATACATGAAACTTTTACACCATGGCAAGAAGTTGGTGTATTGTTGGTATTGGAAACTAGCATAAAAATGCATAGAAATGGTCATTTTAGGATTATATGTTCTTTAATGTACAAAGAAAGAGTAAGAAGGAACACACATAAAGGTTAGAAATAGCATTTACCTTCCGGATTTGGTTATCTTTTTCCTTCACCAATGCTTCAAGGCTAGAATAGGAAGCTGGACATCGCAATTCACTCTCCAACCTAGCAAGCTCTTTTTGTAAATGCTTAACTAGGGCTTTATCGGACATGACTACATTAACCTGGGCATTTGTAACTACTTCCTTTGCACAGCTTGCAAATAGCAGAGTGTTTCTTGATTGTTCCATATGGCTACGGGCAGGGCTCATTGTACAAATAATTGCAGTTCTTGCATTACCACCCAGAGAAGGTTGTAATATGCGTGTGAGCTTTGAATCTCGGTATGGTATGTGCCCATTTCTTACTTTGCTGCATAGATGAAAGCAAGTAAACCAAATGGATATATCAACATCTATGCTCTTATGTTGTAAAATAAACAAGACCTTCATCTGTGCTCTTATGTTGTAAAATAAACAAGACTTATATCCTACATGGAACACTGAAATTCAAACTTGACACTATACAAAACTTTGAGTCAAGTGTTAACCTTAGTTTCCGAATGACAGTTCCTAGGGTAAGTAAACTTCTATTAATGTGGCAACCTTCCTTCAGCCTAGCACCTGCTGATAATGCCTGAGATGCACGTTCACTTCCTGCCAAATCAACAAAATTCTACATGGTACAACAAAAGTGCTTAAACTCCCTCATTTCTACATTAAAAAGTGATGACCAAATTTTAAATGTTTATCTTACCACACTAGCCACGAGTGTAGTTGATTTGTCCTTACCCAAGAATTCACGAGCAGAACTTTCTATTGTCTGAAAGAATAGATAGACACGATAGAATAGCGAACCAATGCAACATCAGTTTTTACACGAGTTTACCACATCCTTTTCTTCTGTACATAAAGATGGGTAGTGAACAAACCAGTTTAAGTATTTGATGTGATCTGGAGCTGTTTTCATTTAAGTACGTCTCTCCAGTTTTCCTTTGAGCTGATATAAGAACACAAAAATTAGATGGCAGTAATCACACTTATAGATTGTAATCTGCCACAAACAACACCCCACCTTCACATACAGAAATAAGCTCCTTGAGGTGGTTCCAGTCCCTTAATACTACCTCTGTAAGGTTCTCTACATAGGTCCCTTTCTGTAAAACAAACAACACCAAGACAATTAGTTATGCAGAAGCCAAGAAAGATTTTAAAATAATTATGAAACAACTAGGAGTTATTTTGACCTCTGCATCATCCCAAAGTCTAAGAGGAGAGTTTTCTGCACTTAGCAGATCCCTTACAACTTCATTGTATATTTCTATTGCTGAAAATTTCAAGACAAATGCTCTCTCCTCATGCTGCAAAACAGAAGACGTGCTTATCAGCTGGACAATTCAAAAGAGTGTCATTTCAAGAATCAAGACTAGTGATGGAACAATGAGTATTCCTATGATCAGAATTGCAACTTAAAACTAGAGCAAATACAGACGTCTGATTACCTTGCCAATGTAATCATAAATATCTGCCACTGTATATTCGGTTATGCCAGTCATGGTGTAGGTCTTTCCACTACTTGTTTGACCATATGCAAAAATGCTTGCTGTTACAGATAAAAATAAAAAGGAAAGAAGGTGCATTCAGTAAGTTCATGGAATGCTTTAATCAAACCAAATTGGATAAAGATAGGCAACAGGTTTGCACTTAACAGTTAATGCCACCAACTACAGAGAGGGCAACTTCCTTAGCCCCTTCCTTGTATACTTCTCTGTTATCACAGTCTGAACGGAATACCCTATCTGCATTTGGAATAGAGTTGTATAAAAAAGCTATATATACATAACAACACAGCTGGAAAGTGAGACAATATTGCAGAGCATACTTGTGGTAGGAGCAAACTAAAGTCACACTTATCTGTATTCTAGAAGATGCAATTTTTGCTCTACAATAAAAATGTCCAATCAACTTGTAAATGTAAACATTTAATTTCATGAGGGCTAGCTAGCTTAAATTGTTGAGGCGTCTTACCAGCTTGTTTATCTGTTTGGAACAGGAAAATGTCAATGTGTTCTGTTGCTAGTAACGAATAATGATGCACATTTATAAAAATAAATCGCCATCAATCTGTAATTGGACGTCAGGCAGGCATGTGGGACTCATGTTGAACCTTTTTTTTATTTGGAGCAACTGGAATGCAATAAATAAGAGCTTACCAGAAGATGCAGAACTAATTCACTACAGATACAGAAAGACCAACATGATGCACACCATTGATGTAGTAGCAGAAAGACCAGTTTGTGATGAACTAACCAAAGGAGTACGCAGTCGGAGCTGTTGGCCTATCCGAGAAGGTGCTCCGGGAGATGATAGTAGTGTCATTGATGCACTCCCACTCCGCCGGATCCCCTCTCGCAATCTCCTTGTCACAGAGAGGCCTCAGCCTCACTGAGACCAGTATCCTCTCCAGCTTCCCTACACCACCTCCGCCGCCATTGACCACCTCACCTCCATCCATCTTGTCCCACTGCACCACCTCGTCCCCGCCAATCGCCCCCATTCCTCTCCCCCTCTCTCACTCCCCCTCTTCCTTGCCCCTACACCATCTGCCGAGATCACGCCGTTATAAGCCACAGAAAAAGCACTCACATCAAAAAAACAAACAGGTCAACAAAAACAAAACGGATTGAACAGCTCGTCCTACTCGTGTGATTTGGGCGGGGAGCCAGGGGCGCTGAGTTGTTGCTCTTGTAGATGGAGGAGAAAGCAAGGCAAACACTTCTCATACACCCCAATGACGCAGATGAAGATGGTGGTTAGAACGTCGTCCGCAACAGTAGAATCACACTAACTAGGCAAAATCTAGATACTAGCACCGCCCAGCAGCTACTCATGCCATTGATGCCAATGTTGACTATCCAAGCAACTTCCCAAGAACGCCTAAGCACACATGGGCGTATTTTATGATCCCACCGACGGCGCAATCAGCACCTGCATAGTAGGATGACGAGCTCCCTACTGCTAAATTCTACCCACATCCCATCACTGTGCAACCGAGCTAGATGCCCAGATCACATCACCAAGCTAGCTAGGCACTGGCAGCCAAGAAATAGAAACCTGCAATGCTCAACCAACAAGGAGCAAGAAAACAAGGTAAAGGAGACGACTTTACCAAGTCTAGAAGCATAGGCGCGCTTCTGGAAGCGGCAACTGCCCTGCAGTACCCGCCACGGCGCAGCGGCCTAGCTTGGCGGCGGCCATGGCGGCCGGAGGTAACACCACCAGCACTGGCGCTGCTTGCGTCTCCCTATGTCTATGAGGGCGCAGAACTAGCGAGAGAGGGAGTCCGAGAGGCTTTCCTGAGATGGGTGGGAGTACAGAGAGCGGTGGCGGCAGCAACCTCCCTCGCGGCCACCGCGGCACCCCGTCCTCTACTCGACTACTCCCCCCACGATCTGGTCGTTTTGGGTGGTATCGTAGAGGACGGTGGCTTTCCTTTTTGCCCCCTCCCTTTCCTCGTCTCGCTTTTCCCACAGGGAGAGCAGAGGAGGGGAGGGGAGACCGCTGATTCCTCTGTAGGCCTGTAGTTTTCCTGATCTTCCATGCCGCGCGTTTTTCACCCAGTCCCTCTGCTTTTGGATGTATTGCGAGTAGCACTAAACGTCTCGGCAGCTAGTAACATGCGTCGTCATTGGCTATTTGGTTGGTCCTGTTTGTACATGAGTGTGGACACTATTCTTCAGTTTCAAAATATAATTATTGCTGTCATTTGAAATTTATACTTGGACTATTTATCTCCCTAACTGTTATTTAATTAGAGAAATTTTACCATCCTTAAAGGGAGAGATACCAAATCTGAGCCATTGCTCACACTTATCTAACGGTTAAGACTATAACAGTATTTACAGGTACCGACGTATACAGAGACTGGTAACTCCACTGTTACTACAAGGTGGAAGCAGTGGCGGATCAGGGGGGCGCCCCCCTACCGTCTGGCTGCAGTGCTTGTGCTGCCTACTATGTAGTTTACAAAATTGTCTGAAAAAACTATGTCCCAACTATTCATATTTCTTCAAACTTATAAAAAAACCTCAAACTCGTTTACAAATCAAGTAGTTTTATTTCTTCAATACTTCTTATCTACTCTTTATCTATTACGATACTTTAGTTTTTTATTCTCATTATTAATTCATCAATTTTATTTTAAAAGTAAAGTTTGTATGGAATGACATACAACAGTACGAGAGAAGAAATAATAGACGGATGAATTGATAAAAAATATTATTATTGTTGTTGTTTGGTACTACTAGTGAATAATTTATATACATATTATTTGTGGCTGACATATAGGTCAGCCAGCCCCTCCTAGATTTTCGTCTAGATCCGCCACTGGATGGAAGGGTAGTTTCATATTTTCATATCAGCGCATCACATTGATTTTTGCCTAGGGCGGCGCAACCGACATGAGCTGTATAGGGGCGGCGGGGCGGCGAGGCCAGTGAAGCCTGGGGCGGCGCGATCGACGTGGGTCCGGCGAGGCGCCGACGGCACGGCAGAGGGAGCTTCCCGGTGGTATGCTCCATCTCTAACCTGTTGTCCCAATCACGTCCCTACTAAATCAATGATTATATTTAATTTGATATCTGTTTGTATCTTGTATCTTACAATACCTTCTCAAGCATGATTAAATTGTGCATTTAATTATCTTACCTTCACTAACTCTCTCATCCCAACCATACATCATTTAGCAAGAGACGTGAAAAACCTTGATGCTAAAGTATCTTCAAAATCAATTGCGCTCTGAGAAAAGATCGTAAGCCTTCTTTTTTTTGTTGTTGTCAAGCTTAATCTCTAAACATTCTAAAAAGTATTTGTATTTTAGAACAAATAAAGCACGTGTATATAAAGACTCGCAGTCATAGTGACATGCGCCTTCGGTATTCAGGAAGCAGATTACCACCGGGGCATTAGATAATTTTAGCTTTTCATGATGGCATTGCATGGTTGATTGGTTGTGTTAGGAATATTTTTGAGACGAGGGGGACTGGGGAGATTCATCTTGATGTGACCGGCAGGCCAGGACAGTCCCTTGGTGGTAAAGCAAATGCCAATCGTGATTCTTACGTGAGGTTACTTGATGACACTCGATTGGTGAATGAGTATAGCTCATTTTACTTCACTTTTGTAATCGTGCTGTAAGCTTTGCCCCATTTGCCTAACTAGCTCACTGATGTGTACATTGTTCAGATGTTCTCTTGTACTGTCTGAATGTCTGTAAAAGGGTCGAGAAAGAGAATCCACCTTGTTTTGCGTGGATCACATACCATCAGCAGGCATTGATCTGAGAATTGTATTCGTCTTCGTCGAATGCGATATCATTTGGGGAGAACATTGAGACTCGACAGGAGGTAATAGCATTCTTGACTTCAGTTTTTGTCTCTTGATGACAAGGTGAATGATGCGATGCGTAGATGGTGCCCCTCACCCTTTGCCGGCCGTGTCAGTTACTGCGTCTTCAAAATCTGCGCTCATGTCCAAGGCAAAAAGATCACTGACCAAACTTTTTCCGGTGAACGCGCACTCATTTTCTTTCTCTGAACTTGGGCAAGCCGGCAAGTCAAACCGTAGCACGACTGTTTCTATTACCAGTACTGTCCAAAAGTTCCAAGGAAAAAACCTGCACAGCAAACTGTACGCAGCCGTAGGTGACAACGTGTAGCACGTACCAGAGTACCGGTTACCATCCGTGAATGCGACTCTGATAGCTAGGCCAACAAGTTAATAACGCGCCAACCAAAGAAAACGCCAGATCTCGCGGCGGCAGCGGCAGCGGCAG
>ASSH01053142.1:0-10800 GCA_000418225.1 Zizania latifolia
TAGACATTAACAATGCAGACACGCAGCAGCCAACTAAGCTAGCCAATCGATCAAGCCACCGTGCTACGCTTATGAGTTGATAAGCCCTCGTGTACGAGCTGCTTCGCCACCCGCTGGTGGCAATGTACCCCGGCGTGGTGGCGCCACCACCTGCTGCATCATTGCGCCCTTGCGTCGCCGGCCGTTAGTGCTCGTGTCGCTGCGCCCTAACACCCCCGCCCGTTCATGTCATTGCGCCCCTCGTATCGCCACCAGATCACACCGAGAGCCCAAACTCGCACCTAGGCTTGAGAGACCCTCACGGTGCTGCCCGCTGTCACGCTCGCACGAGGAGTCATATAAAAAGGTGTATTATGTAAAACCAAAAACCAAATAAATCGAACCAAAATATTTTGATTGTTCGGCTTTTTATATTATGCTTTTTGTTAGGTTTATATTTTTTTGAAAACCAAAATTATTATAAACCGACTGTCCATCCATCCTAGTTGTCCCTAACCGTTTGCGTGCCCTAAAATTACATTAACACTGATTAATCATCTGGATAATCGGCAAAGCTAGATGGCTTTTGATGCTTCATTTATGTAATACGAATGGGAGTTACCAATATCTGGTACACAACTGTGAATCTCGAAAACGTATACTTAATGATTAATGATCGTTCAATTTAAGAATAGTAGAAGTATATTAGATTTATGTAATCTTTATACATTTAGATCTCCAAACAAGTGCATTCACACACACACACACACGTAATGTCAGATTACTGTACAATTCTGAATAATCGTATATATTCTGCTGAGTCATTTTTGTTACACACTCTCCATCCAACTCGGTATTATGGTGGAAACTAAATTGCCATTATTGCAATTTGCACGTACCAAGAAAACTGAAATGCTCAAATTTTTTTATAAATAGTATTTTTTACGAATTTTCATTATGATATGTGATCTCAAAAAATTATAAAAATAACCATCTATCAATCATTGAGATGTCGACAGAGTCTCTGTACTGTCGACGGAGACGTTGACTTCTCTCTATTGACAGATAGACCATCGACAGAGGCCCTCGCCACGTGGCCACGCGTTAGTTCGCCAACGCGCCCGCGTCGCTCCGCCCAGCCACGCCCGTGCTCGTGCCGGCTCCCGCCACCTCGCCTCGCGCGCCACCTAGTCCGCCAGCTCGTCACGTCTCACGTGTTCCGCGCCGCATTTACTGTCAGCCTCATGCGCCGCCCAACCTACCGTCTCACTTGCCACGCTGAAACGGTCCCCACGCCTCGCCGCATGCCACGCTGCATTTAATGCCAGCCTCGCGCGTCACACAGTCCACGCTCGCCGCCCAGTTGCCGTGCTTCGGCTCCTGTACCCGCTGCCTCACCAACCGCGCCCCACCGTTGCTTCGGTCAACGTGTCGTGCCACCCGCTTCGCCTCTAGCGCCGCGTGACAGTGGCGCTTGCGCGTGCGCGGGCGCGGCGAATATTTTTTATAAAAAAATATGTAAGAGTTGAACTGTTGACAGAAAGTAAAATTTCGACAAAGTCCTCTCAAGTGTCGATAGAGCCTAGAGTGTCGATTTGGATCTTACTCTAAGTGTCGATATATGTCTGTTTTTACTATTTTCTGAGATCACATACATATCAGGAAATGAAATTTTGTAAAAAATAATATTATTTGTAAAAAAAATCAAAATGCTCACACTGAATTGTTTTTTTTCAGCTTTTCATTGTTAGCGAAGGTTTGTTCACACCAAGAGAGCCAACAGTAGCATGACAATAGCCCCATTTGAAATACCTTTATTCTTAAATTAGAAGCAGATTATATATAAAAAAATATATTCAACTTAAATAATAATTATAATCAATAACACAACTAATAATCAAAATTATGTTATGATTATTATATAAATTATTTTAAGACGTGGGCCCTAACATTTCATGATAATCAACAAAAAAAATAATTCAGACACGTGATCTGGTCCCTTCCCTGCTGCCAATGTTGTTTCTTCGCAGTAATCATAACCACAACCGCTTGAGGGTTCATGGTTCTACTCCGTATTAGATAGAGATAAAAAAAATATTTTCATCGAAGTGGACAGGTCCAGTTTTTACTAGAAATTCCTCTCCCTCAAAAAAGTTTTATTTGGGTTTTCCAAAAGCAAAGAAAAAGATAATGTTTGTAAAATAATAGATAGAAATACCACGAATAAAGCCAATACAATCTTATAAAAAGAAGAGTAGTCTCCCAACCTGGAAATATTTTCCCATGTTTCAAATATTTACATAAGAATAAGTTCTCGTTTTAAATATATTTTAATTTTTCCTCTTGTTCTTTCAAGTTAAAAAATAATGGTTTATGTTGAACCAAAAAGATTTACAGTATTTTTACAGAAATTAAACTAAATCCTTCTAAAGTTATTAAAAAATACTCTATTCCAGCCATAAGGACTTTTTTTAGAGTTTTCCCATTCGTCTTTACCCAACAAATGACCTGCCTCCATTCCCTGCCACGCCAAGATGACACACTGTTTCTGCTTGAAATTCAATTCAGGGTCTAATGATTCGGCTGTCCTGTGTAGAGGAGGGATGGACTTGCGCTGTACTTAACCTACTAGTTTTTGCTTCTACGCTTGCTCCACTCTCCGAGGTCCGCGCAGTCGCGGCAGCCTCCCCCACTTCTACGCAAAGCATTTTTTAATCTGGTCGATTCGTGCAAGGCCATCGGATGCTTTCGCCTTGTAGTTTCTTCCTTTCCTCCCAATTTTCTGGTTTTGATTCTTCCCCCACGTTTTATTGTTCTTGATGTGATACGTTCTGGGGTACTTAGGTTGTTTTTAGCTTTCGATTTCTTGATCCGGTAGCCTGTGCTACTCAAAATCCGATTCTTTTAGCTCGGATTGCGTGGCTCCAAGGCTCCGCTGATCAATTGTTTTGTTTGGTTCATCTGCCTCCTCTTGTTTACGCAAAGATCAGAATTTTCCCTCAACCGCGAGGGTAAATACGAATTGGGGATTCTGACATTCGTATCTGCAATTTTCTCTGCTAAAAAATTCCAGTATTTTTGGCTATCCAAAGCTCATTTCAAGGTCACACGAGTTGGGATTTTTC
Organism: Zizania latifolia; assembly: GCA_000418225.1. Classification (NCBI taxonomy): domain Eukaryota; kingdom Viridiplantae; phylum Streptophyta; class Magnoliopsida; order Poales; family Poaceae; genus Zizania; species Zizania latifolia. The sequence continues at coordinate 3,105 of ASSH01053142.1, forward strand.
CAGTTTGACTTCTGAAGTTCAGCAAGATCGCATTCTGCAATCGTCAATGGATTTGTCTGGGGAAGCAAGTCTCGGGGGTTTCAAGATCGGGCCGTCGACACTCGTCGGCCGCGGGGTAGCCATCCGCGTGCTCCTGTTCAGCTCGCTGTGGCGACTTCGCGAGCGTGCCTACGCTGCTATCTCGCGCGTGCGCGGCGCCACGCTTCCAATGGTCGCGTCGTGGCTCCACCTCAGGAACACCCACGGCATCCTCCTGATGGTTGTCCTCTTCGCCCTGTTCTTGAGGAGGCTCTCTGGCGCACGTTCACGGGCGGCACTGGCACGCCGGCGTTTGCAGTGCAAGAAGATGATGCGGCACGCGGCGAGCTATCAGGAGTGGGCACGCGCCGCCAAGGTGCTCGACAAAATGTCTGAGCAGGTCAATGAGGCCGATTTCTATGACGAGGAGCTGATCAGGAACAGGCTGGAGGAGCTCCGAAAGCGGAGAGAGGAGGGCTCACTCAGGGATGTGGTGTTCTGTATGCGTGGCGATCTTGTGAGGAACTTGGGGAATATGTGCAATCCTGAGCTTCATAAGGGCAGGCTTGAGGTAATTAGCAAAGTAACAGCTTCCATTATTTTCTGTACTAGTTCGTGGTATTTATTTTGTATTCGTATATTGAAGTTTCGGTAAATGGCTCATCCATGGTTCTAATAGATATGCGTATTTAGTCATTGCAGTGATGAACTGATGATCACCCTGAATGTGTTTATACCTCTTATTTGGTCATATGCGGAAACTGATATTTGTTCATTTTTCTATGTAGTATGTGTGCAAATTGCAAAAAGATTGTTTTTACATCTGCCTTATATTATTAGATGTGCATATTCAGCCATACCAATGATAGTCGTCCTGAATATGCTTGCCTACTCTTATTTGGTCAAACATTATAATTGATATAGCTCATTTTCCTTAGAGTATGCATTCCTAAGATGTTTTCATATCTCAATATCCGTTTCGATGCTACACATCCTAAAAAGATCTCTTGCTGTCAATTGGACTGTTTGCATCCCTTGATATTAAATGCTAAAATAATTCCTTCAATTCTGTCTACAAGATTGTTTTGCTGTAATGCAGGTACCTAAGCCTATAAAAGATTACATTGATGAGGTTTCTGCCCAGCTGAAAATGGTATCTGAATCAGATACCGATGACTTGCTGTTGGAAGAGAAGCTTACCTTTGTTCAAGAGACAAGGCATGCCTTCGGGAGGACAGCACTGCTCTTAAGTGGGGGTGCTTCACTGGGGTCTTTTCATGTAGGTGTGGTGAAAACACTGGTTGAGCATAAGCTTCTGCCTCGAATAATTGCAGGATCTAGTGTTGGTTCCATCATATGCTCAATTGTAGCTACACGAACATGGCCTGAGATCAATAGCTTCTTTGTAGATTCATTACAGACGTTGCAGTTCTTTGATAGGATAGGTGGAATTTTTTCAGTGACGAAACGGGTTATGACTTATGGTGCACTTCATGACATTAGCCATATGCAAAGGCTTTTAAGGGATCTGACAGGTAACTTAACATTTCAAGAGGCTTATGACATGACTGGCCGTGTTCTTGGCATCACAGTTTGCTCTCCTAGGAAAAATGAACCACCACGCTGCCTCAACTACCTGACATCACCACATGTTGTTATTTGGAGTGCTGTAACTGCCTCTTGTGCATTCCCCGGGCTCTTTGAAGCTCAGGAATTGATGGCAAAGGATAGATTTGGCGAGATAGTTCCCTTCCATGCACCCTTTTCCACAGACCCAGAACAAGGTCCTGGAGCATCAGAGCGCCGGTGGAGGGATGGAAGTTTAGAGATGGATCTTCCCATGATGCAACTAAAAGAGTTGTTCAATGTAAATCACTTCATTGTAAGCCAAACTAATCCTCACATCTCTCCACTCCTCCGATTGAAGGAGCTAGTCAGAACTTATGGAGGCCACTTCGCTGGAAAGGTTTGTCTGTGACCCTAGGGTATAACATATCCTAGCATGCAGCCTGTAGGTCATCTTGTAGGTAGTTAATTGTTTTCCTGTTGTTCAACATTATTTCATCAATTCCCCACATGCTGCTGCATAATGCATGATTGTTCATGGAAATAATGCAATGTCTGTTAGATTGAGTGATTTATTCAGTGGTTGGACTGATTGATGTTAATTCATGGATGTTATGCAAATAAAGTTTTGTTACAAATACATACACACCTGATTTATGTTCCCTGGACACTATTCAAAAAGATCTCTTTAAAATTTTGATTCCTAAATACCGTGTTATATGTTCTCGGAACACTAGACAAGGAAATCTTAAAAATTTTGATTCCTAAGTGCTGTGTTTGTTCTAATTTGTGTAGCTTGCTCGTCTTGCTGAAATGGAGGTTAAGTACCGATGTAACCAAATCCTAGAAATTGGCCTCCCACTGGGAGGACTAGCAAAGTTGTTTGCTCAGGATTGGGAGGGTGATGTCACCATGGTTATGCCAGCAACAGCAGCCCAGGTATTTTTGTTGATAAATTAGGTGCAGGTTATAATGGTGAATGCAAATTCTTTGGTCACCTTTTTTCTCTATCATGTTTTTCCAATTTTCAGTACTTGAAGATTATACAAAATCCTACATATGTGGAGCTGCAAACGGCTGCCAACCAGGGTTGCAGGTGTACATGGGAGAAGATCTCTGCGATCAGAACAAACTGTGCTATTGAACTTGCGTTGGATGAAGCCATTGCTGTTCTAAACCACAAAAGAAGACTAAAAAGAAGCATGGAAAGGGCATCTTCTGCTTCCCAGGGATATACATACAATTCTCGGCTCAAAACACCAAGGAGGGTACCATCATGGAGCGGCATCAGCCGTGAGAATTCTTCAGGATCTCTCTCGGAAGATTGCTTTTCAATTGCTAATTCATCTACTCACCAAGGTACTATTCAAGCTGTTGCCACACCAGACATATCTCGTCATGATGGAAGTGAGAGCGAATCAGAAACCATTGACTTAAATTCTTGGACCAGGAGTGGTGGGCCTCTGATGAGGACTTCATCAGCTGAAATGTTCATCAATTTCATTCAGAATTTTGAGATTGAGTCTGAATTCAGTAGGGTATTTACTATTGAGGATGAGCATGCAGGCAATTTATCAGGATCTACCTTTCCTAAAGATTCGTGCCCAAACAATAGTTCTAGAGTTACTACACCAGACAGAAGCGCATATGGTTCTGAAACCGGGTCATGTAATACTGGAAACAATATGGCCAGCCAACCTTCTACCTCCACAGGCATTGCTGTTCCTGAAGCAGATCTTCTGCAACCTGAAAGTACTCCTAATGGAATTCTAATTAATGTTGTCAAAAGAGAGAGAATGTTTGCTCAGCATGACAGCGAAGATGAAACCGAATCGTATGTGGATACAGCACATTTGGACACTTGTGATTCCATCTCAGCCTCTGACTGTCCTAGAGATAGCAAAGATGCAGCTGACTCAAACAATCCCTCAGTCGCCCATTCTAATTTCGTGACTTTACAGCAATCTTTAGCTGACGATAGATGCTAGATTTTGAAAGATTGCTTGTGATAGTTTATTACAGCAATATTGTACAGTAAAAGATATAGTCTCTCCGTTTAGAGAGAAACTGTAGCATATATGTGATGAGATATATCGTATGCTAATGATATGCCTGTGTTGATGTATACATCTACTGTAAAACTATTGTTTGTTGTATCACACATGCGTCTGTGAAATCAATTAACTCATGTGAATGCTATGTCATGTTTGTTGTAAAACTAATGATATGTCATGTGAATGCTGCAGACCAATAATCTCATGCTGTCATGTCTCCTGTCATGGATCGGGGACAGGGTTTCACTGTTCTTTTGGTGAATCGCTTGAATTTTGTGAATTTCACCAAATTTTATCCAAATTTTGATACAAACTGAGTTGAAGGAGCTCTGAAATTTGTACGAAATCGTACGAAATTGTGAACCCTAGTCGGGGAAAGTCCATCCAATACAATTTTCTCAGCAGATCAGAAAAGTTTCTATCTGCAAAAAAGCTTTTTTTTAGAGAAGCTAAAGATTCTCTCAAGATGAGCACACCAATGCCGGTCTCTTATACCAGGAAATTCAGTTTTGCGCGTGTCATCGGTGACCACATACAACAATTGGCCATCGCCCATCGACCTTATTGAAACGTCAATCCATTGGCTTACGTCTCTGCAGACATGCTAACGTAGAAGCATTAACTACACCACTTGACACTCACCATATCTCAATGTCGTACAAATCCTGAAATCCATACCGGTTCTTAGAACCGTAACCTCGTTCCGTTTCATATATATATAAGTCGTTTAACTTTTTAAAATTAAATTTCTTTAACTTTGACTAAGTTTAAAAAATATATTAACACTATAAAATCAAATAAATATCCCGCTAAAACATATTTTAAGGTAGATTTAATAAAACTAATTTGATGTTGAAACGATTGATATATTTTTTTATAAATTTAGTCAAATTTAGACAAGTTTAACTTATAAAAAAAATGAAACGACTTATAATATGTAATGGAGAGAGTAATAATACCGATAAGAATCAATTCTGTCCTTAAGCACTAGCAATACAATTATAGTATTACACAATATTAGAGATAATATTACCCACCTTATTGACGTACTTAATATAGGTAGTTGATCGACATCCTCAAATCAGAATGGTACGTTACATCTGAAACTATCAAAGCACCAATTGTGCCTAAGAACTAGTACTAATCTGCTAATCATCAAATGCTCTCAGATTATTCACAAATGAAAGCTATTGTTAGACATATATGGCAGTTAGGGATATTTTAGAATATAACCTGATTTTGTATCAATCATTTCTTACATGTAGATCTCCTTACTTATCTCTTATGCATCAACCTTGTGATTGCACTGGGGCGTGAACGTAGAGCCCCCCGCCACCATGGCCAGTGCCGCCGGTAAATGTGGCGAGGAAGATGGATGAGGCGGTGGTGGACGAGCGAGGCGTGGCAGTCTTTGAGGTGGAGTTGTGAGCGCACTTCGGCGAATGTCAGGAATGAGCGATGCATAGGGATTAGAGATTTTAAGTAACTGAATTTATCGCATAGACCATTGAGGGTGGTGAGGACGAGGGTGCAGTCGCCAATAGGCTCGCCGAGGGTGTTGGCCACGGACTTTAGCTTGTGGCAGTAGTCGGCAATAGTAAGATCACCATGGTGAAAAGTGTGGAACCCTGTCGTCAAGTTGAACGTGCAGTGCTGAGAAATTGAAGTTCGAGGCCCTTCTAGATGAACCGAGCGGTAGTATAAGGTGTGAGAACTTCCTGAAGAAGATCGTTGGAGATGGAGCCATAGAGCCAGCTGAGGACGACACAATCATGTGGACCCAATCAACCCAATCGAGGTGGCGGTTGTCGGAAATAACATGGTCCCTTAGGGCATATTTACCGAGAGCCACAAAGAAGAGGCGCACCACCGTGTGTAATTGGCAGCAGAGACGTCGATGATCACTAGGACACGGGCTCAGATGTTGAGTACACCAACTGCTTGAGTATGGAGGGCAGATAGGGTGTCACTGTGAAGGGGTGGAGCGGCCGAGCGAGGTGTGTCACCTGTGGGCATGGACGACGGGGCTAGCCACTAGGGAGAAGTCGATTGCATGAGCACAAGGCTCACAGAGGCGAGAAGCGCTGTGAGATCGGCAAGCACGAATGATGCAACGACGGTCGTGGGAACGGTGATTGATGCAGGTGGAGACGTCGTGCCACTAGGGCAACCGGGGCTGATGGAAGAGCGAGGATTGGAACGCAGAGAGCGCTTCCCTGACAACCACAGATGCCCTATGTTGGTGTAACAAATTATTGCACAACAGGTTCAATAAGCCTCGAAGGGCTTAAGATTCAATCGGAGTGTTTGGGTCTGGTTTAGGCCTCCGAATGGAGTAATATCTTATATCCGAAAGTATGTGTATTTCTGTTAGGTGAAATATTGCGTGGTCCCCTCCTTAGTAGTAAAGATAGAGTATTTATAGGCATAATTTATAGAGGGTAATATGTTATTATCTCCTACTTACAAACGACTATGCCTGTAATACACAGTACAAATATATGTAGGGTATCGTAGTAAAAGACTAACTATAGTATTGTAAAGTATACATCGCATCAGAGGGGACATATACTCCCGGTATTGTGCTTCAACCTCCGAAGAGGTTTTTGGCCTTCGAGCCGGTATCGCCGAACGCTGCGCTTTGAAAGGCTTGGGAGTCTTGACTTCGAGGATATTTGAGGACTTCGGAGGGCTCCTTAGGCTCCGAAGAGATGCACTTCGAAGGCCTTAGTACTTTGAAGGGGCGCCCGGGTCCTTAATTAATTCTTGATAACTTATTGAGTACAGCAGAAAGTAATTCCTCCAACAGTAGCCCTTCGCATTTATTTCTTCGTTAGAGGAGGTGGATGCGCTTTGAACTTCTGCCATACTTCGAACTTAACACTTTGACTTTTAATCTGCAAATCAAAGCCTTTGCATGCAACGGTATTTAAAAGGCATTTAATGCGCTCATGTGCCTTGACAAGACGCGTACTCGAGAGCCCAAACGTCATCGGCAATGGTCATATCTCCGAAGCTGAACCATCGTGACACTGTTTAGATGTAATCGTTTTTACTGTGGCCCCACACATCAGCGACCGTGCGGGGTTAGGACGTGGTGGAAAAATTTTATACCGGGGGTCAAGCTCGGCGGTTTTCACTGCCTATATAAGCCCTCTTGCGCCCATAGTTCATTTTTACGCTCTTAAGTTTCAATCCTTAGCTCTTAACCTTCTTTAGCGCTTTTAACTGCCTCAGCTCACGCACTTCGGCGCTCGTAGCCATCTCGTTCGAAGCCCCCTGCTAGTTGCTCGAGATGATGAAGAAAACGCCATCGAAGCCCAGCCTCTGCACCACAGCGCTACCCTCATCAGTCGAAGTGCAGGCGGCCACTGTAGCTGCAGCGAAGGCTCTTGTGACCACTTCGAAGGCGCAAAAGGTGAAGGGCCTACGTCCTCCATCAAAGGGAAATTGAGAGCAAACCTTCGAGCTGATAGAGACTACATTAACAGAGGACTCCATGAAGAAGGCCTATAAAGACAGGGTCGAGCCACCTGTAGGATCGAAACTAGCGATCAGAGGGGGGGTGAATGGGTGCAAAACAAAACACAGCAGATAAAACAAAAACCTCAAACTCCTGTAACAAACTTGCGAGTGACTTCAGAAGACTCAGCGCAAGGCTGTGCTAAAATGTTCACTCTCAAAGCAAATCGATACAAACCTCCAAAAGATGAATGCCAAAAAGAATCACTCCACATAGAGACAAGTGTAAATTGATCTACAAAAATGCATTCACTAGTGTGACGAGCGTTCTATAGAAAAAGATACGCCCGAGAAACTCAAATGTAAAAGATCGAACACAATGTGAACAAACGCAATGCCATTTCATCAAGCATATAAAAAACATTCTGGATCCTCTCTCGCAAAACAACAAACACTTGAAGTGTACTTGGATCACACAGACATTTCATCAAACATATGAAGTGCAGTTCAAAAATCAAGCGCTTGTACACATTCAATCAAACACATGGCATGCATCCCAAATCTGTCTTAGGCATTTCATCAAACAAGTGGTGTGC
>KE372216.1:28579-48582 GCA_000418225.1 Zizania latifolia
GCCGCTCCCAGGCATGCCGCCGCTGCTGTGGAGGTCGAGCACTGTTAGGTTGCGGAGCAGGCTGACCTCCGACGACAGCTAGGTGCGGAGATCGTTGCGGGACAAGTTGAGGTCAGGGGTGGACCTACAGTGGAGCAAGGGGGTGCAGATGTACCCCAAAATTTTTTAGAAAAAATTATTATATATATGTTTTATATGTTCTATTGGATCAAATTCCATCAGCAACCCAACAATAGTCCATTTCTAGATTTTTTTAACCTATCTCCTCCCCTCCCAGGCTCCCTCTCTCCTTTTGTATGAAGAATAAAGTTAAAGTTCCTACAATGGATGGCATATATAGACCTGTTGGAAGATCAGCAGTATTTTTTGGTAAAGTACAGAATCATCATTGCTTCAAAATTGAAATGTTTTTGAGTGTTATTGATAGACAACTTCGAGAACTAAATGATAGATTTGATGAGGTAAACACAGATTTACTTGCTTGCATGGCTTCATTTAATCCAACTGATTTATTTGGTTCTTATGATAAGAATAACTTGGTTAGACTTGCACAAATCTATCCCAATGACTTTTCAGCCACCGAGATATTGCATTTACCTTTTCAGCTTACACTCTTTATTACTGATATGCGTAGAGATGAAAGATTCAAAAAACTGAACAATATTGCTGAACTTTCTGTCATGCTTATTGATACCAAAAAGCATCTCAATTATACACTTGTGTACAAGCTACTGAAATTAGTGTTAGTCCTTCCCGTAGCAACCGCAAGTGTTGAATGAGTATTCTCAGCAATGAATTATGTGAAGAACAAGCTCAGAAATAAAATGGGGGATCAATACTTGAATGATTGTTTGGTAACATTTCTCAAACGGAATTTTTTCATACAAGTTAATGATGAAGACATAATATTTTATTTTCAGTCAAGAAAATAACGTCGAGTTAAGCTGTAACAAGTAAGCATATAGGATCTGATAATATTGCTTACATATTTATATTACTGTTGTAATTGTGATTGCCTATCTAGATTGTGTATGTTTCCGCTACATTACTTTTGTAATTGTGATTGACTATCTAGATTGAGTATGTTTTCGCTATATTATTTTTGTAATTGTGATTGCCTGATTTCCGCTATATTACATATGTGTTTTATACCACGTTTAATTTCGTACCCCCATTATAAAAATTATGGGCCTGTCACTGGTTGAAGTACCGAAGGTCAAAGAAGAGTGCCGTCTCGTTCGGGATGCCGCCGATCAGCTCGTTGCCGGAGAGATCGAGCCATTGCAGGGTCTCCGCCAGCCTCGTCGAGCCTGACGACAGGATGCCCGAGAGCGCGTTTGACGACATGTCGAGCGCCACGAGCATGATGTCGAACAGAGCATCTGGGATGCTCCTGCTGAGGTTGTTGGCCTTGAGGTGCAGCTCGGCGAGCTTCGTGCAGCCGGACATGGAGTCCGGGATGGCGTCGGAGAGCTAGTTTTTGGATAAGCTTAGGTAGTTGAGATCCTTGAGCTTGCCGAGCGAGTCTGGCAAGCGACCGGTGAGCGCATTGTCGGAGAAATCGAGGTGCTGCAGCGCTGCCAGCGTGTCAGGGAGCAGGCCGAAGTAGAGAGAGAGGAGGCTGGTGAGGTTGGCCGGAGTTGAGAGATGAACGGAAGCTGACATGGTATTTAACGCTGACGTGGCAGGTGAGTTGACGTATACTGGCTGTAAAGTGGCAAAAACATTGTTGGCTCGTGATAAGAGTGATAAAATATTAAATATAATAAGGAAGATGACATTTAAAGAGGTACTGTTCTTTAAAGCGAATAAACTTCCCGCCCTCCACCGCGGCCAGCCAAGCCAACCACGCAGCCGTGGCCGCGACGCTCCACTTGCTGACTGCCTCCTCCCACCCACCGGCCACCACCCTCTTCACCTTCCCAGCTGGGGCCGCACACTCGCGCAGCAGCGGGCGGCGGCGGTGGAGAGCAGCAGCGATGGCCGTCCCCTCCGACCTCCGTAAGCGGCGCCCCCTCGTCCTCTCGTTCTCCCTCTTCCTCCTCCTCTCCGCCCTCCTTGTCCTCGCCTTCCTCTTCCTCGATCCCTGTGCGCAAACCCTCTCCGTACTCTCCTCCCGCCTCGCCGCCCCCTCCTCCCTTGCCCCTCCTACCGCTACGGGACAGCAAGACCCAACCCCAATTCCCAGCCCCTGAAACAAGCCTTACTCGCAGCCGCACGCTCCATCGGCCGTCGACGCGAAACCTGGGGAGAGCACCGACGCAACCGCGAAAGCTGAAGAGAGCGCATCGCGACCAGACGCCACCGCCGACGCTGCAGGAGACAGTGGAAACGGCGAGTCGCCACGGGTAGACGACGGAAGCTACGCGGATGGGGCGGAGGGGAAGGTGAGCACGGGCGCTGCCGCCGCGGAGGGAGTGGTGGATGGCGACGGCGGGGACGAGGTGGTGGCGGAGGTTAGGTGGGAGACTTGTAGGGTGGGGAGAGGGGTGTCGGCGGCGGACTACATCCCGTGCCTCGACAACGTGAAGGCGATCAAAGGGCTGCGTTCGAGACGTCAGATGGAGCACCGGGAGCGCCACTGCCCCGCGCCGCCACCCAGGTGCCTGGTGCGGTTGCCCCGGGAGTACCGGCCGCCCGTGCCGTGGCCGCGCAGCTGTGACATGGTGAGGACCTTGCGCGCTTGCCTTCGTCGGTAAGGGAGGGAAGTGGCTCTGGTTGTTGATACTCTTTTGCATTTTTCGTTTATAATATTCGCAGTGTTCTTGTTTAGTTATGTGACTGGGTCCAGTTGCTTGGCTATGCTTATGCCAGGGGCTGGGGCCCGCAACCCTGCATGGAGATGATCAGTATAAGTACAAAATTACGCTGTAAGAACATTCTCTGTTAGGAGTATGTTCTGTTTTTTGGAAGCTACTGTCGTGAGGCAGAATAGAGAATAGCAGCCAAGAGCTGTAAGAACTAAGAATGTTAGGTGTCAAACAGATTTGTTTGGTTAACCTGAATGTGGCCAAATTTCTTTTTGCGCATATAATATTTCAACTAGATCCTTTTTTAGGATATCAATTTTCAAGGCAATGAGTAGATTCTGCATATTTGCCTTAGTTAAATGAATACATTATGGTTAAGATGCAATTAACTGAATATTTGGAGCTATCTCATTCCATTTCCAAATCCAGATTTGGTACAACAATGTTCCTCACCCTAAACTGGTGGAGTATAAGAAGGACCAAAACTGGGTAACGAAATCTGGTGACTATCTTGTCTTCCCTGGAGGTGGAACTCAATTCAAAGCTGGTGTCACAAGATACATTCAGTTTATTGAACAGGTAAATATTACTGTGCCCACTTCATGTACGTTTCAACAGGAACTATGCCCAAAAGATTCCTTAATTGGCTTGGCGACCAAATGAATTGCGTGTCTTGTGAACTATGATGCTTCCTATTCTTTTCTCTCTCGCAACTTTCTGTTAGTTTCACTACCAATGTTCAGTATTGCCAATCTTTCCATTTTAAGACTTTTCAGGGGAAATCACAAAGGGTATGCTTGCAAGCTGCCACCAGTTCTGTCATAACCTGTTGTTTAAGTTGATATATTATTAACTTCCTGTGATAAATTTTGTTCACAGATAATGCTGGCCATTCAATGGGGAACACACACCAGAACTGTGCTGGATGTTGGATGTGGTGTTGCCAGCTTTGGTGGATACCTGCTTGACAGGAATGTGATTACCATGTCATTTGCCCCAAAGGATGAGCATGAAGCTCAGATACAATTTGCGTTAGAGCGTGGTATTCCAGCATTTCTAGCTGTGATTGGAACACAAAAGCTTCCTTTCCCTGATGAGGCATTTGATGTTGTCCACTGTGCAAGATGCAGGGTCCATTGGTATGCGAATGGCAAGTATTCTATTACTTCACAGAATTTATAAGTTCCTGCAGTATCAATATCCCTTTTTTAGAAAACTGTGTTTTTTGGTTTCTTGAAAATTTCTTGTTTAATCGTTATGTGCTACTAGGTATGTGCAGGTGGAAAACCATTGTTGGAGCTTAACAGGGTGCTTAGGCCTGGAGGATTTTACATTTGGTCTGCAACCCCTGTCTATCGTCAAGAAAAAAGAGACCAAGATGACTGGAATGGTTCGTGGTGTCATATTCTGATATTCTATTTTCTTTCAACCTCAAGTTTTTCGCTCTAGTAATATTACCCTGAGATATAAGCACATGTTTTTTTTGCTAAGAAAAGAGCATCATGGCATTTTTATAAGGAAAAATGAGCAAGTACCTCTTCTAAAATATTGTGAGGATTACTAAAAGTGCTGTGCTCAAGCAAATATTGACCAAAATAAGGATAATACTGCCTTAATTCCAAAATATAAGGCATATAATTTTTTTACACAGTCTTTAACGTAGAATGTTGACCATCAGTTACTTTTACTATATATCATCAATAATTATTAAAATAACAATATATAAAAGTACTTTCAAATACCATTCTAGCTATATGACATGCATGACACTAAATTTAAATATTTTAACCTTAATTATCAGTCAAAAGTTACAGATGTTGACTTTCCTAAAAATATAAATGTCTTATATTTTGTAACGGAGGTAGAGTATTATAGATAGGTATAGTATCTGCTTTTAGTCATGTAAATTATATAGGAAGTTATTATTCATTAATCATTACCCTCCTTAGGAAAAATATGCTAATACTACAGAAGCTGCTGCTGCTAGCTAAAAGAGAACAACATCTTGCAGTATTGTCTCACAAATTTATTTGTACTTTTCCTTCTTCCCAAAACATTCTTTGCTTTACAATTTACTATTGTGATTTATTTGGTGGGTTATATCTGTATTGATTGAAATATCCATTCCACATGTGGTAGCAATGGTTACACTTACCAAATCAATCTGTTGGAGAACAGTGGTAAAATCTCAAGATAGTAACGGAATTGGTGTTGTCATATATCAAAAACCAACTTCAAGTTCTTTCTACCTGGAGAGAAAAACAAATAACCCCCCTATGTGCTCCGAGAAAGATGGATCATGTTTTCCTTGGTAATATATAGCTCATCCTTCTCTTTCTTTGCTGCTGTTTCAGTAAGTCAGGCTGAATCTGATCTTGTAGTCACCAGTTTCCTATCTCTGATAACTTATTGGCTCAGAGGCAGACAACAGTGAAAAGATACTTTTGGCATCATAAATGATTTATTATGTAGTTTCTGTTTGGTGACATGTATACCACTATTCTTCGCTTTTGCAGGTATTCTCATCTTGATACTTGTCTTTTGTCGACTGCTGTTTCCAGCTCAAATGAAAATAACAGCTGGCCCATTCTGTGGCCCGAAAGACTTAATGTCAAATATCTAAGCATGCCTGGTTCTGCAAGTACCAGAGAGAAGTTTGATGCTGATACAAAGTATCGGAAACAAGTCATTTCAGAAATATATTTTAATGATTTTCCAGTTAATTGGTCATCTGTCCGTAATGTGATGGACATGAATGCTGGTTCTGGAGGGTAAGAGAACATAACTTTCTGCTGCTTATTCTGTAAAATTCATTAGGCAAGACTTTTTTGTGCGTCAGCTTCATGGATGTTTTCTGTAGGAGTTTAGGGGTTTATGAAAGGTGCTTATTTCATTCAAATATTTCATTTGTCTATCAGAATCACTACAGAAATGCATCAGACTATGTTCTCTCATTGTTTGTTGCTGATACATGTAGAATTAGATATTAAATAAATAGGTGTTGGTTGGACCTGGGTTCTTGCCATTCATTCTGGATGAGTAGTCTTGTTTTTTGGAGGTGGGTGAGTAGTTTTTGTAGTAAAACAGAGGAACTTATCATTAACCATAGCTTGAACTTACTCATCCATTGCTCCAGCAATGGTGTAAAATATTTCTTTGTGCATTTGGACCACATGTCTTTCCTTATGGGGATCAGACAAACATATAATGATGCTAAAGATCTTAATATGGTCAGAGCTGATGTACATAGCATATGTTATTTAACCAAAAAAAGGACTTCATTGCATGGTCCAGATGTTAACCAGGCTTGTTTTGTTGAATCTGATTTGCAGCGGCACTTATTGATAAACCTTTATGGGTTATGAATGTTGTTCCTATTGGTCAGCCAGATACTCTGCCTGTTATTTTCAGCAGAGGCCTTATTGGGGTATATCATGATTGGTGTGAATCTTTCAGCACGTACCCAAGGACCTATGATCTCCTTCACGTGAGTTATCTCCTTGGAAGTCTTACGAATAGGTAAAATGCCACGCCTTCAAAATTTTCCTACTTGTGCTCCCTTACCTAAGAATCTAGGGTGATCTCTGTGTCTTTTCTTTAGGTGTGGCATCATCGAAGTAGCAGCTGAAATCGACAAGATGTTGAGACCTGACAGATGGTTTGTGTTGAAAGACACCTTTGAAATGATAAAAAAGATGCGCTCAATTCATAAGTCCCTGCACTATGAAACTGTCGTTGTCAGACAGAAATTTCTTTGTTGCTAAAAAAATTTTCTGGCGTCCTGACAAGTGAGCTTCCAAATCAGGATGACACATATTTCCAGGGGGTTCATCAACGAAAAACGATTCAATTGATTCTTGAAACTCAGATTGATTTATTCTTTATACAGGAGAAATAGCTCAGTCAGATTCAGATGACTGTATTGAGGTTGTTCAGATCTGTAACTAGTTAGTAGTGATTCTATAAAATACAACAAGAGAGTTACTATAGTAATACATTAGGCTAGTCCTATAGTGCTCACAAGTTGAAATCGACCTCCAGTATAGTGTATACTTGATTATCAGTTATCATTCTTTGTACTTTCAGAAAACACTGTATTCACCAATTAAGATGTGCCGTGTTGAATAATTCTGTAAATGAGCAGCAATGTTGAGTAAGCTTCGGGCCATCTGTCCTACTGAATGGAGGCCAGTGTACCTGTAGGGTACGTCCTACGCTGCAGAAATTCTGAAGCGTGTCCTTTTATTTTACCGCGCACGCTTACTCGCTGGTGTGTCGGTCGCTGGTGGCCGATCGACTCGGCACCTGGTGAATGCTCGCTGGCCGTCATGTCGGCCGGCCGGCCGGGGTCCTCCGCCCCGCGGTTGCCGCCGGCGCGAAGCAACGACAGCTAGCGCAGTGTGTGTGCGTGTACGCGTACGCGTACGTATGTAGCCCTCGCGTGGAGTACGTACATGTATACTATCGTGTACACGTACGGAATTACGGGTGTATATAGCACTGCCACGAGACGAATTAACGATTTGTACGTGCCTCCGTATGTACACGACCGTGTTAGTATTTACGTACTGGCGTCCACCCCACGTATCACGTACGTATGTGAGTGTCGCGCGCGCTGCACGCCACGGTGAATCCTTGCCCTTGGTACCTTACGATGTTTACTAAAAGTTGTTTGAGTTTTTAGTTAAACTTCTCAAATTTTAATAAAGTTTAAATAAAAATGTATCAATATGTATCGTATCTAAGAAATATCTATCATCGAGAAATTAAGTCCTAACCAAGGCATTAGTTAGGACTAAGTTAGAAGTCTACTCTTCATGTTGGTATGCTACTTAGGTTCTTTTCTGCTAGATTTACCCTCTTTTATCTCATGGTCACGGTCATCCTCTTTATACACGCAAGGTATCACATTGATCAAACCGATAAATAGATCACACAATCTTCAGATTTAGGAGATGCAAATCCACTCTTCCTCGGACGCCACTCCCACTACCTCATCCGCTTCACAAGGAACAATCATTATTAGATCCTCACCTGTTTGAGACTAGGTAGGGTTGGTTGATAGTGACCGGTTTGACCTAACGTGTAACGTCCTACCTTTCTAATCAATAATTAACAATCAAAATTAAAAGTTTTGACAACATTTTCTATGTAATTACGATGTAATCCACAACACAATTATAGGCAGCTATAACATATCATAAAAAGATATCAACTTTCTCATACTATAAAGTCATAAACATTCTATGCCTAGTAAACCAACTTGCTTAGAATATCAACTTATTACAACACAAACTACATATTACAAAACATGTCTATTTTAAACATGAGTGGATTTATAAATAAAAGGGAAGTAAAGTGATATGTGCTGCTACAAGTTTCATACCCCCGAAGGATAGATTCATCGAGTAAACAAACCTGAAATAGAATTTAAAAGAGTGAGACAAGCTCAGCAAGCAACAATTATGAATATAAACATATCTCACTTATTCACAAGTTATTTTACAAATAACCATTTGTAACAATAACAATCTTCAATACATATTTGTCACTTATTGTGACATTGATTTCCACTTCTCAAATTTTTATATATTTTAATCATCACATGAATATATGAATGCCATGATGCAATTCCATTTGAGAGTTTTGTGCTAGATACACTAGCCTCTCATGTAACTTCATGTACCGATACGAGTCACGCACGATGGCAGTGACCGATCTTTATCACCATATAAAATGCATATGTGTATATGTATGCATGTGAATTGACGTCAATTCTTATGTGTTCTTTTGATGAAACATGATATCAACAAAATAGCCCAAAATAATATAGATGGACTAAATTCAAAAGCAACATCTTAAGTTTAATTAACTTGCAAAAGAAGTAAGACATGAATATAAATATAGTATGTTACTTATCTTTATAACGGTGACGACAAAGAAAACTTTGTTTAAGTACGCTCAGAAGTGCTACCACCTATACAAACGCATATTTAGTATTATACAATCAAAATACAAAAAGCACCAAATTATTCTTTCTACACTCCTTAACGTCGTTTATACGATGTTATTTGATCTATTCCATAGTAACCAAACTTACATCTACTTAAAGAAAATCGTATCTTTTAAACAACATGTCACTTTGCAAGTGACAAATAATTCTTCTACTAGATCTAAACAGGAAAAATGGCATGTAAACCTCTTATAGGTATTTCATCGAACACAAGGTGCGCAATGAATAAAACGGAGTAGAACCAACAAAATTTACCGTATAAATTGATGGGTAAGCAGTTGAAAAACTCTAGAAGCAGTATAGGAAGGGATGGAGACGACCGACAAAACAACAGAGAGGTCAATAATGGATTAAGCGGTAGCAGCCCCATACGACAGCGTATACGGCCAAAACAAAAGAAGCTACTACAGATGCAAGGTGCACCACATGGATGAGATCGATAGAATTAAAAACCTGTGGTAGCTGGAGAAGATTCAACGTTGAGGAGCAGTCGACAGGAGGCGTGAGCGTTGGAGAAAAGAGGAGAAATAGCTGCACGAGAGAGCTCCAGGCAGCGCTGGACACTTCTGGAGGGACATCGATCCCTCTAGCTTCCCCTCTATTCTTATATAAAAAAACGACGGCTAAAAATTGTCGAGCCTGCTGCGATTCATCGGATGTCCGAAACTGATGTTTAATACTAAAAATAGAATCGTCTCGGTGAGATCTTCGTAACCACAGTTCCTGATCGATCATACGAGCAACGGATTAAAAATTCAAATTTTTAGAGTATGGTCAACACTTTTCTTCTGTGATATTTTTCTGAGATATTACATAACGAGTAGTGTGATATTGAGAAATGAGATTAGACCCAACAATCACCCCCTAATCTTGTTGAATTTATTCTGCACCTCCGCTTTGAACTTTACAGCAGTCCAGGCACGTCATTGGCATCAGCAATGGCGAGCTGCATCACTTCCTTGGTCTCATTTTTTGCTGCATCACACTCGTTGGCGAAGTACCCAAACTCACCATGCACACTTGCGGCAATCAATCTTCGACTTGTCGAACCTACCACGATACTTCTTCTTGTCATTGTTGCTACTCATCTTCTCTTAAGCAACTTTGGCCTTCCACTCAGCACATGTGAGGCGTGGCTCGGCACCAACGAACATTAGTTGCGGCTCTCCTACCTTGTCATGATGCCGCTCCTTCAAGAATGCCTCATATGCCTTTAACCAGCTAGTAGCCTCCATCGTAGACATCTTAGTCACATCGCTCCACTGTTCTATGGTGGCAACGATGTGTTGGAATTTATTGGAAATAGAATGTAGAAGCTTCTCCACCATAATAGTCTCCTCTACCTTTGTACCAAGAGCATGTATCTTGTTAACAACTGTAGTAATCTTTAAAGCATGCTCATTGATTATCTCCACGTCCCACATCTACGTACTCTCAGGTTCTCTCTTGAGAGTATGTACGTTTGCCTTGCACATCCGCTATTCTCCAATGTACATCTCCTTGAGTACTTCCTAAGCCTCTTTTGCAGTCTTCTTCTTAGATATGGTCGTCACCATAGCCTCTGGCATGGCTTAAACAATGGCAGCGAGAACCATTTGATACTTCCTCTCATCGACCACTTCATTGCCTCACATTGTTGCCCACACACCTTATGCACGCATGAAGATCTTCATCTTCACTGCCACATGCCATAGTTGTTCTCGGAGAGCATGAGGTAACGCACTATCACTCTCGCCTCCTTCACTTGCTGCACTACCAGCTTGTTGTCATTATCGCCATCACCGTCGACGTCGTTGCTATCGCCGCCCTCATGATAGCCCGACGGTGTGTAAACTCCCTGACTAGACATAGCTCTAATACCAATTATTGGCCTAGCTCTTAACTCTCTCTTGCTTGTTGGAACACACATGTAGCACATACATTCAAGGAAGACGATGAATAGGACATGAGAGAGTTGCAGCGCAAAGCACATGCACTTTTCACTATTGCTCACACCCTGCTTCACTCATCAAAGTACACAACAACTTTTAAACCCAGCAACACATTGTTGGAGGTCTCTCGCATGCACTGCACGTCTACACATATACATAGGTCACTAGCCACACTACTCAAGTCTCCACCTCCTTCATGTAAGTTCCATCACACAAGTAGCTCTGATCACCTCGTCATGCAGCCACTAATTCCTTACATGCAGTAGCCACTAATTCCTTGCATGCAACAACCACTAGAGGGGCCATCCACTAGAGCCTTACACCAAGCACCGGCTAGTCGCACACACACATAACACACATCCATCTAGCACATGAAGTGTCTATCACGTACAATACTGAACTCACACAAAAAACCAAATGCTACAAATGCAAAAACAACGAGATTAAACCCAACAAAATCGCCATTTGCAAATCCTAATACTCGCGTTTACTAGCAGAACCGACTGCACTCAGTTACCATAAACTAGGCAACCATAATTATGGAGGGAGATTGACACCACCCTAGTGTGCATCATTGCATGCATGCTTCAACAATATTACCATGTTTTTGAGTAATCATAAGTTTGACCTCTAAAGTTTAACTAACAATATTTCTAACATAATCAAATTCATAATTTAAAAGGTTTTAACAATATCATATAGTTAGAGTTATTTGTTTTAATCTTATTTAAAATTAATAGTCTACATACTCTTGGTTAAAACTGATAAGTCTTCGTATACAGAGTAAGTATTGTGCATATGGGCAGACACCTAGCTAGTTTTTTACTGCTATTTAATTACCTAAAGATATTATACTAGTTTAGTTCATGTAATATGTATCGGTGTTAATTAATTACGCTCACTAAGGGATTTTAGCTATTCGTCGTGTACCAGAGGCACATGGCTCTAGCACACGGTGATAGCCAAAGAACACTCGGCAAACCCTTTGTCAACAGATAAGGGTTTGCTGAGTGCAGTTCCCGTTCGTCGAGTGCCAGATCGAGCACTCGACAAACTAAAGGGACTAATGGCTACGAACTTCGTGAAATACGATTTGTTGAGTGTCACGTGGGGCACTCTGCAAATCCTAGATAGTGTGGCACCCGAGAGCGTGCCACGTGTCTAGTCGAGCGCACGGACACTTGGCGCGCTCCCGATTTGGGTGTTTGCCGAGTGCCCGAAAAGGCACTCGATAAACACGTGCCAAAACGTACAGAATCACACCACGTGGCGCCATATGTGCTATGTTGTATTTTGAGTGTAGAAAATGTTTCAAGTTCAAACTTAATTCATTTCTTATTTAAACCCTAATTCATCCTCGGAGAATCTTTGGTTTCTAAGCATCGTGTGTGAAAACTTTTGCGAAACCTTCTTAATTTTTTATCACAGCATCTAAATATTACATCACAACACTATGGCAAGTCTCGTATTTTTCAGACGAATGTCGCCACCTAGATGTTTCAAAATTTCTCTCAATTTAGTGGGTAAGGCCTAAAATGGTCTCAAAAATATGAATATGATTTTTCTACATATTTTGGTTCATTATTTCATGCACTTGTAGTTCAAATTTGACATGTTTCAATTTAAATCCTAGAAACACACTTAATGGATTAAAAATAGTACACTGACCTAGAAAAATGTTAAAAAACTAACATGGGACATGGTATGTTGTATGTTAAGTGTGAAAAAGTTTCAACTTCAAACCAAGATTTAAACATCACATGGGCTTCAAAAATGTTTTCACATAAAATATAGAGGTCATTGGGTTTGCCGAGTGCCAAACTAAGTGTGTTTGCCGAGTGTCCATTACTGGCACTCAGCAAACCGCTGTCAGTCGTCGGCCTCCATTAGGGTGGACTCGTGGCCAGATGTTTGCCGAGTGTTAATTTTCGTCGAATGTCTTTGTCGATTTTTTTGCCGAGTGCATCTATTCGCCTAGTGTATTTTGGGTTGTTTGCCAAGAGCTGGAGGGTTTGCCGAGTGCATTCTCTTGGGCACTCGGCAAAAACTCCCATATGCTGAGTGTTAGAGAGTTTGTCAAGTGTCCGAGAGAATAATACACTTGACAAACCCTTAGCCACTTAATTGATAAAGCCTTGAGTCCGGTAGTGGCTCTTAATTTCCTCTCCCTCCTCTCGCTATCCTTTTCCTTTTTTACTATTTCTCTATCAGAGAGTCCCATGGGTGATACTATATGTGCGAGCTAACGTCGATCTATTCGACTTCTAGTTACTGTACCCTCATAAACTGTCCGTACATATGCTATCATAGCAAATAGTTTTGTGGGAAAAATAATTAGAAGTAATCATGTTAAAACCCATCAATTCGATCCCCCCTGAGATATTGAGTGCACGCTGCACTGGAGAAAGAATCATTCTGCATTACCATTGCTTAGCGCTAGCTAGCTAGCTGAGCACATAGTTCATGTAGTTACAGTATTAAAATGGCATATAGTTATACTTTATTAGACAAGATTGAGAGGCCAATATGATATGTGTAGCAGTATAAATAGTACATAAAACCGGTCAATAAGTTTCTATCTCTCTCTGCGAATAATGAATTGGATTACACATCTCTATCAAATCTTAGAGGAAAACAAAAGGGCAAATGAACCACTAGCTGGAATTAGTAGAAATCAGATCGAACTGTGCTCTCACTAAAATTAAAACTGGTATAAAGCTTAATGGAATGGGCGCATTTATGAGCATTGCCAGTTGGATTTGCTTATATATATTCAACATATCAACTAGCTAGTGAAATTAATGTTTATGCAAAAGGAAATTGTGCCCTTGTGCATGTATAAAATGAGCATTATTTACACTTAATTCGATCCAACTACATATACCAACTGACCTTGATCGTGAAAAGATAGCTAGCATATTAGTTAATTAAACTACTGTTAGTTATGTTGACACCAGAAATTGGGCTGACACGCTATAGATTGTCAGGCCGTGAGGCTGGGCCGATGGGCCGCCAGAAGGAGCTTGACGGGCAAGAACGAGACGTACACAAAGCGGACTCGGGCTTGCTAGATCTTTATCTTTAATTATTAGATAATAAGTTAGTTTAGATTCTGTGTTAAACATGGATTAGTTGTTAACCCACGGGTATAAATATGTGCACCCGGGGACCTTGTAAGCCATCATAGGATCAATCTATTTAATTTCTATTCGGCGCAACGCCACCTTTTTAGGAGTAGAGGTAATGTAGTTTTCTCTCGGTGATTTTCTGTCTCAGGTTGGGTCGCATCGGTTTTGTTCGATCTCTAGCAAGAAACAAGTCTCGTTCGACGATTTCATATCTCGGGTTAGGCTGCATCGGCTTAGTTCGATCTTCAGTAAGAAACAGGTTTCGTCACATGACAGATGTATCTATTCAGCCAAGACTTTCTCGGTTCAATCCGATATTTTGGTTGGGTTCATGCGTCTGCTAGTTATCCCGATGTATCAGATCTATTTAAGGCTACATTGCTCCAATCTCTTAGTTAGATCTGATATGTAAGTCACGTGTGTACCAGATCTGTTGGTGAGATAGACTCTCCTTGTTACCTTCGACCTCGTACTGTCTCGGTTCAGTTTAATCTACTAGGTTGTTGTTGATGAGATTGATTCTATTGAGTCGGTGGGTTCGGTCCATCGTTTCATCGGAGTTTTAGCCGATGAGGTATCATGGTTCCGAGAGCATCATTGCGATCCCAGCCAATTGAGTCATCCCAATTCCTAGCGTGCATCGGCTGGTGGCAAGAATCGGCATCGGCTTATCGGCCGATTAGTTCCATAAAATATTCTATCTCCTTGTTTTTACTGCGCGATGGATGCCTTTTGAGAGTTCAGCCGATATGCTATTTCTCGTGCTTATATGTATCGGATATGTAGCCGATACGGTGTTATCGGCCGACGATGTCATTGGCCCATCGACCGATATGCTCAGGAAAACCAATATCTCTAAATCTTGTCAATTGCAGGATCAAATTGACTGGCACGCTTATGAACCACCTCCGGGTATTTAGGATATGCACTGAAGCTAAGCAGACTCTCCTTGACCTTCGAGTGTGAAGGTGCAGAGATCCCTGTGTGATTTTTACGTCAACAAGTTCTTAAACAAATTTTAGTCTAGAAATAACCGAGGTACACATATTTGTTCCAACAAATCAATGCATATTTGTAACGGGACTGATATTTTGTTCACAAAAAGCATCGCTATCAAGCTGATCAAACAGCAACAAAGAAAAGCTATGTGGAAATAATATAACGAATGACCTTATTAATTAGGTGATACTGTGTAGGATCCATTCTCAAATAGAATAAGCAGATATGGTATGATTTTCTCTCACCTCTATGCGCGTAAGATAGTTACGCAGTCACCTGCATCTCCAAGCCATTAGCAGAGACAAAACTAACAAAAGAAATCTAGCAACAGGCCCCAATTAATCAGCTAATTAAAGCTCCAAGTTGGTCTGGAGGTAATCTAATTCTTCACAAACTCATGGGTATAAGAAGGATCATTATCACAATAGACCGGTCAACAGACTGATTGCATGTATGCGGCTTTAACTAAAAGAGGAGTGTTTTTTCTTCACTCCATGATTGAGTCCAATGGCATATTTATTTTCTTCTAGGGCAAAAACTGCATGCTTTGTGTCCTCTAAGTTCTACCTGCCGCAGACAGCAGTGTATATGTATCTGTGTCCATCCATCCCATATATGCATTCTCCCTCCTGTACTGTTTGCATCACTCCCTGCACAAGTTTGCAAGGCTGCAAGCTCTGAAATAAGAAGACGGCCGCAGCAGAATGTGGAAGCAATGGGTGGCCTTTGTGCAGTTTTCCTGTAGATCCACGGGGAGGGTTAGCCAAAAAGTATATATATATAATATCCTGTGAACTGATTTTTAATATAGGAGATATAAGTGTTAGATTTAAGTTTGTATATATGATGAAGATCCTAAATACTAATATATATTTTTAAGAGGTGTCACATAATGTGGCTCCAAATTAACCTGTCTCATCGACCACAGCACTGTGGCAGTGTGGCATACCAAATAATACAAGTGTCTAGCTAGCTTCGTACAATTAAGCAGCATGCAAGCAAAGACATGTACCTACAGTCCTACACGCATGTCTACATACATCTGCATGAGTGACTACTGTACTGATCGTTAAATTCAGAAGATGCAGACATCAGCAACATTACAAACATCTCCTACTGCTCCTACATTAATATATCAGCCGAGACGTACATGACGACGGCTATATAGCTGCTGCTTAGTTGAGTGAACAAGCAAGCAACCGGTCGATCGATCGAATCGATCAAGATCCAACTAATCGATGGATCATCTGGCTAGTTGTTAATTGTCCCCTGGGGTGTATATCTGCATCTTCGGAGAGATCAACAAGGACATCGACGACGACGACAGCAACGAACAAAGCGATGGAGGAGGCTAGGGGGGTTCTAGAATTCTAGCTAGTACGTTAGCCTAGCAGTGCAGCTGATGTACGGGCGCAAATTTTTATGCCACTTCCCCAATCATCACAGCCCGAGAATCCAATGATCGATGCTAGCTAGCTAGCTATCATAATTATATTAGAGCATCTCATCATTGCTATTTTTGACTTGCTATTCAGAGCAATAACAAGCCTTTATATTTAAGTTATATTTCTATTTTACTATTTACTCCAATGATCTTCTCAAATATGACTTGCTATCTATTCTTATTTAAATTCATCTATATTTTATCAATATATTTTAACTATCAATTGCTATATTTTTGAACTATACTTGCTACAAAATAGAGTAGCAATGAGATGAGAAGTCTTTGCGGCTTGCTAGAAGAAAAAAGTCTTAAAAGGAGGATGAGAAGCCACCTGAAATAGCAAGCCAAATAACAAGGACAATGAAGTTGTTTTTGAACTATATTTGCTATAAAATAGAGTATCAAGTGGAATGAGAACCACAATGAAGATGCTCTTAGCTGCTAATAGACGATAAGATAGATATATGACTATATAACCAAATAATTTGATGTTTAAAAAACAAATTTAATACTAAAATTTTTATACTAAGTTTTAAAATAATTGTTCTGACAAATTTCATATAGTTTTTATAGTTTAAAATGTACAGCGCACCTTAATTTAGACCAATAATCTGCCTTTCATCATAACCATGTTTTGCATTGAGTATTAGCACAAAAATAGAGAATTAAATCAATGAAACTCCAACGTTGCAACCACACGCACGGCCGGCCCCCTGATCGATCGAATAAAGCACAAGCAGCCTCCGATCGATGGCTAGCTAGTGTACGTACTACGTGTACACAGCGTCATTGCATTGCACGTACTGATAATATAATTAGAAGCTAGCTGTAGCGTAGTACTAAACTACTAATAGCTAATGAAATACCTATATGCTATATAGGTTGCTTTTTATAGAAGATGAATCTATCGTACGGATCAAAGAAACAAAGAGACAAAGTTGTGAACACTTGCTTGTTAAAGCTCAGCTCAGCTGCAAATGGATGAACGGATCGGCCGGCCATGGCATTTCCGTGGTCTCCCACAATAAATTCGGGACAAGCTAGACCCGACATGCGAGAATTTGACTGTAACCGGAGGTATTGGTTACAAAGTAATCGAACCACATTAACCAATTAATTACTAGTTGAAATTTGAATTTATTACCCGGTCATTATCGACAGCTAGCGAGATATAAAAAAAAACTAAAGCAATCGCTTCCTTTACAGTTGTTCGGTGAACCAGGGTTTCCGTGTGAAAAAAATTGGGCAAAGTACTGCAAGCTAGCACAGTTCATGCTCATGTACGTCCAGTGATCAGATATCGATGGGCGGGCGGCCCGCCCTTGCAGATTGCAGAGCGAGCTATGCATGCAGCCTGTAGGGAGAGGGCGGGGGCCAACCAAAAGAGACAAGACCAGCGAGCGATTCATCAGCTTCGCTTTCCGCGCATCAGGCAGGCCTAGCGTGGACGCTGGCCCACGTATACACCCAGCGAGCTGAGAAAGTGAGCGAGAAAAGGCTAGCTACTGTTCTTCTTCCTCTCCGATCCATCGACCATGGACCATCTCTCTCTCTCTCATCGAAAAAGAAACGTCTCGATATGATACACCCAGATGGGACAAGAACATGTTAGCCGATCGAGCATGCGTTGCAAACTGAAGGGAAGAAGGGAAGAAGCTGAGGAACGAGATCGATCGCAACCGGAATGGATATAGTGCAAAGCATGCATGCATTTTTGCCTTTTGGTACGTGTGTTGATCATCCCAGTTGATTATTGCAGCTGCAGTACTCGCCGGACGACGTCGCAGCTGGGAGAGATGCATGAACATGCATGCATGCATGTAGCTGAGATCGAGGCGGCGAGACGGAGAGATTGAGCGTACGTGCCGTGCGGCCAGCTGATCCGGTGACCAGTGTGGGAGCGAGATCATCTCTGGGGAAGAGGGAGGAAGAGAGAAACAGTGGCGTGTGCGCACGTGTGGTCAGAGCGCCCGCCATGGGATGGATGGGCCTAGCTTACTCGGTAGTGTAGCCGCCTACAGTGTCCCATCCGGCCGGACCGGGACCAGGAGAGGATCTCCCTCCTCGACCACCTCCTCCTCCTGCATCCATCCATCGGTCCATGCAACCCGAGCTGCCATTTATTTAAGACTCCCGTGGCACGCACCCCCTCCATCGTAAGCCCTGCATGGCGTCCGTACCTCCTCGATCTATCGCCATGAAAAACCTTGAGAGAGAAATAATATCTTCAACTGCAGCAAAGAAAACCCATGCAGCTGGCTAAAACGGTGGGAAAATGATGAATGGGTTCAGCTTTGAAAAGAGGAATTGGTGGTAGTGTCTACTGTCTAATGTGTGATTGATTCATCAGCTGATGATCCTCAGCAATGGGTGGATCGAGTAGATGCGCCATTGATGCGAGTTTTTAGTTTAATTTGCCTCTAGTTGCACAGCATGAGGGAAACACCAGATTAACTGAAGATGTGTGTGGAGAAGGGTTCTATCTATCGGATTAGGGGAAAATTTCGGGGGGTCACCGAAATTAGGAAATTTCAGAACTTTCGAAATTCTATCAGAAGTTTCGAACGAAATTTTCAATCAAAATTTGAATCTGAAGAATAAATTAAAGGAAATTTAACCTAAATTTCTGATCCTAACCAAACCAATAGAGGTGGAGAATTCATCAGCGAGCCACGGCTAGGGCAGCCGCCACCGTCCTAGTGTCAATCGTCGTCGTCGCTACGGATCAGCAGGACAGGCGTCAAGGTCGCCGGGGATGCAGCCGCGCCGTTGATGTCGCCGGGAAGCCTCTAGGTTGCCGAACTCGGCGGGAAGCGGCCCGGCCGTAGAGGTCTTGGGGAGTCGCCGCGCACACTGCCGAGGTACCACAAAACCGCCGGTGAGCCGAGGCGCCGAGGTCGCAGGGGAGCAGCAGCTGGCCCTCCCACACGTGAAAGGGGATTGCGGAGAAGTAGGGTTCTGACAAATTTAAATTTTGACCGAGAGTAACTGACTACAGGGACCCACTGATAGAACCGAAATTTTCATATTTCGGATTGAAATTTCGAAAACTTGAATCCGAAATATTGAACCAGCTGCATATCACTATAGTAGTGTATACCAGCAATTATAGAGAAACATTCTATAGTAATAATCATAACTTACTAGTCAAACAATATTATGGAGAGATCCGGTAGAGCTGAAATGAAAAGATCTTAAATATAATATATAAAGATGCAAGCAATTAAGCTTAAATATTGCTTTCAGATGTATCTTTTCGATTAATTCATAGGTAAATGTATAATATGAGAGATGAGCAAACAGTAGCACCGAACAAGTGAACAACTAATTAAGGATTAACTCACTTCACTATCTTATTTCTCCCAAATTACCAGTTGCCGATCGCCATATATATATACTTACTCACTGACCTAGCTAGCTAGGTAAGAAAGGTCCGAGTTTAAGGAGCAATGGGGAGGAGATCGAGCTAGCTGCTATTGCTAAAGAGCAAGAAGGATATTAATTGAAAACCAAATGGCAAAAGAAATAGCTCAAATCTTGCAAAAGGCGAGACACGTACAGAAGCAAGTAAACATGGAGGTTTGCAGCAAGGTGATCCTACTATACTCGGGTGGTGCTCGGTGCAGCAGCGGCAGTGTTGATTCCTCCTGTCGCCGGGCCAGTACTGGTGGCGGAAGCGGGTGCAGCGGCCGCGGCGCTGTCCCTGCCTTCTCCTTCACCTGCTGCGGCGGGGGCCGC
>KE372216.1:58145-77954 GCA_000418225.1 Zizania latifolia
AAATGATTTTATTTTCTTAACTTTATTGAACGTTTACATGTGATTTCTTGGTTCTTTGTAGGCATATACATAACTATTGAACGTTTACACTTGTATGTACTCACAAAATTAGTGAACACGTACTGACATCAAATCTACTCCACCTCTCAAAATACAACCATTTCTACTATTCAAATTTTATTTCAAATATTATAACTTCTATAATTTTTCTCTCTAAATATTCCTATTTTACCTTTATCTGAAGTATTGGTTGCATGTAGTACTAGTTGTTTGGAGTACTAGTTGAGAGACAGTTCGGGTTTTTTTTATTGCATCTTAATAAATGTGTCAATGTCTAGAAATAGCTATAATTTGAGACGGAGGGATTATAGACGGAGGGAGTAGTATTTAAACCATGATAAATTAGCTGACGTAATCTTGGACCTCAGCGAAGATTTAGTTTGTATGGATTTAGTTTCGATAATAGAACTTGCAAATATAGTAATGACGAGCTTACTTTTTCACATTAGTACAGCAAACTATCTGAATTTCTATTTGCGCTCGTCTAGAAAATTGGCACAATTTAAGAACCAATGGGACCTTGGTAAAGGCTACTTGATCTGAACGAAATCACATTCAAATGCCCATTGTTAACATGATGAATTTCAGGTAGCTTGGATATAACCACGAGTTTCTTTTTCATTTGTAGGCATTTAGCGAAATAGTTTATCCAAATTTTTTATATGTGTATTTCTGTTAAGTACAATAAACACAACCTAAGAAGGCCTCGCTAAGATATGGAAACTAAATGGCAATTAATTTTCCCATCATTACATGACACTCGATTTCAACTATATTGGACAGACGTAAAAATATAATCATGGGCAAAACGACATACCAGTCATCCGACTTTCTATTTGCATTCGGCTGGGTAACAATGACAACTAAGAACCAAGACTATTAATATATTAAATATGAGATACCTAATATCTAAAGAAATATACAGTTAGGAATACCAGATGTTTATACGTGTCTATGCATATAAGGAAACCGATTTATGTACTCAAAGAACACATATCTTTTACATTTAAGGGAAGAAATGTCCGATCAGGATAAGGTTTCATAGATCTAGTAAGATAAGTCCTCACTGTAAAAAACATGTCTTTAAGATAGATTTATATATAAATATATGGGCCTCGAGGGGTTAAAAGGGGCATCACAATACAAGAAAACTCAAGACATTCATAGCCAACATCAGTCAAGCCAGCGATGTCTTCATGCCTATCGAGGGATTGATGCCTAGGCCTTGACAATTAGAATGCTGAGAGTATCCAAACATGTTTACCAATGGATTCTTCGTATATGTATTTATATACTTTGTCCAATAAAGTATAACAGACGTCAAACTACTACTTATGGTCGAGGAGTTTAAACCTATATAAACTCCTTTTACATAGAGATCATGCCATGACGCTCTTATACAATGATCTATATGTACATAAAACTATGGTGCAACTGTTAACCAACCGTAGACATATAGACCTTATTGAAGGCTAAGCTTGGTATGAACGAAATTGGAACTGAGTATCCATTGTGAGATATAATGATAAGTTTCAGGTGGTTTTGTGAATATTATAATAACAACTATTTTCATGTATAGGTTTATTAGAATTCTCTAATGCACAATTGCAGATAATAAATACTTCAAGAACTAGATGATTAGCAGTCTAAACTAAACCAACTAGAATTGTATCTCCCGACCAAAACATGCAAATGGATTTCAGCTATATTAGCTTGCGTATAATAAACAAAAGAAATTGTAAACAGGCAGATGTTCAATTCTGTGGGAGGTGCTCGTTGACAAATTTTGTTTTGTTCATACGGCAAGAGCAGAAATCCCTAGAAGGCCAGAAGGCAGAAGGCATCCTATGATAAGTCATAGAGCCCACGGCCACGAATCCGGCGAGGCAAACACAGCGAGGACGCAAAGCGAAATAGAGAAAACCTCACTCCGCCGTCTCCTCCTCTCTCCCTCCCCGCTCGCCTCGCTCCCGTCCACCATGTGGCCGTCCTGGGTGAAGACGCGCTCCTTCAAATCCAAGTCCGCCGCCGACCCCGCCTCCAGCGCGCTCGTCGCCGCCTCCCCGCGGACGCGGTTGCCCTTCTCCCCCCCCTCCCTCAAGGACCTCCAGTCCCTGCTCGTGCCGGAGTCCGCGCACCCGCCGCACGCCGCGGCGTCCTCCCCTTCGCCGCGTGTCTTCCACCGCATCCGCGTCGCTGCGTCGGCGCTGCGGGTCCTCCGCACCCTACAGTCGGCGGGGCAGCCGACGGGCGGCGCCGGGGGCGAGCCCGGCGGGGGGCGGGTGGTGCTGTACTTCACCTCCCTCCGCGTGGTCCGGGGAACATACGAGGACTGCCGCGCCGTGCGCGCCATCCTGCGAGGGCTCCGCGCCGCCGTCGACGAGCGCGACCTCTCCATGGACCCCGCCTTACTCCCGGAGCTCGCGGCGGTACTCCCCCACCGCCGCCGCGTGACCCTCCCCCAGGTCTTCGTCAACGGTCGCCACCTCGGCGGCGCCGAGGAGGTCCGCCGCCTCCACGAGTCCGGGGAGCTCCGCCGCATCGTCGCGTCCGCGACACCGGCCCCCGCCTCCTGCGGGCGCTGCGCCGGCGAGCGCTACGTGCTATGCAGCAGCTGCGACGGGAGCCACAAGCGGTACAGCCACAAGGGCGGCGGCGGCTTCCGCGCTTGTGCCATCTGCAACGAGAACGGTCTCGTCCGGTGCTCGGACTGCTGCTTCCCGGCCGCCTGATCCAGATCCAGGACCCATGCAACCGTGGTTCACCTCCAACCACTCAACTCATTACTACTTCTACTTTCTCATCAATTATAGGAGATCAGACCATCCGTGCTGTCTATTACTCTAGTCATTAGTGAGTAATAGTGGCGTAACCATTTACTCCTTAGTTATAGATGAGGCTGTGGAGTTCAATTTAGCTGTCCTCCAGCCTTGGATTACAAACTTAATCCTAGAAGAGTTTTCTTTCATTTCTGCTCTTGGTTAATCAACCTTGCAGCCATTATATCATACTCCTAGTTCTTGACCCCGTATCTCCAAAATTTTCAAGTCTTTTTGGTTCCCCTTTGCACCTACATCCTGCGCCGTCGCCATTGCTTCGCATGCTGTTTCTTGTCGATGGGGGAGTGCAGCAGGTGCAGGTGGCGCGGGCGGCCACTCTAATCTCTCCCACGATTGCCGGATTTGGTTCGTTAATTTATATCTACTTGGGAAGAATGACACGCGTGAGATGGCTTGCCGGTCGGCGTTACATCACCAACTTGTTGTGCACTTGTGCGATCTGCAAGTATTCGGTCGGTGTCGTGTCGGCCAACCCCGCGAGTGGCCTCGCAGCGGCACGCGCGGCGCACGGTCAAAATCGAGCAGCTGGCTGGCCGCGCGTGCAGCGAGTAAACATCTCCCGGATGGTTAAATTAGATCAGCAATAACGGTAACTCTCATAGCAACTAAACCAGATTAGTAACAATAGTAACTAATCGTAATAGATTAATACGATACTGATTGTTCCTTCGGTTTTGTGAGCCTTGCTCTGGATCGGCCCGGGCGTGGCTCGATCTCGGAAATTCATAAGGCGTCGCATGGCATGTTGCAGCTGGTGAGTGGGGCGGAGGCGAGGACGAGGAGCTAGGCGGAGGCGCTTTGCTCTGCCTCTGACTATTATTGATGGCGGATGAGGGGTGGTCATGTGAGAGAAAGCAGACACTCAGAGAGCACTGACTGACTGACTCAACAGTGTCCAGCACCGCTCTTTTTCGCTTTTGTCATCTGTGTTGTCTACTACTTGTCTTAAGGGCGTTTACAACGGTGGCTTCAATTGGTCACGTCGGAGCAGAGGCTTCAGCTCAACTCAAAGGGTGGCTTCAGACAAGAAGAGATGACTCGTAGAAGTTATCGGAGTTCTAGACTGCAAAAGGTGAAAAGATAGCCACGTGCCTGTTGCTCCCGCAGCTGTCTCCCTCTGTCCTCGCCGTTGTCGCCCTCCGCCTCTGCTCCCATCGCCGTCGCCCGCCGCCCCTGCTCCTGTCGTCGTCGTCGCCCGCCGCCCCCGCTCCTGCCGCCGAGCCCGAGTGCCTTTGCTCCTGCCGTCGAGCCCGAGTACCCCAGCTCCCGCCGCTGAGCCCAAGTGCCGCCGCCGAGCCCGAGTGCCGACGGGGCACGGCCCGTTCAGGTCACAGGTCACGCCGGTGCTGCCCTCCCCCGCCTCGTCCCGCCGCCCTACCCCACCGACAGCGGCCCCAGCGCGGCGGCATCATCCGCGCCTTGGACGCCGCCTCCTTCTTCTAGGACCCACAAGGCCGCAACACCTTTGCGAGTGCCACGCCGACGTGGTGCTCCTTGCCATCTCCATCCTCTGGCAATGCCGCCCCGAAGAGGCAAGGTGGCGGCCACGACGAGTCGAGGAAGAGCGACGTGGGATTGGGGAGGCATCGGGATAGAGTGTGCGTCGCATGAGCCCGTGGCGTCGGCAACCGCTCCCCCATCGCCTGAAGCCCCATTCGTTGAAGCAAGTGTGGCTTGCTCCTACGTGGCTTACTGCCTTTTCTCAAACCACTGCATGATGCCACTTTCCATTGTAAGTGCCTAAGATGTGGATGATCCCATCATGTCATGGCTCAGCGGCTCTGTCATTGCCTTTTGTTTTATATTATATTATAGGTGATTTCATAATTTATTTTTTCAATTTGAAACAAAATTTAATATATATATATATATATATATTAATCTATGCGTGGTGAAATAACTACATTATTAATAATTGTTTTATGGTGGATTTAGTCTCCGGTTGTATGTGTTTCGATTTCTGACTAGAATCTTGTTCAAACGATTTTTTTAAGTGTTTTGAATTACAAACATTTATCTTTTTATACTGCAAGGAAGAATCACACAAAAGGGTGTTTCACATCGATTTTAGTTTATTTCAAAAAAATCTGGAGCTAAAACTATTGATATATAAACGATTTCACAAATGATTATGATTCAGGTTCTTTATTTTTTTTACAGAATTTAAATCCAAAATATTTATCTGAGAATTTGGATCCCTACTAAACACATCTTTTTTTAGCAAGCCACACAAGACAAGACAGTGAGATTGTATTAATTAAGTCAGAGAAAAAAATACAAGATTACAACCTTGGAAGATTGTAATCAGAAAAAAAACAAAAATTACACACCACATGGGCCAGCAGCAACCTCCCACAAACCAAGGGCAACACTAACAAAAAGCAAGTCGTCGCTAAGCGAGACTGGCCAATGCTAGCAAGAGAGACACCAACAAGATCTTCAAGATGATGCCTCTAGGGAGAACACGACGCAGAAGCGTCGCCATCATCCGCCTAAGAGTCTTAGGCTAGGTTTTCACCAAAGTCTCGCGATAGGATGAGAGGGCGGTTACGTGACAAAGCCTCAAAGGAGGAACATGGCACCCGAAGATATCATCAATATTGGCCCAACCAAGTTAGGCAAGGCTTTTACCTGAACCAATCCCCCTAACCCTGAAGATGCCCTCAAACTGCCCCAAACAACCAAAACATGACCTTGAAACTCTGCTGCCTGACCAAGCCAGTGCCTCACCGCTAGCGCAACTGCCAGCACGTCGACGAAACAGTAGGCAAGCAAAGCTTCACCTAGACCAGAACTCTGACAAGACCGAGGAGCGCCCCATGACCAAGAAGGAAGGCGGCCATAGGAGAGGAGCTCCATGAAGAGGGAGGAGAAAAAGCTAGAGAAAACGATCACTGCACTACTGAGACGAAGTCATGCCAAGCCAACTACGGGCACGATGAGGGCGACACAAAGGGAGAACACAACCAAATGCGCTCGCCACCGAAGGCCCCATGCATACCACTCCACGACGACCAGAACAACCTAGAACTGAACCTCCTTCGACAACCTTGAAGCTGGCACTCAGCGGGAGCCAAAAAAGATACCACCAAGACCAGCGACCCATCGGCAGGAAGAAGAAAACTGCTAAACAGGCAAACGATGCCAACGCCGGTCTCAACAGGTCGATGCAGCGAAGGCAGGGACTGGGAATCCTCTCGCCGGAGCAAACGACGTGTGCCAACATGCCCTGCATTAGGGCACGGCCGCTGGAGCAACGCCAAGAGCATCACCGCACAAGTAGGCAGGAACGCCGGCCCCCTAAGCCTCGAGCCGCCACCAGACAGAGAAGGGAGGAAAGCCAGAGCAACTACTACCAAGGAGTGTCGTCGCATAAGTACGACAGTCCTCTACGGGGTTTACCCACAGAGGTGTTTTGTGTAAGTGTAGGGGGACGATTGTGGTCGAGATTCAATGGTTGCCTCAAAGAATATGAAACACAAGAATTAGACAGGTTCGGGTCTCCCAGAGGATAATAACCCTAATTCTGTGTGTGGAAATATGAGCTTAAGGGCTTAAAATGGCCTTAAGCATAACAGAATGTGTAGCCAAAAAACACGTCGTCATCGTAAGAGGTTACCCCGAGCCCTTTATATACTGCTAGGGCTAGGGGGTTACCGTTTAGGCTTTATGCGTCCCATTAAGTCCCTTTGTAATAGTTAAAACGGTCAGGACGTGGGCTATTAACCCTGGCATTACTCGCTGTCTTAATTAAATAGTTACATGCCCAGGCTTTATTGTCATTGATGGGGCGGTCTAGTTGTCAGCGTTGACCGTCCGAGTGCCTGTGATCAGGCCATCTTCCCTAGTGTGGGACTCAGGAGCTTTTCAGACTATCGACCGCTTCTTCGGTTACTG
This sequence comes from Zizania latifolia, assembly GCA_000418225.1. Taxonomy (NCBI): domain Eukaryota; kingdom Viridiplantae; phylum Streptophyta; class Magnoliopsida; order Poales; family Poaceae; genus Zizania; species Zizania latifolia. Next base: position 64,943 of record KE372216.1, read on the forward strand.
AATGATCCGACTCCTTCTGGGTCGTCTTTAATGCTTCGTCTCCCGACCTCTCCTTCCGCTTAATCACTATCACCGTCGTGAAGTACCCCGGGGTCATATTTCCGATAGCAGCCCCCGAGCTCTTGGCGGCAGATAGACGATGTTCATCTGAATGGAGTCGAGAAGCCGTAGTAGCACCAAAATGGTCTTGATATAATCCTTTTTGTTTACCTGGTGAGTGCACCGATTAGGTGCATCTGTCAGGTGTAGCCCCCGAGCATGGAGTTTTATTAGCAGAATAAACTCCAGGATCCAAATTTTGGCTTAAACCAACGAAGTTGTTGAGGCAAAAATATTTAAATTCCTGGGCGATTTTATGTGATTGGGTGCTTGTTGGAGTCGAGGGGTGTTCAAATCCCCAAGCAATCGGTGAATAGGCGTCTGTTGGAGCCGACTAGTGTGGTGGAGTGTGTGGCCCCCCAGGCGGTTTGGCGAAAAGGTGTCAGTTAGAGCGGACTGGAGTAGTGGAGTACGTGGGCCCCCAAGCGGTTTGGTGAAAAGACGTCAGTTAGAGGAGACCGGTGACTACTGGAGTTAATTGGTGTGCAGGGACACGCGAGCCCCTAGGCGCTTCGGTGAATGGATGTCGGTTGGAACGGCGCGCGTCAGTTCGCCTTCCTATTTCAACCGTCAGATTTATTTTAGGTGGCCAGATGAAGTCTTTGGGATATGCGAAGCGGTTGTAATGATGGGCATGGATTCATCCTTGCAGCATATCCGAGGCAATCACGGCGTGTTGGGGGCTCGAACCATCGCGCGGCCGGCTATAACTTACCCCCATTGCGATCCTTTCGTCGCACGCTATTGCTCTTTGCGTTTGAATCTCTGTTCATCTTCTTCTTTGCCCCCGAGCTCTTCTCACTGGCACCTCGACGCCCCGGCTGCCATTGCCAGTGTGTGGTGTGCTACCGCAAGGCTCGTCGCTTCTTCAACTTGAAGCCCCTTGCTCTACCGAGCTCCGTCCCGATGGCGAAAACTGACTCCAGCGTCGACCGCTCTAAGGAGTTCCATAAGTCCAACGCCACCAACCGACGCATTCAGCTCTTGGCAAAGGCAGGAGTCCTTCCGACGAAGGCTTTGTCGCTGTGGCGCCCGGTGACCGGTGAAGAGTTCCTGACTCCGAACACTAACGAGTTAGTGGTGTTTGAGTCCTTTTTTGCCCGTGGGTTAGGTTTGTCAGCTCACCCTTTTCTTCGTGGTCTTTTGCATTATTACGATGTTTCTCTTTGTAATCTGAATCCTAACTTTATTCTTTACATTTCTATCTTCATCTAACTTTACGAAGCCTATCTTGGCATTGATCCCTATGTCAATCTCTTCCGTCATTTCTTTTATTTGAGAGCTTTCTCTAAAGAGTTGTTGGTGGGGCTAGACTTCAGCTTCATGACGGGAAAGCTGCCGAGTACATCTCTGTTCCTCTCTTGCCATCCAATAAGGGCTGGCATGCTTAGTGGTTCTATGTTGGGAACTATGAGCCGGCCCTTTCTCTGGAGACTGACCGTGTGCCGACCATGGCGCTGACTTGGTCCGACCACTGTGGGTCGGAGGATCAAGGCTAAGTGAACGAGCTCATCCGGGAGATTGCCGAGCTCCAGAAGCAGAAGATGACAGGGGTCCACGTGGCCCTAAACTTCGTGCTCCATCGCGTTTAGCCCTGCAAGAGCCGAGCACGACTGGGGTACGAGTACGCGGGTCGGTCTGACCCCTCTCGGGAGTCCTTTGAGCTCCTGACCACGGATGAGAGCATGGCGTGGGTTCGAGACCTCTTCGCCCCCAAGACGATGGTCGGCAATGAGGACAGCCCGCGCTCGTATAAGCTCATTAACCCTTGACCGGCGGTAAGGCATTGCAGTTAGGTTGTCTTTTATATTTGCTTTGTGTTGCTTTTGTGCAATATCACCTGTCGGGTGCTGACTGTGTCAAAAATGCAGGGGCGAGAGACGTACTGCTCTCTGGCGTCGTTACCCGAGCAGCCTCAAGCGGTCGGGCAAAAGGACATTGATCGGCTAGTCGGGCCGATCGGGACAAAGAAGAGGAAGGACAAAGGCGTTGTCCCTCCTGAGGCGAAGAAGCCGCGCTCAGCGGTGGCATCTCAGGGAAAACCTAAGGTGCTATCGTCATTTCTTGGAGAAGCTGGTGCTAACTCGGAGACGTCCGAGATCGGGCCAGTTGGTGCTGCGGCGGTGGTGGCGTCGTCGTTGTCATCGCCAGCACCACCATCTCCTCCTCCACCTCCTTCCCCATCGGGAGGCCCGTTGGGCTCATACCGACGGGTGAAGAGAAGCGTGTTTCGGAAGTCTACTTGGTAAGTTGTGTCCTGAAAGTATTTATAAACACTTTTGGAATTATTGGCTTAACTTTGTCTGTTGTCAGGACACCAGCACCGTTGCCCGACAATGATGACGCCACACGCACGGGGACGATCGACGGCGATAACCAACCAGCGGCCGGTGGCTCCGGGGCAGTCTGCGGTGGTGACGTGGCGGTGGCGCTCCTCAGTCCGATGTGGCAGCATCGGATGTGGGGGTGATGGCCACTGATATGGTGGTCTACACTACCGCTGCTGGACCGACCACAGATGCGCCAACCACGCAGGAATCGACAGAGGATGCGCCAACCGCCGCGGTGCCGACCGTGGCTGAAGACGTGCCAGACGTGTCTGGGCCGACTGGCGCTGAGTCAGCGGAGGCTCAGCCGACCGCTGACCCCGTGGAGGAGGCGGTTGATGTGCCGCCGATGGCGACGGAAGACGTTCCGCTCCTCCTGCTGATGAAGTTCAGCGGGAGGTGAAAGAGTGCCATGATGCACTAAGCCGGCTCGGACGTGCCACCTGCGTAAGTTATGCCAACTTTGTTCTTGTCTTGATTTTGTTCAACACTTGTAGCTGACTTTGCTGTTATTGCAGCGCGTGCTGAACTAGCTGGTCGGGCGTGCGGATATACCGTACCCCGCCGACAGTCTGGACTTGGGAGCTCTCAATGCCCGAGTCCAGCAATTGACGATGCAGTTGGCCGAGTCTAAGGCTGCTCAGATGACGGCGAAAAAGGACAATGAGGTCCTCCGCGCTCAGCTGGACATCCGGTCCTTTGGTAAGTATCTTGTAACTTCTGTATGCTGTTAGCATCGTTTTGCTGTGATTTGTCTAATTAACTTGATAAACAGACTGGGTGACCATGGAGGCACAGCTGGAGGCGACAACTTCTTTGGCGGAGCAGTTGGTGAAGTCAGCATAGGCAGCGCTCGCCGAGGCCAGTGAGGCTAAAGAGAGCCTGGCGAAGACGAAAGCTGAGGCGGCTGCCTTGAAGAAGAAGATTACTGAAGCCAAAGCTGTCACCATCGTGGCCAAGAAGAAGGCCGACGAAGCAGTCGATGAGTACAAAAGTACGGCCGACCGGCTCTTGCCTAAGTCTTTGAATTGAAGGTTGTATTTTAATAATCTTGTTGTTTTTGTAGAGCTGCATCAGCGCGTGAACGCTTAGTTCACCGACCTAGAGGCGCGCTTGAGTAGCACTCAGGCGCAGCTCGACCACTGCCAGGCTGGTGCGAAGGTGCTAGTGAAAATGATTGACAATGAGCCCGCCAGCGCCGAGTGATCAATGGTGCAGTTTTTGGAGCGGCTTCAGGGGTGGGCGACACATCTGCGGAACCAAACGCGAGACTTCATGCAGTCGACGGCCACACACGTGCTCAGGGTTGTCCGAGCGCTATATCCTTTTGCGTGGATGGATCGCATCCAAGCAGGGTCGCCGACGACTATTGAAGAGTCTGACGTGGAGCGCATTTACGTGAAAGTGGAGGAGACGGCCACCATGCTCGTCCAAGACCTAGAGGCGTACCCTGAAAATCCTGCCGAATAGTATGTAAAATAGAAGAAGGAAAGACTATGTATATATTTATCTTTTAATGAAATGTTATTGGGAGTTAAAATTGTACTGTGTCTCCAACTGCCTTCATTTTATTTCCGAGTGATTGGCATAGCCTTAGTTCGTAGAGTAGGAAAACTGAGCCACATACACGTGTCCTGAACGACAGGCTTCACAAGTAGTCAGAAAAATAATAGAAGTGGTCGGGCAACAAGTATGGGGAAAAATTTGCGACGAATTCAACGAGCCCCCGAGCTTGTGACGAACATATCAACAGTACCTCCCCGTTAGAGTGGAATAAATACCAACTTGGGGTAACTGGTCGGAGCATCGTCCGACCAGTTACCAGAGCTAGAGTGGGTCATAGACTCTGGGGTAAAGTGATAGAGAGTTTAAGCACTCGGGGTTGGGCAGGATAAATTATGGAATGAGAGAAAAAATCATTATTATTAACCCAATATAAAGGTATGTAGCTCGTAACATCATGGGTAAAAGCGGCGAAGATGCTCGATGTTTCAAGAATTAGGAACACGCTGGCCGTCTTCTCGGATCAGCCGATAAGAACCTGGTCGGGTCACGCCTGCTATGATGAATGGGCCTTTCCATGGAGCAGAAAGCTTGTGGACGCCGACCACCGACAGTACTCAGCGAAGGACCAGGTCACCGACTTGAAATGACCGACCACGTACGCTGCGATCGTGATATCGGTGAAGTACTTGTTGGTACCGATCGGACCGAATTACGGCGGCCAGTCGAGCTTCTTTGAGGCTATCGATGTCTTCTCGTGTTTTCTCGGCGGCGCCCTCTTCATAATGTTTAATTTTTGGAGATTCGTGGAGCATATCTATAGGTAAAATGGCCTTCGACCCATATACTAAGAAAAACGGAGTCTGACAGATGGCTCTGCTGGGCTGAGTGCAAAGTCCCCAAAGAACAGCTGGCAATTCCTTCATCTACTGACCACCATATTTATTGAGAAGGTCAAAAACTATGGCCTTTAAGCCTTGTAGTATCATGTCGTTGGCTCGTTCGCAGTGGCCATTCGTCCGTGGATGTGCCACAGATGCATATTTGACTTCGATGCACCGGTCTTCACAAAATTCCCAAAAGTTGTTGCCGGTAAACTAAGTCTCGAGATCGGTAATGATCTGATTAGAGACGCCATACCGATAAATTATGCCCTAGATGAACTGTGCGGCTTTTTTGGCGGTGCTGGTTCTTAGTGGCATGACTTTAATCCATTTTGTGAACTTGTCAACGGCGATGAAGAGGCGATCATATCCCTGAGGAGCATTCTGAAATGGGCCGACCATGTCAAGCCCCCAGCACGCAAACGACCACGAAGGCGAAATGATTTGGAGAGCCTGAGCAGGGAGATGATTCTGCTTGACAAAAAATTAGCATACTTGACAGCTCCTGACTAGCAACTTGGCATCTTCGTTGGCAGTCGGCCAATAAAAACCCGACCAAAAAGTGTCCAACCCCTCGGATCGGCTGACGCATTTCATGAGCACTCAGGTTGAAGCAGCCCTCTTGTATAACTCTGACCCCACAACGACATACTGCTTGCTCCGTCGGGCGAGACGAATGGCTGAATTCTTGTCTTCGGGAGTTTTGGCAGTAAGGATGAAGTCGATGAGGGGTTGGCGCCAATCTTCAGCATCTTCGGTAATGACTAAGACAGAAGGAACTTCCTTGTTATCCAAGGGTTGTACTTCTTCAGTATGGACCGATGACTTTTGGAGCTCTTGGAGAAAAACACCACTCGGCACCGGCGCTCGGGATGATCCCAGCTTAGCGAGGAGGTCGACGGCCGAGTTCTCATCGCTGGGGACATGATGGAACTCAAGGCCATAAAAATTGCCTTCTAGCTTTTGGACCTCTTTACAATACGCGTTCATCTTCTCATTGGTGCAGAACCAATCTTTATTTACTTGACTAATAACTAACTTGGAATCTCTGTACATCATTAAGCGCTTGATCCCAAGGGAGATGGCGAGTCGCAAGCCATTGACGAGTGCTTCATACTCGACTGCATTATTAGACGCCATAAACAATAGCTGAAGAACATATTTCAGTTTGTCACCTTAGGGAGAAATCAAGAGAATCCCAGCGCCTTCTCCGTTAATGCTAATAGAGCCATCGAAATACATGACCTAATGCTCTTGAGTATCGGCAGTCGGTGAAAGTTGAATTTCTGTCCATTTGGCGATGAAGTCGGCGAGGGCTTGAGACTTGATGGCCGTTCGAGGCTTGAAATCGAGGGTATATTCACCCAACTTGATAGCCTATTTTACAATTCAACCGGTAGCGTCCTGATTCCGAAGGATGTCGCCGAGCGGATATTCGGTGATGACGTTCACTGAGTGCGTCTGGAAATAATGCTTGAGCTTCTAGACGGCGATGAGGACGGCGTATAGGAGCTTCTGGACCTGAGGGTATCGGATTTTGGACGGTCTGGGTACCTCAGATATAAAGTATACCGATCGTTGGACCGGGTAGGTGTGGCCCTCCTCTGGGCGCTCAGCGATTACGGCGGTACTGACCATGTGGGTCGTGGTGGAGATGTAGAGGAGTAACGTCTCTCTAGGGGTCGGCGCGACTAGGACTGGCGGTGTGGAGAGGAATTTTTTAAGGTCGGCGAACGCTTGACCGGCCTCTGGAATCCATGCAAAATTATCCCCTTTTTTCAGCAGCTTGAAGAACGGCATCCCCCGTTCATCGAGTTGGGAGATGAAGCGTCCGAGTGCAGTCATGCAACCCGTGAGGCGCTGAATGTTCTTGACGCTGACTGGCTTGGCCATGTTTATAATCGCCGAGATCTTGTCGGCGTTGGCTTTAATTCCCCGACTGCTGACAACAAAACTGAGTAGCTTCCCGGTCGGTACTCTGAACACACATTTCTTAGGGTTGAACCGCCACCTGAACTTGCGGAGGTTGTCAATAGTCTCCTGGATGTCAGGAATAAGATCTTCCGTGCGCTTGAATTTGATGACGACATCATCCACATAAGCCTCCACATTGCGCCCGATCTGGTCGGTGAGGCAATGTTGAATGGCTCGCTGATATGTAGCCCCAACATTCTTGAGCCCGAAGAGCATTGATGTATAGCAGTAGGCACCGAATGGAGTGATGAAGGATGTATTCTCTTGGTCTTCCTCCTTTAGGCTGATCTGGTGATATTCCAAATAACAATCCAGGAAACAGAGAAGGGAACTGCATGTGATAGAATTGACCACTTGGTCAATGTGCGGCATCGAGAAAGGATCTTTTGGGTATCGCTTGTTGAGATCTGTATAGTCAATGCATATTTTCTATTTTCCATTTTTCTTTTTTATAAGGACTGGGTTTGCAACCCAGTCAGGATGATATATCTCTTTGATAAACCCAGCCGCTAACAGGCAGGTGACTTCCTCCTTGATGGCCTCTTTACGATCCTGGGTGAATTGGCGCATCTTTTGTTTGACCGGCTTGGCGGTCGGGAAGACATGGAGTTCGTGCTCGATCAGCTCCCTTGGTATGCCCATCATGTCAAAGGGGTGCCAGGCGAATATGTCGATGTTGGCACGGAGGAAGCTGATGAGCGCGCTTTCCTATTTAGAATCTAGCGCTGTCCCGATCAGCGCCGTCTTGGAGGAGTCGGTGTCCACGAGCTGAATACTTTTGTACTCAACTAGCGAGGGCGCTAAGCCCGAGGTTGATGGCGTGACGGTTGGGATCTCCATGTCATGGGTCGGCGCGGTCTTGGCTGCTTAGATGGTTTCCTTCATCCGCACAGAGATGTCGACCGCCTCTCCCAGGGCGAGACTGTCCCGCTCACATGCGTGAGAGGTGACGATGTCCCCCTTTACCGAAAAAGCCCCTTCTGGTCCAGGGATCTTGAGGACCAGATATGTGTAATGGGGCACCGCCATAAACATGGTGAGGAACGGCCGTCCGAGCACAGCGTGGTAGGCGGCTTCAAAGTCGGTGATGTAGAATTTGACGTGCTCTGTCCTATAGTTGTCCCGAGTGCCGAACTTCACCGGTAGGGTGAACGTGCCAAGTGGAATGGAGGCCTTCCCCGGGACAATCCCATAAAAAGGCTTGTCCGTCTTCTGTAGCGCCAACTTGTCGATGCCAAGCGTCGACAAGGTCCCCTTGAACAGGACATCAAGGCCACTGCCACCATCAATCAGCACCCTCTTTAGGCGCATCTCGAGGATTACTAGATCGACCACTAGTGGGAACCGACTCGGCTTGGGGACGTCCGTCCACTAGTCATCCCGACTGAAGGTGATTGGGATTTTCGACCACTGTAGGCGCTCGATCACCTTGTCGTTGATGGTGTTGACGCGACAGGCAAGCAGCTTCTACAGGAGCTTGGACTCTGCAGCGATTGTGATGGAATTGTGCCCAAGAAAATTCTAGGGGAACCGAAAGCTCCGGTTGTAGCCAGAAGTTTTGGGTTCTGGAGCATCCAGAAGTTCTGGTAGGACCAAAAGTTCTGGGTCAGTCCCAGTGTTTGATTTTCTAGACGAACCGGAAGTTCCAGCCGGAAGTTCTAGGTTCTGGACGAACCAGAAGTTCCGGGTTGAGAATTAATTCGATACAGAAGGTCTATTTCGGAAGTTCCGATGGCCAGAAGTTCCGGCTATAGCCGAAAGTTCCGGACCGCGCGAACAGATTAGATCTGTTGGGCTTTAATGCAGATTAAAGGCCCACGTTGATGCACTATATAAAGAGGGGTGGGGCTTGCACGTGGAGGCTGCTGTTCATTGTTACTTCACCCTAACCCTAGCCGCCACCTCTTCTCTCTCCATGATCACAAGTGTTGTGATTGATCTTCTAGATCTCGCGAGCGGTGCTAGCACGCCAGTGCGAGGTGATCCTGTCTCTGTACGTGTGGATACCGTAGAGACACCGTTGCTGTATCGGTGCTCCTCTTCTTCCTGCGAAGTTTGCCAGATCATCGGATCGCGTCGTCTTCATCGCCGGATCACCGACGAACAAACGAAGCCGGGAGAAGAGTTGCTCGAGACCGCGCTACTCCAACTCTACTTTCGCTGTCCGAGCGCGTCTCGTGGTTCAAGGTAACGATCCATGATCCCATTACACGCTTGGTTCCTGGGCTAACGGGGTAAATTTTTGAAATTAAGCGCTAGCGTAGCCTCCCCATAACCCAACAGTGGTATCAGAGACTACGTGCGTAGTGTTCGATCTGGATCGATCACATATTGTGATATGTGATGGAAATAGATTGGATCTAATGTTTTTGTCGTCGGATTTTCGGAAGTTCCGGTTGGACCGAAAGTTCCGGGCTGAAATAATTTTTGATACAAAATATTATTTTCGGAAGTTCCGGGTATGACTCGAAAGTTCTGGGTCCGGAAGTTCCGGTTGGACCGAAAGTTCCGGACAGAAATAAATTCCGTACAGAAGGTTATTTTCGGAAGTTCCGGGTGTAGCCGGAAGTTCCGGGCCAAAAAATAAATTGGAGTCAGAAGGTTGATTTCGGAAGTTTCAGCCCTGAGTCAGAAGTTCCGGTCCCTTCGACCGGAAGTTCCGACTGAGCCGAAAGTTTTGGGTCTATTTTTAGTTGCGCATAGTCTCCGCCTAACTTGTTTTTGCAGAGAATGTTGTGACTGGTATGGCCTTGCAAAGTATATGATACGAGCTTGTAATAACATGGCCTGCGTGTCATGGTTGATTGTAGCCCAAGGCTGTTCAAATGTTGTACGACCTGCGCGTCGACATGTGATGCTTCAGCTCATGTAATTAGTATAGCACTATTAGTTGTAATAGGCTGATACAGGTTCATGCAGGCCTAAAGCGGTATGACTCGACGGATAGGAACCATGGAGATAGAGATCACCATGTGAAGGGGCCGTACTCAGTCATAGTCAATATGATTGCCTACGATGTTTACTTAAGTTCCTGTCATACTATTCTTTCATGTTGCGTGTGTGGTAGGCATCGTTACACTGATAGAATAGTTTCTATCAGGAAATTAAGTATTGATGTTCTTTCCAATAGCTGCACCTACTAGGGTTGTGGTCACTATATGGTGGGTCTGCCAAAGCAGGGTGCCATCTTTTATCTCAATCAGTTAGGGTGGTATCGGACACCACATGCATAGTATTGGTTGACTTAACAAAGCTATCAAAACGGTTTTGGGCTTTGGGGCATGGAGTTGGGTGTCGGGCATTGGATGCCGCCTCAACGAACAAGAATCACATATGATGTGATTAGCAAAGTGTTGCTTACCTATGTCACTTATCTTCTAGCAGTGATGCCAAAGCTCACTAGGAGATTAGTTGAATATGGATCTTGTCCCACAATATGTCGTTAGAGGGAAAGCGATTATTTTTCATATTATGGTATATCTTTTATTTGATAGAAGATCAACATAGCATAGTGCTAAACCTTGTATTTTATTGTAGATCATGGCACCTACTGTGAAGAACACTTTAGTTTTTAACCTACGACCTATTCTTGAAAGAGAAAAATTATCTGGAACAAATTTTATAGGCTGGTACAGGAATCTGAGAATTGTTCTCAAACAAGAAAACAAGGATTACATTCTACAGAAACCCTATCCTGATGAACCGAAGGATGATACCCCACTGGCTGAGAGGCGAGCTTATGAGAAGCACGCCAGTGATTCAGTGGATGTCAACTGTCTCATGCTTGCTTGCATGTCCTCTGAGCTTCAGAAGCAATATGAGGACAGAGATGCCTACGATATGATCGTTGGGCTGAAGGGCATGTTTGAGAACCAGGCGAGGACCGAGAGCTATAATGTCTCTAAGTCTTTGTTTGGGTGCAGGTTGGCAGAGGGCAGTCCTGTGAGTCCTCATGTGATCAAGATGATTGGTTACGTGAAGAACTTGCAGAAACATGGCTCTAAGCTTGATGATGACTTGACCACAGATGTGATACTTCAGTCGCTCCCTACGAGCTTCGAGCCATTTATTATGAATTTTTATATGAATGGCATGAAGAAAACATTGGCTCAGTTACATGGCATGCTTAAGACCGCCGAGAATGAAGATTTGGTTACATCTACTTAATGAGGCATAAGTCGGAATCCTTTAAAAAGTTCAACGAGTTCCAGAATGAAGTATAAAATCGTACTGGCAAGACAATCAAATTTCTACGATTGGATCATAGAGGTGAATATTTGAGCCATGAGTTTAATAATCATCTGAAACAGTGTGGAATTGTTCCACAGCTGACTCCGCTTGGCACGCCTCAGTGGAATGGGGTGTCCGAGCGGAGGAACCGAACCTTGTTAGACATGGTCCGGTCGATGATGAGTCAGGTTGATCTTCCACCGTCTTTTTGGGGACTTGCTTTAGAAACTGCTGCTTCATGTTAAATAGAGTCCCATCTAAATCTGTAGAGAGGACACCATATGAGATATGTACTGTGAAGCGTCCCAGATTGTCTTTTCTAAAGATTTGGGGTTGTGAGGCTTATGTAAAGCGTTTGACGTCTAATAAGCTCACACCTAAATCTGATAAATGCTTCTTTGTGGGATATCCTACGGAAACCAAATGATATTACTTTTATAACCGGGAAGAAAGCAAAGTGTTTGTCGCCCGGAATTGTGTTTTTCTAGAGAAAGTATTTCTCTCGAAAGGGGTTAGTGGGAGCACGGTGCATCTCAAAGAAGTTCGAGAGTCACCACCTACCGAACCGCAATTCGATATGCAGAGTATTGCAGAACCTGTTGCTGGGACACCAGCCCCACGACGGTCGGAAAGGTTGAGTTGTGCGCCCGAGCGGTTTGCGTTTCTGACCACTAGGCAGCACGACGTATTATTGTTAGACAATAATGAACCTAAGACCTATACGGAAGCGGTGATGGGATCAGACTCTGAGAAATGGCTTGGAGCGATAAGATCTGAGTTGGAATCCATGCGAGAGAACCAAGTTTGGAACTTGGTCGATCCACCCGATGGTGTAAAAACCATTGAGTGTAAATGGATTTTTAAGAAAAAGATAGACCTTGATGGAAATGTTCACATCTATAAGGCACGCTTGGTGGCGAAAGGTTTCAGGCAGATTCAAGGTGTTGATTATGATGAAATGTTTTTGCCCGTCGCTATGCTAAAGTCTATCCGGATCATCCTAGTGATTGTCGCATTTCATGACTATAAGATATGGCAAATGGATGTCAAGACGGCTTTCCTTAATGGAAACCTAAGTGAGGATGTGTACATGACACAGCCTGAAGGTCTTGATGATTCAGGAAATACTGAAAAAGTTTGTAAGCTGCAACGGTCTATTTATGGGCTGAAGCAGGCTTCTCGGAGTTAGAATCTTCATTTTGATGAGGTAGTCAAAGGGTTTGGCTTCATCAAGAACGAAGAAGAGCCTTGTGTAGGACCAAAACTAGCGACCAGAGGAGGGGTGAATGGGCGCAAAATAAAAATACAGCGGAAAAATAAAAACTCCTGAAGTTTAAGTGTCGAACTTGCAAGTGACTCAATGTGATTCAGTCCAAGATTTGGACAAATAAAAGTCACACCTGGCAAATCGATACTTATATTTCAGAAATCATCCTCATACTCAAATAACAGACTTGCGAGTGACATGTCAAGATTTAGCACACGGCTAGATAATTATTGTCACACCAGGCAAGTTGATACGAAAATCTCCTCAAAGCACTTCTCAAAAACAGATCATCCAAATCAAAGATTTAAATGTCAATCAAGGTGCGTTTACAAGTGCGATACGCGTTCTATTGACAAAGAACCGCTCAAAGCACTCATGCACGACTGATCGAACACTTGGTGTGCGAGTTCGTGGACAATCTCAACAAATCATACCATCCGAGGCCTCTCAAGCAAAACAACAAACACTTGACAAGGACAAAAAACATACACATATATTTCAATCAACATTCATGAAGTAATCTGAAAGTCAAGTGCTTGTGAACATTGTATCAAACACCTAATGTGCAGTGCAGATCTCTTTAAAACATTTCAACAAACATGTGATGAGCACAAGAGATATACTGCAAGTTTGATGGAGAGATGGCCGGAGAAGAGACGTCGTCGCCGGAGAAGTCACCGTCGCCGTCTTTTCACCGTGCCGTCGCCGTCGGTGTCGTGTTGAGCCGG
>KE372216.1:93425-106757 GCA_000418225.1 Zizania latifolia
CTCCATCCCACGGCCGCCGCATGCCACGTCACGGCCTCCATGCGCCACCCTGCAGCCTCCGCACGCCGTCACACGGCCGCCGCTCTCCACCGCACGCTAGCGGGCCACCGTACGTCACCCGGCCACCATGCATCTAAGCCGAGAAGAAGCAAAGGGGAGGAGAAGCAGTGGAGAAAAAACCAGATCTGAGCGCGTCGGGAGGGGGAGAGGAAGGGAGATTTCCTCACCGCCGCCTTCATCGCAGTCGCCCGAAGACCTGACGGGCTGCTTCAGGGATGGCGAGGGGGAGAGGGGAGGGATTGGCGGTGGCGGCTGAGGCCCTACCGTTCCGCCTAAGCTGCCGCCAGAGACGACGACGCGACCAAACACATATTTAATAAAACTAATTTAGTGTTAGAGTTGTTGATATATTTTTCTACAAAATTAATTAAAATTGAATAAATTTTACTTATTAAAATTAAACGGTTTATAATATAGAACTGGAACACTACTTTATTGTTAACCTGTAGACCCATGCTATCTATAGGACGGGAATACCTTGATGAAGCTTGTTTATCGGGACCATCGAGTTCTCAATCCTAGTCAGAATCACTTAAGAAGTTTAAAGTCATTTTTTAATGTGTCATCACTGTAGATTTGTGATGCTCGGTCAACTGTTAGGGCCCTTTTAAATCGGACTATTTAAAAAAAACTAGATAATTTATCTTAATTTATATAGAGCTCTGTTACGGTACACCCATTACCTCTTATACTTAAGATTAATCTGGACCATTGATTTTAGTTAGAATTAAAAATAAATTAAAATTAGAAATACTTGGTAACCGACATATAATTAGAAAGTCGGCGCGGAAAATTGAAAGTCTACATAGAAAATTAGAAAGACTGCGCAGAAAATTGGAAATGAAGGATTTGAAAAAATTAAAAAATCAAGGGTAAGGAGGTAATAGGTCATCATCTTTAATCTTAGCCATTAGATCAAAATAAATGAACGGTTTATAATATTTCTGGTGTACCATAAAATTTGACTTATATAAACATCTTATGAAATTTTGGAGTTCGAGAAATATCGGTCTTTCTCGTCCTCTCCCAGCACAGGGATATACCAGTCTACCAGACCTGCGGAGATGGAGAGATTGCCGCTTGCTAGAATTCACGAGAAGTAGCGATACCAGGAGGCTAGAAGCCATTGGTGACATGATAAGGGTGTGTTTGCTTGAGCTGTAGATTCTAAAAAAAATTATTGTGAGTTGTGAGCCGTGAAAAAACTGTTGTGAGCTATGAGCTGTGAAAAAACTGAGAAACTGTTTAGTTGGAATAGCTGTGGATTTTCTTTTGATAGTTCTTGATGTTTGGTTATATTATTAATATGTAATTTTGCATGTAAATCATTATAATCATGAAATTTTGTAATGTTTATACTAAAATTATATATTTTTGAATTACACTAAAATGATACATTTTACTAAAATTTTACATTTTCATATTTTACACGAACTGATATGTTGTAATGGTATGGTGGGAAATTTTTGTTTAAAGTTGAACTGAGAAGTTGTGAAAGCTAGGGTGCCTCAGCTTTCAGTTTGTATTACGAAAAAACTGCTGCTTTTAAAAAAAACTGGTTGGCTCTTAAATCTGTTTGGTTCAGCTTCTAGCTTTCTAGCCAAATAACTGGTTCGAAAAGCTGAACCAAATACAGCATAAAAAGCGCAGCCTGGATGCTAGTTGCAGGATCGTAAGTGTTCCATTGATCAGGAGAAAGTTCAGAACATACACTGGTTATATGCTGATATCACATACCTGCACCATAAGGTCCAGGCGTCCGGAATATTGCGCTTCCAAAATTCTACAGGTTCCATCCATGTCCCAATATATCTTCGAGATAAAACTTAGATAGATTTACACCAAAAATCCAAGCTCGTCAAGTTGGCGTGCAGACATGAACTCGCATCCAACATTCCAATGGGCAATGGATTATGCATGACATGTTCCCTTTGACATTCAGAACTGTTTCTTTTCAAGCGTGATTGTGGGCGAAAGTAAAATATCAGTTATGATGTCAGATCACCGGAGAAGAGAGTGCAAAGTAGTATTGAACTACTAAGTGGCAATCGTAAATCGTACAAACAACAAAATTACAATATTTTGTGAGCCTCAATATGAGAGGCACGCTGCTGGTATGCTACTTGTAAAAGGATTTTCAGAGTTGTGCTACCGATAAAGAGAAATTCAATGTTTCGTCATTGACAAGTGACTGCTTTAATAAATTGTCATCGACAAACACAAGCTCTATAAACTGTTATCGCACAAACATTTTTCTCCACTTTGCTATCGCCATCTGGTCCATTCTCCTATGTTAACCTTACCATTTTGCCCCTACAATCAATTTATTGTTATTAGTTAAGTGTCCGTACGTTGTAACGAGAAAAATTACAACATTAAAAGAATATTATATCGCCATGTATCAATGATAATGAGGATCTACGTATCAACGAGAAGGATTATGGCGAAGCTATTTTTAAAGTAGTATAAAATCTATTACAAACTTACACACTTAAAGGAAAACAAATTATGCAAATAATGAAAGTAAATATATTGCTATTTTTTATAGGTGCTAAAGTATGCAAGACAAAATAACCATTTTAGAAGGATTAACGGAGGAGAATGGACGGTTAGCTATTGGCCATGTCAAAAACACAAGATAAACACTTGTGCGATAGTATTCTGTACAACTTGTGTTCGTCGATGATAATTCATAAAATCAGTCACCTATCGACCAGAAAACATAGATTTTATCATAGATAATTCATTTTGCGCGTAGGATTTAAGACCCAATTGCGACTACTAATCCCAGAAACATCAATGCGTGGTTGTAACTACCCCCAAATTAACATTCGTCGCTGCTTGTAGTATGCCATTTTCACATTACCGATACATCCGAGATCTCTATTATTGATGAATCGGACAGCATTGCCTGATTAACCGGTGATTAATTCATTGGTTAATTAGAAATTATATATTAGAAAGCACACCGTTGGATTGGAAAAATATTTAAGCAATGCTGATAAAGAAATTTTTCTCGGAGAAAACATACTTTCAAAAGCATGGAGCGGATCAGCAGATTATCATCAATCTGCCGGTTTGAACGCTCAATATGTGAAGATCTGTGACATCTATTGAAAATCACAGTTTTTTGGACCGACTTTGTAAGTATGGGTAGCAAAACAATATGAAAAATTCCCCCAAAAAAACATGCAGAAATGGTCTTTACAGATTGCAGAAATTGTATTCTTGCATTTATCCTTTCTCCACTGTTCTTAACTTATGCTTCCTCTCTTCTATTTTTTATTCGACGCAATTGGCTTCATCTGTGTTTTGACTATTTCTCGTGAGGAATCTGTCATGCAATTTTGGTTTTTCTTGAGATAGTTTAATATTAATTCTGCCTCTAATCACAAGTGACCAAATCGTATCGTTAACTATGGAGAAAGTTTCTCTTTTGCCACTAGAATTTAGCGGAATTTTCTCTTACTATTGTGTGTATGACATGTGCCTTAGGTCTCAGCTGTCATTCACTTACGTAGGAAAAGAGGAAATAGAGCATTGTAGAAATAAGTTCATATTTAGATTCTGAATTTTTTAGAGCCAGCTAAATCTAACTTAAAAAAATCCTGAATCTAAGTTGTGGATGGATTGAGAATATTTAGTTGAACAATCTAGTTTTTATTTTGAACTAAAAATAAAAGTTTAAACTATTTTATTATACCATATAAATCTAGATCCAGTATAAATTTTAGAGTTAGAGTATACCAAACAGATCCTAGGTTTAAAAAAAATTCTCTATGTATTTAAATACTCACTCTGATCAATAATATATGGCATTAGGTAGTATTATCCTTTGATTACATAAAAAGAGTGCTATAGTTTTATACAATGAAATATACGCAGCTTTCAACATGATGTTGATATGCTTAGAACACCACACGATAAAAACGCAGGGAATACCGCAACATTTCGCTGAATTTCCCGGGAATGATGCATTTTTGGTCGCTTGCACAGTTGCACATACCAGTTGCTTCGGTCATACAGAAAATGCAACAACCATTGACTAGGATCTGCATGATTGTTTACTCTGGTAGAGCTTTGAAGCGAAAGGAATTGAACGTGTCCACCCAATCCAGTTCCTCGCGTGCGCTTCCACGCTATGTCGGATAGCGCGGTCGCCGCGCCACGCCATTTCACACGGCTACCATCACTTCGCCTCAGTTTTCTACTGTAGTTCGCTAGTACTGGTTGCCGGTATTCTCTTCTCTGATCCACCCGCAGGTTCGGTAGTTCGTCGGTTACTTCCTGATTCCTGAAGAAGCGATTTGGGTTGTTGCCCGTTTCTTGGTCTGTTCTTCTGGGCGGCAAATTCGATATTTTTTTGTTCTCGATATCTGCTTGATCCGCTTCGCGGTCCCGTTCTTGAATAATCGCTTGAGGGTGGAGGAAAGATCGGAAAGAGAGGTTTTTTGGTGCAGTTTGTTGGGGGGAAGGACACGAGCTCAGCGAGCTTCGTGCTTCGTTCTTCGGAGAATCGGGGTTATGTTCTTGTGAAGTTCCTCAGGCATGGGGGCTAGTCGTCGGAGAAGCCCGGTGATGTGCTTCTTGTTGTGGTTCTTGATGGCGTCTGAGCTGTGTGCATCTCTGAATCATGAAGGTAATAGCTTATGATATGATCTGGATAGCTTTTTTGGGTGATTTCTTTCTTGTCTAGCCTTCGTTCAACTCGTTTTAGGGGTTAAACCTTTGCTGAATTGTAGGTGTCGCTCTTCTGAGGATTAAAGAGATGATAGATGCTGACCCATTTGATGCCCTGTTGGATTGGGATGAAGGGAACGCCAGCCCCTGTTCTTGGTTCGGTGTGGAGTGCTCGGGTCATGGACAAGTTATTGCCCTGTAAGTTGTTCAGTTGTATAGCAAATCATAGGAAGAATACTCAAATACATGTATACTCGCTCGGTAGAAATGAATTGTTTGAACTTAAGCTGCGATGAAAAAGTATAACCTCATGTATTTGCTGATGCCTTTCCCTTAATCGAGCATGCAATTGTTGCAGGAACCTACCAAATCTTGGTCTGAAGGGTATGCTACCTCAGGAGATTGGAGCACTTACACATATGCATTCTCTGTAATCATATTCAGTACTTCTTTCTCCAGTGAAACATTTTGGCTATATTGCTTGCAAAATGGTGTTCCACCTACGTATTGTTCTAATTTTAATTTATGTATTACAGCATTCTATACAAGAACTCTTTCTATGGAACCATCCCCACGGAGATGAAACATTTACATGAGTTAAAGGTGTTGGATCTACGATACAATAATTTCAGCGGACCATTTCCATGGGAGCTGAAAAACAATTTATCTCTAAAATTTCTGTAAGTGAGAAATTTCAGTGCAGCATTTTTATCTTAATTTAGCCTAACTACTTGATCTTAACATCAGTACTTGATTGCAGCTTTCTCAAAGGCAACAGACTTTCAGGTCGTTTGCCAGTTGAAATACATGAATTCACCTGGCTGGACCAGATGTCAAATAGCGTGCCTACTGCAAGGTTAGTGGGAGCTGTTTTTGCTGACATATCTGTGTTACATTTGTGATTTGTGCAATGATTGAAACATTAAATCCAAGTTCATATTGCAAAATAAAATCAATTTGGAATTAGAAATTCTATTGTTCTATCATTACATTGATGATGTCGACGATATCTTAATCTGTCTTATTAGATTGTCACTTGTGTTCTAGGATATCTGAAATTAGCCTAAGTATGTATAAAAGTGAAACTAAAAAAACTGAATTGCTATAAAAACTGGCCCTCCACAACAGTGGCAACTCCTGAATCAAAAGATATTCTTTGATAATTATTACTTTGCAACATGTAAGGTTATCATTTCCTTGGTGTGGCAAATGAATGGGTGACTTATTAATATGTTCAGTGTAACGATGAAGGGTGATTTTAATATTTTCTGATGGAAAGGGGAATAGGGGATAGTTTTATTAACTATAATGCATTACTGGAGTTCAGTCTTTATAATCAATCACCTATGACATGAGGTGCCATTACTTAGGTAAGAAGGATCATCGTGTTTCTTGTCGATGAATGGTTGTTGGTTTATGAAAATTGTTCTGTTATTAGGATGATATTATTTCTCCCTAAATGTCACCTATTCATCTTGTAGAAACAAGGAGAACATCACAATCAGAAGACTTCTAGCAAGCAAACAAAAACATTCCCAAGAGAACAGGATACTTGGTTCTGTAACTACTGCATCACCATTGCCACTTCCTCCTCTTTACTTCAATCCAGCAAACACACCTTTATCACCCAGACCTCCAAGTCCTATGCGGCCACCTGCTTCTGAACCCATTCCCTCCCCTACCCCTCCTGTATTTCCCACTACAAACCAAACTGCAAGCCAAGATAACAAGAGCAAGAGTAGAACTTCTTCAACAATATACGCATCAATTGGATTGGTTGCTTTTGTCGCTGTAGCTCTGTCAGCTGCATTCTTCCTTTGCTACCGACGCAGGAAGACTAGCACCGTGTTGCCCTTTTCTCCAACTGCAAGTGGACAGCTACAGGCCACTAGCCTGGGAGGTTATTTACTGTGCCAATAGATGGATTTACACACATCTTGGTTTAATTACTATTCAGTTTTACATATTAAATTGTGTTTTGATGAGTTTGGCATGTTCCTAAGTTGTGCTATAGTGCATTCTTCTTTGCACGCTCACAGCAGCATTTAGAGTCAACATCTAACTGCTGTTTTGCAGGCATAACTTCATTCAGACGATTGGAGCTTGAAACAGCTTGTGAAGGTTTCAGCAACATAATTGACACACTGCCTGGATTCATATTGTATAAAGGGACTTTGTCATGTGGAGTGGAAATAGCCGTCGTGTCTACATTGGTAACTTTCACATGTGGGTGGACCACTATAGCTGAAGCACAGTTCAAGAATAAAGTATGCAAGAATGCAAGATTTTTGTATATAATTTCTTCTCCCACACTTAAGATGTTTACTTACTAACATGGATATGCTACGGTGTTCTAGGTTGAAGTCTTGTCAAAATTGAACCATAAGAATTTCATGAACCTTGTGGGTTACTGTGAGGAGGAAGAACCGTTCACTCGGATGATGGTGTTTGAGTATGTTTCAAATGGAACACTGTTTGAGCACTTGCATGGTAAGAACTTAAGTTTAGTTTGTTACTCTTCATGCCAAGATGAGTCACGATATTAGCAGCTACTCATGGTCACCATTGTAATGTTGTTGTTGCAGTTAAAGAAGCAGAGCATTTAAATTGGCAGTCACGTTTACGGATAGCAATGGGAGTGATATATTGTATGAACTTCATGCAGCAGCAGAACCCTCCTGTACTGCCGAGAAATCTAAGCACGTCATGCATATACTTGACTGAAGACAATGCTGCAAAGGTTTCCGACATCCGTTTTTGGGGTGATAAAAAAGAAGATGAAGACGAGCCCGATGGTTCTGATGAGTACAACACAGTCTACAAGTTTGCATTGCTTCTGCTTGAGACGATCTCTGGAAGGCATCCACATTTTGATGATGACGGCCTCCTTGTTCTATGGGCACACCAATACCTCATTGGTGACAACCCCTTGATGGACATTGTTGATCCCTCACTCCAATCAGTCCCTGAGGAGCATGTCAGAGCACTCACAGAGCTGGTGAAATTATGCATTAGTGGTGACCCCAGGAAGAGGCCGACGGTGGCCGAGGTAACCGCGCGGATGCAAGAGATCACTGGGATTTTTGAAGAACAGACGATTCCAAGAAATAGTCCGCTGTGGTGGGCTGAGCTTGAAATCATCACTTCATAAAGGCAAGTTCATCGTGCAATCGTCTTGCAGCAACTATGCGATAGCGTCCATACTACAGGAGGATCACAGAAAATTGTACAGCCGTTTAGGACCGTTTTAGGCAAGCAATACAGTTTGTATAGATATGCCTGCACATCGCAGTTTTTCTTTGAGACGACAAAAATCCGTAGATTTTCACAAAGTCTATAAAAAATTGTGACTAAAGTGAATGTAAAGTTTATACACAGCATTCCAGCACGGAAATCAACTGTTCAAATTGTTCGACCTGAAACCATGGTACAAGTGTGTAATGGTGAGAAATTTGATAATTTATCATTTTTAAGTAGTTCTTCGTATTTTTTATTCTGATCTATATTTATTAATATAAATGATCTTACATATGATTAATAAAAGCGATATCA
Source organism: Zizania latifolia (assembly GCA_000418225.1). Classification (NCBI taxonomy): domain Eukaryota; kingdom Viridiplantae; phylum Streptophyta; class Magnoliopsida; order Poales; family Poaceae; genus Zizania; species Zizania latifolia. The sequence continues at coordinate 101,718 of KE372216.1, forward strand.
TAATTTAATAGTATCTTAAATTAAAAGTGACAAATGATTAAATTTTTTTTGCATTGGTGGGCTCGGTGGCTGCAAGCTTTTCGCCGCACAAAAAGTTTTGGTAGCATTCTTGTGTTCCTTCGAGAAATTTTTTTTGAAATAATACATTTTTTAAAACAAATTTCAAAGTTGGTACATGAATTTGAAAAATTGTAAATTTATCCTTCTGTCGGCACTTCAAGTGTCGATCTAGGCCGATCAGCCTAGATCGGGATTCTATCGGTGGTTCATCTGTTGATATCGGCAGACCATGTGCTGATCTAGGCTAGATCGGCACATGGTCGGTCGGTCTAGGATAAATCGGTCTAAATCATCGGATAAACCAATTATAATGTCCTGTGACATTTTTCAATCAACTCGTCTAGCTCATTTGACAGAGTGTAAGGTTCTTACACCTAAGATCGTGGATTCGATCTCCTGCGCTTTGCCAACTGAGCTAGATGGGCTAGTTACAACATATTGCAGGACATTATAATTGATTTATCCGACGATTTAGATCAGCACATGGTCTGCCGATTTAGGCCGAACCGATCTAGATCGGCAGATGAACCACCGATAGGACATGGACGCTGTCCGATCTGGGCCGATCTGCCTAGATCGACCGATCAAGTGCCGATCTAAGGCCAATCGGCCTAGATCGGTACTTGAAGTGTCAACAGAAGGCTAAATTTGTAATTTTTCAAATTCGTGTACCAACTTTGAAATTTATTTTAAAAAATGTATTATTTCAAAAAAAAATATCTTCCTTCGACACCCCATCGACCTCAAACCCCAACCATGGCGACAGCCGACGACCAAAACCCTAAGGACGCTGAGCCCCGCGAGCCCGCGGTGGAAGCCAATGTGGAGGTCGCGGAGGAGGAGTACGAGGAGGAGGAGGAGGAGGAGCTGGACGGGCCGGCGGCCGAGGCGGCGAAGCGGGAGAGGGTGCGTGCCGTGCTGGATCGGCTGTCGTCGAGCCTCGTGGGCATCCGCGTCCACGACGTGATCATCAAGGGCAACACAAAGACGAACAAGGAGCTCATCGAAGCGGAGGTCGCTGCCCTCCTCCGCGCCGCCCCCACCGTGCAGGACCTGCTGCGGAACGCCAGCATCGCCTGCGCACGGCTGCGCCAGCTCGACGTCTTCGACTCCGTCGACATCACGCTCGACGCTGGCCCGACTGAGCTGCCCGGCACCACCAACGTCGTCATCGAGGTCGTCGAGGCCGCCAACCCTATCACGGGAAACGCCGGAGTATACTCCAAGCCCGAGGTGAGATCTGCAATTGGTTCGATTAGTTGGTGATTGCCTTGATGGGAAAATTTCTTGTAGCTCAGAAGTTAAGCAATAGCAGATTGCTATTATATGGTCTGCATTGGGGTCTAGAGTCATATCTACGTTGGAATAGTCCCACATTGGATGTGAGGGAGAGTTGATCCAACTTAAATAGTGAGGGAGTCCCTCACCTCTTAAGCCAACAATCTATCTGTTCTTATACATATTTCAGGAATTGAGCATCTTCCTTGTCAACTAATTGGCAGGCTAACTAACTATTGCCACGATCTTGTGATTTATTGACACATATTGGTAGTGGTTTATTCATGTTGGCATTTCCTAAATGGTCTATTATGCTTATATGTATATCACAAGTTCAGGATTCTTACTAGCTGGATGCGTAGCACTAATTGATATTTAATCCTCTATAAGGGTATCCATTTTCCGAGTAATCATGCCAGCAAAGTTACTTAATAGGTAACCTAATGAGAGGGATGAATAAGACAGTATTAACTTTATACTTGCCTAGATCAACTAGGTAGTGAAACCAACCAGCTTGCTGAACTGATTTGGACCATCCCGATTCATATATGTTGTCATTTTGAGAAGCACTTATCAGGGATTCTTATTTTCAAATACATGGTAGATTTGGATTTGCAAACTGTGCTCTTTATCAAGGAAAACACAAGAAGCATTCATGAGTGTTTTATCATCATGTAATGCTAGGGCAGATATCTATATCATGATATGACCAATATGGAGCATGAGAATGGAAGTCCATTTCGATTTCTAGATCAATACACAGCCAACATTGATATTTGCAGCTGTGTGAGTTAATAAGCTCATTTCTGTATTATTGACATACTGTAGTCATCTGTTACACATTAGCCCCTTCCACCTTTCCTGGTGTTTACTGGACAGTGGACATATCATATATACAAACTTTAACCACTTAACATAAATAGAAATTTGTGAACATTGAAACTGGACAGTCCTTTTCTATGTTTGCCCACTTGAAAATTTACCCACTAGATGTTTGGATCAGGAGGTTAGGAACCATCTAATCTGGTGCACATAAATAAAGTTAGTCAGCTAGTAGAAACTGATTTGATCGCCTGTTTGTATGCACTTATGAATTGTTCATTTGTTCCCCCTACTAATCTGCAGATTGGACTGAACAGTTGGTGGACATACGGTTGGTCGGTGTTGGGGGGTTGTGAACCTGACCGACAATACATACACCAATCGATTAATTCGTACTTTGCTCATCTGCACATTATGTTGAAGATCAGGGGGAAAACGATCAGAATCTGTTATACCACCGAGGACGATACATCGCCCATCAAATTGTTGTACTGCAATCAGCACTACTCAGCTAATAGTTGAAGCATAAGTTATTATAAATCTTGATTAGCTGATTGAGGTACATAGGGTATGTTTAGCTGTTCTGTAGGGAACTCATGCTGCCAGCTGATATTCAATCTTACTTAATTGGAGATCTAAGTCGTTCCAACATTTTGGTCTACATTCAAACTGGACAAACTGACCAATAACACTAGAAAGATTATGCTAGTTGGAAACTGAAAAGTGACAAATTAACGTTGATGATTCTTTGACATGTGGCTCCTGATCCCACTTATCATATGAACATTGATGCCAATTCATTCATGTTTGCAATGTTATGTAGCAAATTTTCCCTAATCCAAACAGGCTAGTACAAAAGACTAACACAAAGGAAGTTTATCTGATTGAGAGGGCAAATTTTCTGCCTAGTCAAGCTGTGAGTTGACTTGTTGGAGTTCGGCATATAAGTGTTGAATAAGTGAACTTACTGCATCCTGTATCTTATAGAAGGCAAATATTTTTTTGTCTGATATGTAACTAATTCTTTTAAGTAGTTAATATTTTATCCTGTACCAAACGTAATACTTTAGCATGGCTACAAATATGCAGGTAATGGTGCTTATTGAACTTGTATTATTGATAGAATAAGAGCAGATAAAATGTTAATAAGATTTAGTTACTGTACAGTGCCTTCCAGTCAGTTCTGCTATTTAGAGGTTTTTGCACCTGATGCATGACTGTTTATACACTACTTCTGTAGGCAAGATCTTGGTCACTTGAGGGTTCACTTAAATTGAAGAACCTGTTTGGCTATGGTGACATCTGGGATGCTTCAGGTGCATATGGTTGGGATCAGACATCTGAAGTCGGCATTGGAGTGTCCCTGCCAAGATTTAAATCAATACCAACACCCTTGATGGCTCGGGCATCATTGTCATCACAAGACTGGCTGAAGTTTTCCTCTTACAAGGAATGCCTGCTTGGCCTTTCATTTGGTTTGCTTTCAACCATGCAACATGACTTGTCTTATAACCTTACATGGCGTACATTAACTGATCCATCACATGTCTCATCAAAGTCCATAAGGAGGCAACTAGGGCACAATATTCTCTCTGCATTGAAATATACATACAAGATTGATCGAAGGAATTCACATCTCAGGCCAACAAAAGGATATGCATTTCTCTCAACTACTCAAGTTGGTGGTCTATGGGATAGCAAAGGATTGAGATTTTTCCGCCAGGTTCTTTTCCAGCTCCCTTTCCTTTTTCATAATTTCCATTGGGTTATGTTGATCCTTCTATTACTTTTCTCTCTGGCTTTTATTTGGTTCCCACAATCCATGTATGACGAAAAAGCTTAGAAATATACTTATCATCAGCTCACAAATATGCCATTAATCTCTTTACTGCAGGAGTTTGATGTCCGTGGTGCTGTACCTTTGGGATTCTACAATACTGCTCTCAATGTTGGCCTTGGAGTGGGTGCCATTCTTCCACTGGGAAGAGAATTTATGAATCTATCTTCACCTGTGCCTGATAGATTTTACCTTGGGGGTCATTCTTCTCCAGTTTGCAGCTTGAGTGGACTGTCATCCTTGTTGGGTTTCAGAACAAGAGGAATCGGTCCAACAGAACCACGAAGGCTTGTCCCTAGCAAATCTGACGACGGATCTACTGCCCCACAAGGGAGGGATTACTTAGGTGGTGATCTTGCTGTCTCAGCCTTTGCTGACCTTTCGTTTGATTTGCCCCTGAAGTTGTTTAGAGATTCTGGAATACATGGTCATGCATTTGTAACTGCTGGGAACCTTGCAAAACTGTCGGAGGGTGAGTATAAAAAGTTCTCCCTTTCTGAATTCCGGCACACATTTAGGAGCTCTGCAGGTGTTGGCATTATTTTGCCCACTAAGCTTTTCCGGGTGGAGGTGCGTTTCTACTTCATATCCTGACACTTGTTTTTCAAACAACACATTGCGAATGCAAATTCACTGCGTCAAAACTAATATATTCTTTTATTATAATTTCCCAGGTGAACTACTGTTACATTTTGAAGCAGTCTGAGCATGACTCTGGGAAAACAGGAATACAGTTCAGCTTCTCCTCACCCCTGTAGTGACATGAAATACTTTGCAACCGAACTAGCTTCTCCTGTAGAAAGCTATTGCCCCCCACCCCAATTGTTTTCCTGCTTAAGCAACTACCCAACAAGCCTACTTGCCATTGACTTGACCTGTGACGCTCTTTCGTCGGCATGAGGAGCCTGGAGAGTATATCATACTGTTCGGCATTTTGCACATGTTTCCTTACCATTTTGCACGAAGTGGATGTGTCTGTATAACCGGAATACCGATGCTGATGCTGCAATGGTGGAGGTACGGAGTAATAAAGATTTGGGGAA
>KE372216.1:106767-117148 GCA_000418225.1 Zizania latifolia
AGTGTTTACATCACAGAAACTTTGGATCGTGCACTTTTGTGATAAATACTGGGGATTGACCTCACCATTTATCAAAACCATTTCAATTTTGAAATGTCTGGTAAGAGGCTAGTTTCTCTCTTACATCGAGATCTTAATCTGTCAAACTAGGTCTTAATGTAGTGTTTGAATTGGTGTGTAAGGAGAAATGGAATTGGATGGTTTCTAAATATAAAGTGATACAATTTTTTGGTTTGAGAGATAATGTGGTACCAAGTGAAATCGATTGATCTTATCCATATAATATTTCATATAGATGTTAAACCGCACGGTATGAGTTTTTTGCCGAATCACGTGGTACTGAGTGGAACGAGTGGAAGGAGTTGTTGCTTTGGGGCGGTGAGCTAGTGGTATTGGGATGGCGGGCTAGCTAGAAGAGAGTGATGGTGTTGAGGCGATGAGTTGGCCAGAGGAGGGCGGCGGTTTTGGGGTGGCGATGTAGAGCAGAAAGGGGGCGACAATGTTGTGGTGATGAGCCAGCAAAAAGGGGGCAATAGTGTTGGGGTGGCAAGTTGATCGGCTGTGAGTTGGTCCTAAGGGGCAGCGGTGGTGATGTGCGATTGTGGATATGGAGACTACTGCATCTCTTATCCCTCTTCATTTCTTCCCTAATCAAACATGGGATTCAATCATGTTATTCCTCATTTCCTCAATTAAACACATTATCAAAGCATTTCATTCACTTAACCAAACACTCTTATACTTTTATAAAACCATCTCATTCTATCACATCCTAATGGCTAGGATGACACGAGTCATCAGTTCCAGACGGGCCATCCATCTGGTGGCCGCTCTTGGCTTTCGTGGCAACAAGATAGAGCGTAGCTTTGGTTCTAGTCAGTAGTCGATCATCTTGACCTCAGAGTAAGAGGAGTACTAGATGTAGACTCTGGTAGATGTTATATCTACAATGTCACGATTTTAAAATGGTAAACTGTATAATTTTCTTTAAAATTTTCTATATGAAAAATATTTTAAAACTATTTATAAAAGACAAATTTTATGATACACCAAAAATATTGTGCACCGTCTATTTATTTTGATCTAATGGATAGGATTACAGATGGTAACCTAGGAGGTAATAGATCATTATTAATTTTTCTACACAGACTTTCTAATTTTTTACGCTAACTTTCTAATTTTCTACACATGCTTTCCAATTTTCTACCCTAACTTTCTAATTATCTGTCAGTCACCAAGTATTTTTAATTTTAGTTTATTTTTAATTCTAATTAAAATCAATAGTCCAGATTAATCTTAAATATTACCTCTTAAGTATCATAGCTCTTATAAAAAATTTAGCATTAAATTTATTTGTTTAAATTCTCGCACTATTTGGTAAAAAACTATATTTACCTCATTTCTAAAAGACCCCTAAGTGAAGAAAAATATCGGAGAGTTGGACAAGTCGGATATTGTTTTTCAGGCTACGCTCACAATTGAGCGGGAATACCTCTACAGACGAGTGGATGGGTGATATCGAAGTTATGCTGATTCCAACTTCGCCAAGGAAATTTTGGTTGCCATGCCACTGGCAAATTCGCCTAACAAAAACCAAGTCATCTCCAAACCATAGAAGATCAGACAGAAGAGCACAGCAGCTACACAGATCGATTCGATCACTTCAGAGTTCAGAGCACGACTCAAACGGTGGAAGGACCCAAAGCTGCAAAGCCAAAACCACACGCTACAGCAATTACAGCCTTATCACAGGCTCACAGTGAGACGGCACAGTTACACAGAGCAGCCACCGTTGTCTGCGAAGACAGCCGTCGATCGCGTGCCACGATGTGGCGAAGAGCAGTTTCGGCACTGCAAGATCGGCAGTAACAACGTTTGGTGGCGCTGCCGGCCTAACGAGTGTCGACGATGGCCTCCGCCGGTGGCGTGGCCGGCCATGATCCGTTGTCGAAGAAGACCCAGCAAGTGGAGGCAAAAGCGGACAGCGCAACAGAAAGGCGACCGGTGACTGATCGCGGACGATCTGTCTGGGGCAACAGGTGGGACGGCCGGTGGTCATGTCATGTCATGTCAGGTGTCTCGCCAAACAAAATGATCATAGATTTTGCACAGAAATGGATAGTGAAGTAGATACGCGTCCCATGCATGAATGGTTTACAGGGAGAACCGGGTGCAACTGAAACACATCGATGTCAGTATGTATATGCAGATATGCTAATATGCCCCTATTCCTAATCAAATGATATGTATAGCACGGAAAAAGGGTGCGAGCTACACTGGATCATAAGGCAAAATGGGTCCGTGAGAAAAATCTGTCAAAAGACTAACCTTTGATGGTTCGGTACCCAGTGACAGATATTTTGCTCCCTTTTATGGGTACCTCCCCAACTGTTCAACAGAGCAGAATGTTCAATTACATCAGATTCAGGCTTGAATATTATGTGCACAAGAATAGCACGTTACTGGTTTTGTCAAGGGGTAGTATTTCAGTCTTAACTACTTGAAGAATGAAGAACGTGCAGGTACAGCAATGACCGAACATTCTATTATCTGCAACTCTGCAGTGGTATCACATATTGCTAATTCAGAGCGTCTGTAAAGACTGGTCGACCGTGCGTAGCCACCAAGGGCGATGAAACATACCAGATTTGATCACGGATCGACAGGAAGCAGCCGAATTTAGTTCGCACTCTATCAGCATAAAAGGTATATATCAATGGAGTGTGGAAAATAGTGTTACATCCTGAGATAAATTCAGCATAAAAGGTAAGTACCATTTATGTCAAGTGATTCCGCCCTCACTCAACATTCATTATTTCATTTGGAGCAATCTGACTCAATATCAGCTCAATTTTGCATGTTCAGTCAGATAAGAAGCTATCCACAAATGAGATCCAGATCTCAATGTACTATATAACCTCAAGGACAAATTCATTGAATACATTTGCACAGTCGATTTACGATCAAGTAAATTAATCTGATGACAAGTCCTTGGGTTTCCTCAGTATACATGCCTTGAGCAAAGGCGAAAATTAAACAGGCCAGAACTTGGAAGGAACTAAACTTGCAATGAACTCAGCAGCATAAACATGTAGAAGAGATAATTTTATATCACACCCAGACGATAGGTCCCCAGAGAGATAAAACTGGCTAACTGAGAACAGCCCCCCCAAGAAAATTTGACAGACGCAGAGACGCTGCAACCTGGGATCCTCAGTTCAGCCGTCTTCTCTTGTTTCGATGTAGACCACCACCATCCACGTCCAAAGAACCTAAGGAATCATTTCTTCCCCTTCTCCTCAGGGATCTTGAAGACCCTGCATTACTTGGTTCCCCTGTGCTTTCAGTAAAGGCAGCATCCTCCTGAATCACAGCCATGGTGCTTGAATTAGAAGCTTGGTCTGCAGCTAGTGCTGCAGCAATATGATTTCCATCAATTGGCACCTCAGGATTTGGCAGATTCGACGAAGTTGATGCTCCGTATTGGTTTGGCCTAGCTATTCTTGTAAGGTCACTCATGGCTGTTGCCAATCTTTCTGTGTTTGCAAGCTCAACAAAGTGTTGCAATAAATCGATTCTTTCTGAAGAAAATGGACTTGATCTATGACTTGGCGGATCTGACATGTTGTTTCCGGGCAGCCCACTCTCAGCAGCAGAAGAAGCAACAAATGTAGAATTTTCTGGATCCCTCTGCAACCTCCTTGCCCTCATTCTAGTAGTAATTCGACCTAATCGGCCAGCGTGATGAGCATGATCAATCATTTCCTGGACAATTGATTCAGGAGGCCCTTCAAACCTACTCACACTATTCATAATCTGCTGATCAAGAATGCGCCTCCACGAAGACAATATCCCATGTGCCTCACCAAGCCTTCTAGATATTGGGCGCAAATGGTGAAACTTCTGCCGGAAGCTCTCAAGCCGATTGCCATGTGGCCTTGGTGGGATTGTAGGGCCTGACACATTGCCATCCTCTGCAACCTTCTTCGCCGCATCTGAACTTGAATTCCCTCTACCATAAATAGGAGTGATGTTCCCTTCAGTGACCTCACCCTTGCAGACAGGACATTCCTTATGAGTTGAGTGAACATGTAACCATTGGTACAAACAAGGCCAGCAGAAGAGGTGTCCGCAGGAAGTGACTACCGGCTCGGAAGCCATCTCAAAACAAATGTTGCACTCAAACATTGCAACATTCTTGCCGCGTTCAGCTGGCTCCTCGTCTGAAGCACTAACCATGGCACCATCAGTGCCCACCTTATTCTCTTCCACAGTATCGTGTATAGGCTCCTGCATAGGATCTTGCGGTGGCTGTGCAGCAGCATCGTTCTCCAGTCCAGGGGGCTCGGAGCCGAGAGGAGGAAGGTCCGACCTGAACCGCCTTGGACGGAGGCAGCGATTCTGGCGGTCATTGAAGGAGATCACAGGATGGTAGCGCTCGGCACGCTCCGGGCGGAAGGAAGAGGAGGCTGTCGACGACGACGGCCGGTCAACCCAAGCATGTAGCTCGCTGGGCCGCAGAGGAAGCGGCGGCTGTGAGAAACCGAACTCAAGGTCATCAGCGAGCTCAGGTATCGCCAACGGAGCCTGTAGGGGAGGCGGCACGTAGGGCGGGTGCGCCTCGGGAGCGGACGGGTCGTAAGGTTCAGGCAGAGGGGTCGGTGGGCGCACCAGGTCCACGCGGGAGGGTGAGTACGGCGGGTGGAGCGGCTTCGGCTCTAGAGGCGGCGCGTCGGCCGAGGCGGCCGACGAGGAAGGCGACGAAGAAAGCATCGGGGTCCCGAGCGCGAGGTCGGAGCCGAGATCGGGGCGACGCGGGCGCGGGGCGCGGGGGAGGCCGAGGTAGAGGTTCAGATCCATCCTTCTGCTGCTCCGCGCTGCATCATCCGCGGCCATCCGTCGGACCACGCGCCTAACCACACCGTCCAACTCCTCCTCCCTCTCCCCCTCCCCCTCCCCCTCCGCCGCAGCAACCCCGGCGCGCCGTGAACCTCACCCCTTCCCACCTCACCACCCTGGCACGCCGCGGAACGCGGCGAGGGCGAGCGCTGGACGCGGCGGGAGACGCATGAGGGAACAGAGACCCAGTCGCGCGTGTCGCTAGCCTCCGATAGCGCTATCGGAGGCGGTCGCCCTGTCAGGCGGCGGCGAGGGGTGGGGAATCAGAGGACGGAGGCGAAAGGTAAGAGAATTCGGGAAGCGGTCGAGGGGAGAGAGACGCACGCGGTGAGCCAGCGAGTCGAGGTTTTGTCGCTGCGGGAAGAGAGGGGGCCACGTCAGCGCCCACCGGAAATGGTAAAAAGGCTGTCCCCACGAGGTGACGAGTCTACCCTTTACTGCCCGCCTACCTCGTGGTCTACTCTAGGGCTAATATCGTGATATTAGTGATCGCGCTTCGTAAAATTCTTGTGGGCCTCTGGCGGCCCATGAACCCAACTTTGGCCCATCTCAGTGGCCCAAACTTCTTATGTGAGGAGGTATTAGACTCAACTCTTCAGTTTTGGTTATTTTTAGTCCAATTTTGGGTTTCTATTTTCTAAAAACCAAAACCGAATTTATTACGAACCGAAAAAAACCGAATATTTGACCACTGACTTCAGATTTGGCCGTCTTTTGGAGCATGGCATAACGGACAGTAAGTAAAATCACATCTTGTGTATACACATATTCAATTGCAAAGTGATGTGCATTGTTCTCCAAAATGTAATAAGCGGGGTGACCCATAACTTAAACAGAAGAAAATTCATTTCACTCGATGATTTATAGGCGTAGCCCTTCCATATCTTCTCTTGGGTCAGAATCACAGTTACCATTATCACCATATAATGGATCTTGACAGCTTGAACGTGTCATGCCTGTCAAAGATATTACTGAAGAATAAATATCAATCAATAAATGAATGAATCAGTATCAACGAGAACTAATTGTATATAAAGTATACCATAACTCAGACAGTGTCCACAGTTGAAATATAAACATAAAGAAACAGAGAACACAAATATAATTGAGCAGTTGCCTTCTTTCAGAATAATGGCGAGAAGACTAAGCTACCTGCATTAGTTGCTGATGAAGACATCTCAGAACTTTTAGCAGTTGGTAACGTGGGTACCATAGGTCACTAACAATACCTGAACAATGCTTGGCAAGTGGCAACACAACAATAGCAAAGTTGAGATTATAAGTAAAGGACTCTGCGAAAAGATTAAGTGAAGGGGTAGCAAACCAAGACAAATTTGTTTGTGAAACGTGATGTGACACTGGGACAACCTTGAAAACTAACAGCGGTTTAACAACAATTTATTCAATCTTTCTAGTAATGAACAGCCACATTAGAAAATAGTACATGTTTCCACTCCAACAAGAAAGCGTGTTCACAAAAGAACAACACTACTAAAGTGAAGCAAAACGGCAAACCATAGTTCATTAAGCTCGTTTCACCATTAATTCAAAGGGCAATAAATTAGTCCTAAGCCTTCCATGGTCAGAAAATTAAAGGTGATATTTACATATTATTATGCAAAACAAGCACATCGATGTCATGAGAATGGTTTCACAACATGTACGCCTACGTACATGTACTTCTTTGCACCATCATATATGTCCCATGATTGATGCAAATTCCAAAATTCAAATCAACCATCTCATGATCTATTCGTTATCACATAATTGTACAGTCTCAAAGCAAATTGGATGTCTAGGATAGCACATGCACCTACATGTACATGTGTTTTTTTTCATTTTTCTCAATTCTGAGATGTCACGTGTCAAACAATAACTTCATTTATAAAACTATGGAAATTGGTTCATAAATATGTCACTCAATTTCAATAATTACTTTGATGGGAATGATAATAAAAAAAACATGGGGTGTATATTATGCAAAACAAGCACAAAGGTGTCACGTGTCTAACAACACTTGATTTAAAGCCATGGAAATTCATGTCTACAAACCCAACAAAATATGCTTAGGGCTACATGTCAATAATAATTTTGATTGGAAAAATTATAAAAGAAAATTATGAGCAAACAAGTGGTGCGTTTTAAAACACCAATACTGAATCCGATTATATCTGATTTAATAAAAACTAAACCGGTTTGCAAATGACTGGCAATGAACATTTGAATATAATCACCTTCGTAAAAAACATAGGAGAGCTGTTCGATTAGCTTTACGATTCTATATCCTGGGGGTGCTTCAAGCCTCCGATGACATGTGGGCCACTAGGGGTAAGGGTGGGCCCACCATTAGGGTACCGGCGGACCCATACCACCCAAGCGGTGGTGCCGTCTGAGAGTTGGAGGTCGAGGCGGGTAGGCGGTGGCGACGGCGTAAGTTGGAACCAGTTCCTCTAACTTCGCCTCCGCGATTGCTCTCTGTAGTCGTCGATACAGGCTGTTCGGCGTGGATCCAATGGTGCGGAGCTCCTCTAACTACTGCGAAGGTGGGTTTCACTTCACGCGAAGCCCTCTCCAACACCCATCAAATCTTGATCCGATGATACGGAGAGAATGACCGCCTCCGACTATAGATGATCTCAATTCGTGTAGGCCAACAGGCTGCTCGTCGCCCGAGCAGCCGAGCCGATTCCATTGCCAAGCATAGGAGCAGATGCTAGAGAGGTGGCACATAGCGCAGGCTCACACATATAACCCTAGCGGCGGCGCGGCGGTGCCGGTGAGCGGTGTAGAGCCAGAGAAGGCAGAGGAGCGGAGCAGCAGGCGGCCAGGCGGCGGGCGCAGAGGGCTCAGTGGACCGCTCATGGCGTCAGGCGACAGCGCGAGGTGAGCCGGCGACGCTGAGCTCGACTGGGCGCCTGTTGGCTTGGAAGTTGGAAGGGCAAATTACCCCTAAATTGAAAATTCCCAAATCCATTTCTTCTCTTGCGCCTGGAGAGTAGGCTCCGCTTGCATGATTTTTAGAAAAAAAAATATTGCATTTTCAGTTGCATGCATGGCAACAAAAACTTTACTTTAAGAACTGGAATTCAAATTCAAACTTTGCGGATAAATTTCCATCCTAGATGGAAGTTTTTCGATCTCTATGTGAAAGCTTTCTGATGATAGTTAAAGCTCTTGAAATAGAACTTTTTATGTAAGCAAAAGTTTATCAATATGCAATTAAAAGCTTTCTAGCTAGTGGAAGCTTTTCTAATGCCATATTATGATTATACCCACCAAGTTAAAGCAATTTTATGGTGTATTCTACTATAGTATGGTGTATTCTATTGCAATAGAATAAATCCAAATATTTTATTTTCTTTCATCTAAAAGTTAAAAATCATTTATAATGTCGTCTTGATTAGTGATTATAGAATTTAGGAAATATAAAATCATCTAAAAATAAGTAATGTGATATGAAAATCAGCCAGAAAAAAGAGATATAGGTAAATTTACTAATAAAGATTGTACTCAAAATATAATCAATTAAGATATTAATTTAATTTTCAAAATTAACGGCTAAAACTGATTCTAATGATAATAGAACATCATCAGTAAAATTGACGGTAACATTGCTCTAAAATTAATTCATGGTGTCCGTACCTACGTGCAGCTACTATGAAATCAAATTGTTGAGTGCGTGCGACCAGTGGAGTTCATTCGTCAAAGAAAAAGACAAAAATACATGGGAGGTTGTTGAAGTGGCATAATAAAAAAGAAGCGCATCCCATTCAGGTTTGAAAAAACTACATTTTATTACTGTCCTTCTTAGATTTTTTTTGTTTTTCTCTTATTCCCTAGTTGTAGGTTCAGGTTGCAATTTGGACACCAAATTATTGTGCAGCGCTTTAGAATTGTACCTTTCCCATCCAGGTCATTTGATCACGACATTACACACCCATCATCTCCAGTACACAAAAGTGTGCTTTTGAAGTAGTCTTAGCCTCTTAGGGCCATGAGTTTGACCTTGCTGAGTTATAATTGCATATACAGATACGTGAAAGATTCCGATGATTTGAACCTGCGAATTTAGGGACTCCGCAAAACCAATATCTGCTAATCCATCTATACTAGATTACAACTATTTATAGATATTAACACATTTATTAAGATAAGAGATGAAATAACTAAAGTGTTCTCCTACAAAAGGACGCGCAGCACAACTCCGCCCTATGCCGTCCTCTCCCCGAGTCCCCATTCACCTCCGCCGGTCGCCAGATCCACGATACCGCAAGCTCCGCCCACTCTCACCGCTCGCCCACCGCCGCCAAGCACCCGCTGCCACTCGTTTGCCGCCACCGCTCGCCTATTGGGCTTTGATATGGATGAGGGAGCAGAAAGGGAGAGGTCAGGATGAAATGGGAGGTTTTGTTCTATGTGTACCAACCTATAGTAGATATGACTAAAATTATAGTAGACAGGAGTAAAATGAAAAGATTTTGAGAAAATAACTATAAAAATTGTTATATTTAAGATAAAATTTAAATGCTAAAAATATTTATATTTGGGGATAGAAAGTATTATACTACGAATTTAGCTGAGCTGCGATCACAAGGTGCTCTAGAGTTAGTCTCGAGACAGATGGAATTAGTTGGTTCTCTATGAATGTTGAGAATAATCCAAGCGAAATGTTGCATATGCAGCTACACACTAAAGTACAATTATTTCCGCACAGATTGCCTGTACAAAGTCTCGGTAGAGTGCGCGTCGAGTCGTAAGATAAGCTCACCTCAACGAACCCATCAGAGGCTAACCCCCCAGCGAGCTCACGAAGACGCGGACTAAAGCCGTACACGACGACGCGCGCGCCGCCGCCATGCGCCTCCCCGGGCAGCGCAACCCGCCGGGCGCGAGGCGAGCGCCGGCGTCGCTTCGGAGGAGCGGTCGGCTACCCGTCTACGTCGCCGGAGTCTTCTTCGTCGCGTTCGTCTTCCTCATGTTCCGCGACGAAATCCTGTCCCTGACGACGACGGCGAGGTCGTCGCCGCCGACAGCGGGGTCATCTGCCAAAGATGGCCTCCCCCGGCGGGAGGAACTGTCGGTCAAGCCCGTCTTGCGTCACAGCGGCAAACCAGAAAAGCACCACAGGGTAACGGAGAGGCACCGAAAGGCCAGCGCGAAGAGGCCGAGGAAGAAGGCGACCAAGGCGGCCGCGGCGAGGAAGACGGCGAAGGTGGCGGCGCGACCGGGACCGGGCGTGGTGAACGTGCCGGAGAAGTGCGACCTGTCCAAGGGCGAGTGGGTATTCGACAACGCGAGCTACCCGCTGTACCACGAGGAGACGTGCGAGTTCCTGACGGCGCAGGTGACGTGCATGCGGAACGGGCGGCGCGACGACGGCTACCAGAAGTGGCGGTGGCAGCCGAGGGACTGCGACCTGCCCGCCGCGTTCGACGCGAAGCTCTTCATGGAGCGGCTCCGCGGGAAGCGGCTCATGTTCGTC
>KE372216.1:117263-128763 GCA_000418225.1 Zizania latifolia
GGAGTACAACGCGACGGTGGAGTTCTACTGGGCGCCGTTCCTGGTGGAGTCCAACTCCGACGACCCCAAGATCCACAGTATCCAGGACCGGGTCATCAAGCCCGACGCGATCGCCGCGCACGCCGGCGACTGGCGCGGCGTCGACTACCTCGTGTTCAACACGTACATCTGGTGGATGAACACGTTCAACATGAAAGTCATGTAAGCTCTTGCTCTGTCTCTCTCTCCCCTCCCGCCATGGTCCAACCGAATTACCAATCAGCTGCGCGCCATGATCAGGAGGCCGACGGGGAAGACGTGGGAGGAGCACGACGAGGTGGTTCGGATCGAGGCGTACAGGCGGGTGCTCGACACGTGGGCGACCTGGGTGAACCACAACGTCGACCCAGCGCGCACGTCGGTGTTCTTCATGAGCGTCTCCCCTCTTCACATTAGGTGCGTCGTGCATACGTATATACATACATACGTACCCAATTTCAACCAGTGCAATTACTGTTAGTAAGTTTTTTTAGGATTTGTACTAAAATCATCCCAACCTCTATGCACATAGCCGTTTTTTATTACACGATTCATTTTTTTGCTAATTTTTTTAGGGGTACAGAGACCACATGCCCACATTTTTAGGATTGCATATTTAGGACATCTTCTGGAATGAGATATGTTTGTTCTAGTTTCTCCGTGGACTTTAGCTCCGTAACGTGCGTCGCATAAGCGACTTGGCGCCTACCAGAGTGACAAATCAACAAATGCGGTAGCTTTCAACGACTAAGCTAGCGTGCCGCGCATGTTTTGTTAGTTTGATTTTTTTAATTCAAACTTCTTTAACTATAATAAAATTAAAGAAAAATATATTATCCTCTCCATCACATAATATTATAATTTATGATCGGATTTGATATTTCACGGTAAAACAAATCTGGACAGTGACACTGTCCAGATTTGTTTAATTTGAAATATCAAATCTGATGTTAAATTGTAGTATTACGAGACGGTGTGAATAACATTTATAATATCAATAAATACATTGTTAATACATATTTTATAATAGATTTAATAAAATCAATTTGATTTTATAGCTATTGATATATTTTTTGAAAAAATAGTTAAATTTAAAGAAATTTAATGTATAAAATGTTAAAACAAATTATAATATGCATATCGCATATTCACAAGGGTGCACGATCGAATTATAAGATGGATTTGCTGGCAGTCAAAGTATGCTCTGGTCACAGAATCCTAGGCATTCATGGGGGAAAGCACAGTTATCTACACTCTACGGTGGAGTCGTACGTGATTGTATGCCTCAAACGCTACCCCAAATCATGTTTCTTAATATTATTAGACACACCCGTATGCTTTAAATAGGATTTTAATTCAGTGAAACCAGCTATTTGTGGATGGTCTCTGCGTATGGTAAAGGATGTGCTTGTAGGTGTGTGTGTGTCAGAAAGTGGGCGTGATGGTGCGTGTATCTTCGTGTAAGTAGGCATTGACTTTTATCACAGTCTACTCCCGAAACATGTTCCATGCGTACAAATTACTATACGTGACGATCAAATTTGAACGGAATTTTTTTTACAGCCCGGAAGCGTGGGGAAACCCGGGCGGGGTGCGGTGCGCCAAGGAGGAGGCGCCGGTGCGGAACTGGCGAGGCCCGCTGTGGCTGGGCACGGACTGGGACTTGCACCGCGCGGCGGCGAACGCGTCCCGCGCCGTGCCGCGCGTCCCCGTCACGTTCGTCGACGTCACCGCCATGTCGGAGCGCCGCAAGGACGCGCACACGTCGGTGCACACCATCCGGCAGGGCCGGGTGCTGACGCCGGAGCAGCAGGCCGACCCGGCGACCTACGCCGACTGCATCCACTGGTGCCTCCCCGGCGTGCCCGACGTCTGGAACCTCATGCTCTACGCCCGGATCATGTCCAGGCCGCCGGCCGGCCGGCGCGTGTGATATATACCCAAGTGTACAGAGATTATTTGGTTTGTTGTTGGGAGAGCCAGCAACTCAGATCTGGTCCAGAGCTACCTGAAATTTGTTGATTTTTTTCTCAATTTTTAGAAAAAATTTAAACTAAGAATATTGTAGACCGATGCTATACGTTGAAATATATACTTTTCATTTTGGGCGAATTTTTCGTAACTTTTTTCACGTGTTTGGTTGGGACTTGGGAGCACCTAAGGCTAAAACGTTCTGGCAGGAGGCCCTGGCTTTCTTTTTTGAGCACATTGTGGTCCGGAACAGAAATAGTAGGCCGAAAGCCCAGATGCCTCGTACGTTGTTCACCGATTCCTTCTTGGGCCTATCATCGGCTCAAATAAAAGGGGTAGCAGGGGAGGTTTCCGGCCTCACGCCCCTATTCCCGTAATAATATTTTTAATATAATATTTTTTTATTTGAAATTATATTGTTGTCTTTAAAAAATTACAAAACTAGTTTTTTCAGCGGTAAAGATTCTATCATTGTTTTAACCGCCAACTATTAATATGGAACAGAATCTAACTGTTGACTATTATCAAACTAATTTAAAAAATTACAAAACTAGCTTTGTTTGTTTAGCGATAAAGATTATATCGTCATTTTAACTACCAACTATTAATAAGGACCAGAATTTGTCAAACTAACGATCAACCGAGGTTCAATAATAGAGCAAAGAGGCTCCTATTGTATTGTCAAACTAATTGTAGACAAAGTCTAGTTTTGTAAAAAAAAATCAAGAAACCCCAAAAAAGTAATTTTAAATAAAAATAGATTATTCAAAAACTTTTTTTCGAGGAATCTGATGTTAGGCTTTTAACTCTTCTGAAAGCAAAAGGAATTGTGATGTTCATCCGTTAAGGTAAAGCGCTTAGACATGTGAATATGTGATAGCTTCTCCTTCGAATATTCCATGTTATCTCATCGCAGCTCATTACAAGGGTTACAGCACATTAATTCCCAAGCATTTGAATTAAAAACATTATCATAAGATAGGCAAACCCCATCGACGTGTACTAATTCGACCTCCTGGCTAAGAAAATTAAAACTGGATGCAGAAGCATTAACCGGTTTACTGTAATTAACAGATGATAAGCAGCCTCTCGGACACCTGCAGAACATTCGAGTGCGTCATGAAGAGCAACTGAGCAAGATCACTGCGGATTCGGTGGCCGGCTGTTGGCAGCCGAGACCCTGGATCCCCACTCAAGAAGCTCTTTGCTCGTGTCGTCCTTGTGCACGATCACCTCGATGAAGCAGAAGCAATCTTTCTTCTCACCCGTCGCCGTCGCGATCGCCTCTGTCAGCTCCGCCTCAGTCCGGACCTGCAGAAAAACAGCGGTAAAATATTTGAGCCGTCGCCGTCGACCGGTCCAATGGCACTTAGACGTGTTTGAACTCATACCTTCTTGGTCCAGCAGTTGCCATCGGAGTTGTGGATGGCGTCGATCAGGCCGGTGTAGTCCCAGTTCTTGATGACGTTGTAGGGCCCGTCGTGGATCTCCACCTCGATGGTGTACCCGCCGTTGTTGATGAGGAAGATGATGCTCTTCTGCCCGCACCGCAGCATCGTCGACACGTCCTGCGCCGTCATTTGGAAGCTGCCGTCGCCGATGCAGGCGATGACGCGCTTGTCCTGCGCCGCCTGGGCGTAACCCAGCGTCGCGCCGACGGACCACCCGATGGAGCCGTACTGCATCTGGAACTCGTACCTGTTGAGAGTGACCAGCCTTCGAGTTATTGGATTTTGGGAAGCTGAGTTTAAGCGTGGATGGTTTGTTGGATGTGGAGGTGGTCGGTGTGCGTGGTGCTTACCCGCATCCCTCGGGGAGCCTGAGCTTCTGGCAGTTGAACCACGAGTCGCCGGTCTCGGCGATGACGGCGGTGTCGCCGGAGATCATATCCTTGATGTGCTTGAAGAGGATGTTGACCCTGAGTGGCTCGTCGGGGTGGCCGTTGGGCGGGTCCCGGTCCGGGACGAAGATCCGGCGGTAGTTGTCGTACGCCGTCGTGTTGCGCTCGAGGCGCTTGGAGAGCCCGTCGAGGAACTCGGTCATGAGGATGCAGCCGAACGCCGGGCCGTTGCCGACGACCACGCGGTCGGGCTGCACGATGACGGCCTTCTCCCTCTTGAGCAGCAGGGAGTAGCCGACGGAGCTGTAGTCGTTGAAGATCGGGCCGGCGAAGAGGTAGGCGTCCGCCGACTCGACGATCTCGGCGCAGAAGGTGGTGCTGACAGCGCCCCAGTACGTGCCGATGAACCGCGGGTGATGCTCCGGCACGAGGCCCTTGGCGGACGGCATCACCGCGAAGGGGTACCCGCTCGACTCGGCGATACTGGCGAACGCCTTCTTCGCCTTCGCCACCCGGATCTTTGGCCCGCCGACCATCACCGGCTTCACCGCCTTGTTCAGGAAGTCCGCCGCCGCCTCGATGGCGTGCTCCAAGTTCGCCTGGTTGCTCAATCTGATAGAGCAGATATCAAATTTGAGAAAACTAATGGAAAAAATATATTTTTTAACAAGATCATGCATGCGTTTGTCTCAGTACTTTGGAGAGATGAACAGTGGCACCGGCTCGCGGCTAAACGTCGGGTGACAGAGGCCTGCCAGGTTGCAGCCGACGCTGATGTACACGGGCTTACTCTCCCGTAGCGCCGTCGCGATGGCGGTGTCGATCTGCTCGTGCGCGTCGTCGAGGTTGTTGATGACGGCCTGCATGCGTGCAACGCACTCTGTTCAGGGCGCCGTCCAAAGCTCGAGCAGAGGTGTTCGACGAAATGCGCCCATTGCAAAAGAAAGATGGAAGGCAGCTCACCTGGTAGCAGGTGATTGTCTGGAAACAGCGAAGCTCCTGGGTGAAGTCCGCGAGGCCGATGGTGTGGTGCAGGATGCGGTTAGTGCCGTAGTCGTTGGAGTTGGGCCCGCCGACGATGCAGATCACGGGGAGGTTCTCGCTGTAGGCGCCGGCGATGGCGTTGAGCACGCTGAGCCCACCGACGGTGAACGTGACGGCGCACGCGCCGACGCCGCGCGCGCGGGCGTAGCCGTCAGCGGCGTACCCGGCGTTGAGCTCGTTGCAGCACCCAACGAGCGTGAGCCCGGGCTCGGCGATGAGGTAGTCGAGCAACGTGAGGTTAAAGTCCCCGGGCACGGCGAACACGTCGGTGGCGCCGATCTGCACGAGGCGCCTCGCCAGGTGCCGTCCCAGCGTGGCGCCCGTCGGGGACAGGCTTCCCATCGGCGGGTGGATGACGGTGCTGGAGCTGACGCGGGGCAGCGACCCGACGGAGTTGCACGACGGCATCGCCACGCCGTTCGTGGGGTTGCCAACCAGGGCGGTCTCCATGGCGCGTAAACGAGCAGTGAGGCGGTTTGACTTGTGTTTGGCTGTACGAGGTTGTGGTTTATTACTTAGGATGGTAAGCATGGGGTGATCTTTATATAGAGGCGGGAGAAAACCATTTTTGCAGGTTGCGGCTTGCGGGTTGTCAGTGGCTGGCAATCTCCGGTTTGGGTTGTTTCGCTTGCTCGCCGTGGTTTGGCCAAACCGTCAACTCGCTCCGGAACCTAAAGCCTACAACTACGATGATGCATTCATCCTACCACCTTTTGATAAACCAATCGTACTGAGGTGATATGGGATGTGGAGGTGGGGACATCCTGGTGCCATCGATGTGAAACTCCCGACTTCCAAATATAGGCAATCTGAACCCCGAACATCAAATAGTACTGTAAAAATTAATGTCTCTTGAAATACAGTATTTTTAGAACGTAAGAATAGAAAAAACTTAAGGATGTATTATCATATATTATATATTATTACTAGACTTCACAATATAGAAATACTTGAGATGGTGTCTCCAGATGAGTTATAGGAATTAAAATACAAGAACATTAAATAAAATTATACGTGGAAGAAAGAGGAAAAAAGAGATTGGGTAGGACTTTAAAAAAAAAGAGATATACTAGATATGATCCCTGCTTATTTTTCTTCCGAATAGGACTTAAAGAATGCAATTCAAATGATTTTTTACAAACCAAATACTTTATTCTAGAGGGTGAGATTTGAATCTTCGAAAATCTTTTAAATTCCCTTCTATCCATAAGCCTAAACCTTATTTATCGATTTGTTGTAAATTTGAATTTTTTACGCCCCATGAACGGGATTTTGGCGACAGTAGAGACCAACGCCTTCCTAAGGTAGGCCCCAGTCATGACTGGTATACATATGCATACCCTTTTCTGAATGACGATATACTAGTATACACAATATTTATTTTTTAACCGAGAGATGGTCTATCACCTGCTGTCGTGCAGAAAATGGGTATATTCGATTGACCAACCGGGGAAAAAACGCACCGGTTTTTTATCGAATGAACACCAGCACACATCACCCTACACCGTACACGACTTGCATATTTTCATCGTCGATTTACCGTGCTAGTTCGTACTCCGTTGGTAAGTGGTAACTTCGCATGCTGGTAATGCCGTAATGGCTAGAGTTGGCATTTTACCGCCTGGGGCCCGCGACCTGGCCCGGACCGAGCTAGCCGCCGTTTTGCCACAGTGTCTGCCGACCAGCCGGGGGGCCGCACCTGCGCCCCCGCCGCCCGCCCCCTGGCTCGGCTCGCGGCTCCCCTAGTTTTCCACCTCGGGCACCGGGCACCACCGCACCACCGCCGCGCTCGCCATGACGCCATGTGCACAGTGCGCCTGCACGCGGCGCCGTCGCCTTCTACTCCGTAGCCCTAGCAGCCGCGCCCACTCTCCGAGAGGTCAGATCTGACGGCTCTAGCTAAGATGGCAGGCGACCGTTCATTCCTCCGTGATGTGCACCACGCATGTCGTCTCGCCCATCACTTCACTCCGTGCGTGGCACGCGCTGGCGCGTACGTGCCTGCCCCCGTTTTTCCACCGTGGTTGGCACCATGAGTTTACTCCCTTGCCACGTTATTTATAGTCGCATGCGTACTCCCCAAAGAAACTTTTATCAGAGTCTATGTAGTAAATCGCATGCGTACTCCCCAAAGAAGCTTTTAAGAGAGTCAGTAGGAGCAGACGAGCCGTGTCGTAAGTCGACATGCGGTCTGAGAAAAGGGTGAAGAGGGGCGCGTCGCTGTCATCGCTCCACGCCTCCACGCAGGGCGAACCGATGGAGGGTTTGGGTCCGGCCGGACTCTGGAGTTTCTACGTGATATTCTTGAGGAATCAAGCAAGATTCTTCACCGTGATGAATAGTTTGATCGGCAAGTAGAACCAAAAGGGAAAGGAGACAAAAAAGTGCACACGGTATTAACCGGCTCGCTGTTGGTATCAGGTGCGACCGCCTACCTTTCTAAGAAAAATAGACCCTCCGCAAGCCAAGTTGTGTGATTGCGTCCCATCGATTGGTGACTAAACCCAAAAAAAACATCCAAAATAGCAAGCAATCGTACGTGATTTGAACTATGCTACTGGAATGCTACTGCGAGGGTTCGATGTTCCATGGGTGCGCGTCCGGTTCCCATGTGTATGAACAGTGCGCGCGCGGTGGTATACTATACTGGCAACTGGCACGGGATCCGCAGGAAGCAAGCGCGCCACTGGGCCGCGCCGCGGCGCATCCTGCCGGCGAAGGAACCAGCCAACGCGCGAGCGAACCAAACCAAGCAGCGGAAAAGGCTAGCGAATTCTGTGGTCAGAACTCAGAACACGGTATCCGGAATTCGGGGTCCTGGCGCGCGCGCGCGGCCGAGAATCTTCGAGGCGCTCCGCACCGCATCTCGGCGCGGCGCGGCAAGGCAAGGCGGTCTCCCCCTGCGGCTCCAAGTCCAACCGACACTGACCTGGGCCCCATCCTGCCGATCGACGTCAATGCGTCAAAACTTGTGTGTGCCACTACGCCGCCGCCCCAGACGCGCATGGAGTTGGGGGACGTCGCGCGCGGAAAGGTCAGGAGAGTGCCGTGGATTTGAGCAGGGTTCAGTAAAAATAAGGCACGAGTTAATCCCCGAAACACTCAAACATGTCATATCTGTGAAACATAAACTGAACATATTTTCGAACTCTAAAATCCGACGAAAAAAAAGGTGAACATAAATAATAGTATTAGCAGAAGCAATAGTACTATTAAAAGCAAACAAAAAATAAAATCCACACATGCCTCTAACCGAATATCTGGAACAAACTAATCCGTATGTATAAATTTAAACTCAGTCATATACTTTTTAGATTGGCTACCATGGTTACCGGTCCACGTGCAAAGGTGATTGTAGAACTAGCTAGCGTGGCAGCGGTCGATTACTATAGATAGTGTGCGCCAGCTGTAGTGGAAGATACTTGATACTCCATTCGTCCTATAATATAGTAATTGATACTCCATTCGTCCTATAATATAGTAATCTAGGACTCCATAGAATATTTTATAGTACAATAAATCTGAACAATATCGCTATTTAAATTCGTTGTACTATAAAATGTCTCATCCAATCCTAAATTGCTATATTATAGGACGGTGGGAGTATCACTTTTTTGTAAATTTTTTCCATTGCCACAATTAGGGTTAACTAGTTGAATTCTCAGTATAATGGAATAATTGATGATTTGCCACTTAAAAAATGATTGTAACTTGTAACTTTGATTATTTAACACTTAGATTTATGGTCGTAGATTTAGATAGTCT
Organism: Zizania latifolia; assembly: GCA_000418225.1. Classification (NCBI taxonomy): domain Eukaryota; kingdom Viridiplantae; phylum Streptophyta; class Magnoliopsida; order Poales; family Poaceae; genus Zizania; species Zizania latifolia. The sequence continues at coordinate 125,902 of KE372216.1, forward strand.
TACGTGTTATTTACACGAGTGATAAATAATTAAATGGTCAAAACTCTCCTAATTATTATTCCAAAGTCAGATATTTAGATGTACATGAGTGATAAATAATTAAACAGTCAAAAATTTTGAGAGACAATTTATTAAATATTCTGATTATTATTCTAATGCAGGCATATATTTGTATCCCACTGATCTACCTAATCAGAACTTTAGTCGGTGTTGAATTATGACAAGATGACAAACTACTGTTGTTTCTATTTTGCAAGCACGATACTGCCGACAATTAATATTCGTCTTAATCCTAGAAATGATGGCCCAGGAGTAAGCTAAATGCAAGGTAAATTCTTTGAACAATATGTCATTTCAGACCATGCATGTGCCAGCAAAGTAAAGCCCTTTGCCCGTTGTTTTCCATTCGCTTTCAGGCTTCAGCTGGTAAGAGGCGTGTAACACTCAAGGATTAACCATTAAAATAGAGTAGCGCAAGCTTAAAATATCTCACTTGCCCACGACTTGCGCATCAATCATACGAATTAAATATATGAAGCTAGACACGCAATGGAACGGGGGCATGCATCTAAAACCAGTGAACACCAATTTCCTCGTATTCAATAATACAGTATCATCGTAATTCGAGGATTACGAGTAATCATGCACATAACCTAATCTGTCGGTTGACGACAGAGCCTAAGCTTTCACGAGGTAAAATGACAAGCAAGGTGAAATACAGGGCACTACTAATAACGTGCAGGAGAGTATACCACCTGAATTTAACTGAGATTTTTGTGATTCACAGGAGGAATACGGCGGTCAGTCCTTCCAACACAAGAATATACTAGTGCAGTAACTGTGATCCGTGATCCGTACGTGGAATGCATGGTTAGAAATGCGAGCCGTTGCAGGCAATTTTACGGGCTAGAATAGTAAGCTGTGCACACAGCACACATGGCACGGCAGTAGATTGGACCTTTTTGATCGAGAGGGCTCTGATTTGGCTTGGGTCGCTAGGATTCAAGTTTGGGCTATATTGACCAGGAGGAATGTTTCGGCCCAACTAATAAGATGTACGTTATACGGATAAATGGAGCATTCGGCCGGCTAACCGTTACGTTCTCACGCACAAGGCCTCTGAGAGTGGCTTAGGATAATTCCGAGCGTCTTGGAAAAAACCGGACCGGACCGGCGGTTAAACTAGAAAAAACGGGAACCGAGCAGTTAATCGGTTCGGTTTTGTTAAAAGACCACTTAAGCAATTGAACCGGTAAAAACCGGATGAATCGGCCGGTTTTTATTGAACCGGTGAACCGGAGCCGATTTTAAAGAACCGGGTGGTTCAGTATTAGCAAAGAAAATATTTGTTTGAGAGGGATTAAATGTCCAGAATTTTTATTTATCTTTGATAATCACTCTAACTCATTATTTACCACGTAATAATTAACAAAATAATTATTTATATAAGAAAAAATTGATACTAACATTGACAAAAAAGAAAATTATGGGGATTTGCAAAGTGAAAATGCACAACCTAGGAGCATCTTAAATAAACTTTGTTTAAAATGTTTTAATATTATAATTATTATGCTATTTGTGGATTGTGACATTATAGTTATAACACCGCCTTAAATCATAATATTATAATATAATTATAATCTTATATTTAAGTTGTTTTTTTAATATCTAATTATACATATTTCTCATTAACTTATATTATTTTTATATTAAAATAATACAAAATAAATATAATATTAATAAACAAAAAACTAACAATCCGACTGGTGAATCAACGGTCGAACCAGTGAACTAGTGAACCGACAACTTGACCGGTTCGATCACCGGTCTGGTTTTTTCCACCGTGATTCCGAGGCCGTGAACGTCACAAAATCCTACATGCACAAGCGTACGCTTGCGAGTTTTGAAGGAGCCCAATCAAATAAGACGCGGTTGTTGTTTTGAGTTGGAATTATTATAAGGCAAATTATATGACACCCTTGAAATATTACGAACTGTTGATTTGTTTTGATCTAATGACTAAAATTAATATTAAAGGAGGTAATAGGTCACCCTTGATTTTTTTGCGCAAACTTTTCACTTTTCTGCGTTAACTTTTTAATTTTCTGCGCAAAATTTTTAATTTTATGCGTTGACTTTTTAATTATCTGTCGGTCACCAAATATTTTTAATCCTAAAAAAAATCATTAGTCTAGATTATTTTAAAGTATTACTTCTTAGGAGGTAAATGATGTACCGTGACATAGCCCTATTATAATTCAGGTTATAAGTTAGAATTGTAATAAGTTGGTTTATAATAATACTTTAGAAAATAAGATGTTGAACTGTTTAACGATCTAGTTATGTGTTTGATGATATGGGTTATGAATTATTATGTTTGAATAGTATAAACTGTAATGCCCTTAAAATAAAGTGTGGAAGGCTAAAATTTGAGTATAAGATACATGACAATATACAATTTTTATAAAAGTGCGATATGCATTTTTTTATCTTTCTAGAGTATATGAAAAAAAGTTGAGTTCCACTTGTTTTATTGGATTATTGTAATCTAGATTCAGGTTATAATAATGGGTGAGAGATTAGAGTTTATAAACCTCAGTAGCTAGTTTAAGATATCCCTAAAGTGTAGAAGATAGTTTACTTAGGTTCCGTTTGGTTTAGAGACAAATTGGAATGAGAGAATTTTATTTTAGTTTTTTAGGATGAGATTGTTCCATCCTGTGGTGTTTTGAAGGTGGGATGGGATGGATCTAGTTTTTTGTTTGGTTTGGAGGTAGGATGGACACAATATCTGCTAAACATTTCATCAAACACCATATGTGCGCCCTGCACCGCTAGTCACTGCGGGCGCTCGGCCGCTAG
>KE372216.1:138208-151035 GCA_000418225.1 Zizania latifolia
CTACATACTGTGTCAATTGTTCTTAGTCTAGACGCTCTGGACTACACACGGTAATAGAGTTCCTTAACACGTTATCAGCACAAAGCTTTACCGTGGGAGAACCGATCTACAACAATGATCTATCGACATCGCAAGAGTATGTATGTATTTAAATTCGATCTCTAAATAGAAATACTTGCTAGATCGTTTCTGCAGATTAGATCTAATCTACTATCTAAGTGTGGTCCGACGACATGCTGTCTAGCATGGCCCTGAGAGGCCAACCGCCGTGAATGGCGTCGTGACAGTAGTTGTCGGCCACACATCTACACTACCGGCATTGCCATGCATGGCGCATCGGTTCACTGCCTGGATCGCTGAACACGACTGCCCATGGCTAGACTACCACCAGCAGGCCGTCGTCGTTGTATGGCGTGGCATCGGCCGAATCACCTCGTAAAGCCGCCGCCTCGCATGCCCCGCACGCTCCCCGCCGTCGCTCACGTCACAAGATGCTGCCGCCACCAGCAGCGCTGTTCACTCGGTGGCTAGGGTAGAAACCCTAGCCGCCACAACCATCCCTCGCACGGGCCTAATGGGCCTTCGGCCAAGAAGAGAAGAAATGCAGGAGAAGGAAAAGAAAAGGAAAAGTAAGAAAAAGAAAAGGGGAAAGAAGAAAAAGAAGAAAAGAAAAGAAAAGAAAAAATGTACTTTTGCATTTTAGTCCCTTAATTTCTGAATTTTGCGCAGAAGTATGAATTTTGCGTAGAGGCCCCTGGATTTCTGAAAAATCACGCAGAAAAATAGAATTTTGCGTAGAGGCCCCTGGATTTCTAAAAAATCACGCAGAAAATATGAATTTTACGTAAGGGCTCTCAGATTCGCTGAAAATACCGGAAATACCTTTTTCTTGCATAAAAGGACCTCTAGAATCCGAATTTCGCATCCATTTTTCTTTTTAGCAATATTTCCTATGCTTATTTATTGTTTACTGTTTTACTATTTTATTGCTAAATAAAGACATGAATAAAGACATGAATAAAATTACTAAGTATCATTTGTCCACCTGAATAGACTAAGCTTAAGTATTGAAGAATTAGAAGAATTACTATACCATCGTTGCAGAGTTATAATTTATCTGTCATGAATAGGACATACAGTTCTAAATGCAGCGGATCTCAAACAGAATTTAAACCATTGGCATACAACATCTACTCAACAACAGTGCAACTAGTTTTGAATTTTCTACCTGAAGTATGTGCATATCCCACTACCATAGTGGATTGAAAATGCTCTCTCCAAAAAATCTATAAAACTTGTGAACAGAGATTTGCATGTAGCCTTCTACTTTTATAATTTTTCGTCATTTAGGGGGAGAGAATGAACCCTTGCATGAAAAATATCAGGAAATTATGGTAGAAATGAAAGGAATCGTACACATTACCTCACACTAGTGAATGCAGTATAAGAAGTACTAGAAGTACAGAAAGACCTGAAGTGCAAAATAACTAGAAGTTATACTGTCTAACCATTTTTGTGATTTAAAAAACACGACTAAGTTGCATTACCTGAATGTAATGCACCGGAGAGGGTGAAATACCAAAGAAAGAAAAGGTATCCCTCGTCTCGTCTAGAGACCTCGAACAAAAATAATAGGACGAGAACTCTAGTTCTTCATGTTCCTAAGTAACCGAAGACGTCTGATGAAAACAGGGCATGTGAGCTTATCATACTTAATCACGAAAACTGCTCTATAGAAAGAATGAGAGCCAGTTGAGACCTGGCAATGGTATGGAACCTCGAAAATAAACATACCAATATGAATCTTCCCATGAAGGAAGATACCGGCGAATAGGTGCGCACCAAAATAGTCGCTGGTACACTAAAGGACCTTGCTCCTATGGTTAGAAACAATGGTGAGCAAGATGATGAAGCACCAGAATGTGCAACCCATGATGAAATAACTAGAAGTTATAGAAGTTTGGGTGAATACTGTAATATAGCAACTACCAAATATATGTACTTACTATTTATTGTTGTCACAATTATAAATCTTGATATTGAGCCTGTATCGCTCATTGAATGTATGAAAATGTCAGATTGAGAAGATTGTAAGAAGGCAATGACAACTGAATTGTCTGAAGAAACTAGAAAAATAGTAAGAGAAAAAGCATGGCCTGTTGTATAAAGTTTTCACTTAACTGCCAGGAGTTGATTGTGAAATATATTCCCCGATCATAGCTGAATTACCTTTAGAAATATAATCTCAATGGCAGTCAACTAGCAGTTAAAATCAAAATCAACCAGGAGTTGAATGAATCAACATGAAGTTGAAAATCGACTTAAAGTCATATTATGTTGAGTAATGAATTGATTGATGTTGTTATTTGTATGGGAGCTTGGATCGGATATTTATATGAAGGTACATGAAGTACCATGTCTTAAACCAAGATAAAAAGAATAGTCTTAGTAGTTTATAGTATATTTTCTCTAAAAGAAATGCTACATGAATAATGAAGATCCCTGAATGGAGTATGAATATGGTCCGACTACCATAATGAAATTGAAGAAGCAAACTCATTCTTTGAATTTGAGTTTCAAACGAAACACTTGGATAGAATCAAGTTTGCTTAAGCTTGTAGCTAGAGCATGTGACTGAGAAATTCTAGTACATCGATCCACTTACATTTAGAAAGTGTTGGAGAGATTTGACTTTGAAAAGTCATTTCCATCCAAAACCCCCATAGACAGAAGGTCATTGCATACAGACCACAATCCATAAAGATCTAGAGAAGAGGAGGAGAAATCTTGAGACCAGAATTCTACCCGCATGATCTGACTATATTTTCCTATGTGGTGGAATTGTAGTATCCTAGAAATCGTCATAAAAAGTCCTACATCGACTTCGACGAACCACTCGAAAATAATAGTTTTTGTATAAAGCCTTACCAGAATATGTATGGTTTCGAAGAATAATTCATCACATCTAGAAGTTATGAGAATTGAATCATGCTAACACCTCCACTATTATCTATGAAGGTAATATAACTTGCGTTGCACAAATGTAGTCAAGATATATGAAGAGCAATTTGATAAAGCTTATAAACCCTAAGTTCTTCTATGCTCATGAATTATATAAGACGAATAAACTAAAGGTGATGCACACCAAGTCATGTGAAAATCTCGTAGATTATTCACTAAGTTTCTCCTAAAACATCTAGCTCTGAAGAATGTGTTCGTTAGGCTTAAAGACTTATGTATTTTAGGGGGAGAAATTTTATATAACACCGACAAGAAGAATTAAATCTTAGTCAAGCAGACTAATTACCCGAATTAATCTTGAAGATCATATGAAATATTTGCGTGAATTGTACTCTTTTTTCCTTGAATGAGTTTTCCTGAAGTTTCTCATATTAAGGTTTTTAATGAGGCAATTCGTACAACCAAGATGTGCGCTATGTACTCTTTTTTCTAATTTTTTCCACTGAGTTTTTGGGGAGCTTTGATGAGGCATATGCATGTCGCGAGAAGTGTCCAAGGGGGAGTGTTAAGAAGCCAAAATTTTGAGGATTACGGTAACCGAATTCGGTTGTGGGTACATATATCTTTTAGGAGTTTTTGCCTATTGGTCATCTTCTCATTTGTATACTGTTGAATCTAAATAATAAAGAGTTTAGCTTTTCTCTTACATACTATTCCAATTATTCTTTGTATAGAAACTCTGGATTACCACCGTCGTTCCTCAATAATAATAATAAGGCTGAGAGTCTGAAAAGCGTACTGCGTGCTGCATGGACCCAGGCCGACTTGAGTGGTCGATCACACATATCACTAGCTAGTTAGCTCTATCACACACACGCATACTTCAATTTCCAATTCTAATCTATCATGATACTTTTGCTAATAAATTATCGATGCATAACAATGACTGCTACGCACGTAGCAGCAAAAGATAGAGTAGCTAGCTAGCTATCAGCTCAAAAAGGGGCAGGATTGAAAACCGGAAACCGGGTGTCTAATCACTTGAAGGCTATCTTCATCTATCGTCATAATTTCTGAAAAATATCCTGCAGGAGGGGACGAAGGCCAAGCTGCTTTCCGTGCTTTCTTGGGTTAACGTCTGGTGCAGTGGAGTGCAGTGTTGCAGCTAGTGTACGTTGGATGAACTGTTAGCTCAGGCAAAAGGGCGTAGGGTGGATTGAGTATTTGAGATTACAAATTTATTAATTAACGATTATAATTTTTAATGAGATATTAAGTTAATAAGACATGCTATTATCAGATATTACTGTAATAACAACGCGTATATTTTGATCCGGTATTCATACGTGTTCGCCCAGGCTGCATCTGCAGGCAAATTAAGTGCGACCAACCTGTGGGCGAAGAAAAAAGCAGCGATTGATGCAGCCCGGCAAAAGTGACATATCTTCACCAGCATCGCATTATCATCGGTCTATCGCTCGCCTGATCCATCATATCTCATCCGTCCGTGTACGGTTCCCGTCATGGCTACATTATACTCGCTGTCCGTACCTGCAATTAGAAGTAGCTGATGGCAACCTAGCTTGTAAGCATGATCATATTTTTTCACGTCGTGTGCAAGCTGGAGGCTGCATGTAATGCGATTGGATGGATCATCGTTTAGGATTAGTATTATCGCCTGGAGTGTTCTTCCAGCTGATGATGAGACGAGGCGACGCATGCAGGTAGGTAAGTGCCCACTGCCCACACGAAGCTGTACAGCATGCTTCGTGCTCTGCGCTGCGCAGAAACGATGAGCAGATAGAATGATAGATAGATTCATGCATGGTGCCATGGTACTATGGTAGCGTCTAAAAAAGAGGTAACTAGCTACTTGACTACTTGTGGCTCTCGCGAGTGCAAGTCTGATGCTAAAGCAACTCATGTGACCACTGCACGCCTGCCCTGTACATGCACGATGGAATTGCCGCGCCGTACGTCGATCTGACGGATCGCGTTCATGCGCCTGGAGGATGGAGATTGTGTCATGGTGGTGGTGGTGATGGACGGACGGATTGGACCGCATGCACATCCGGTTGATCGATCCGTCGCTGTTGGGCCATAAAATGTTAGTGACAAGTCTGGGGCCGAAAGCAATGAGGCCTGGACTGTTGCATCATCTAGCCGTTTTCTGAACTTGTGATATAAAGTGGCACCACTTTTATCGAGTGACCAAGGAAACCATATATATGATATAATGCATGAACGAACCCAACAAGCTAGATGCGGTTAACCAGCTAACGATAGCATCATCTTCTATCACAGTTTGATCCTGTGGGCTATGCATGACGTGCAAATGGCAAGGCTAACGAAACCGCTTCCAAACTGATTACCGATAGCAGTTGGACTATCTGTTACTACGATTATTGGTTCGATTTGATTTCTATGATTCGGCTGTTAGCAAGATGGTCAAAACACAGCAGTATCCAAACCAAGAGTTAGCGAAACTGTTTCAGACCAATTACCGATATAGACCGAATGGGTGGTTACCATCTTTTTTGGTTCGATTTGGTTATCGAACCGGTGTTTATAACCCAACGGCTAACCAGATGATCAAAACCATAATAAGTTCAGTTACCGTGGTTTTGTAGAACTAAATCAGTTGACTGCTGAGAAACAGAAAAAAATATGTCTCAAGGCTTGTTTAGCTGCCATAAATCTCAGTCTAGCCACGTAAAATATATCGGGATTTGTGACAAACAAGCCTTACCACAACCCTATTCCTAGCCCAGTGTTACGCAGCTCTAGTCTGGCTGCCTCCCATCTTGAACCACTTGGGCCTTTTTTGGATGGGCATAGTACAAGCCATCAATGTGTACAGGCCGGCAATTTGAAGTAAATTTATGGGCTATACATGTTGATAGCCCACTATTATGGCCCATCAAAACAGAATAAGGCATAAGGGAGAGACCATGGATCAGCCCAGTTTACGAAGATGAGAAATCGAACGCTACCTCGCCCAAAACATGAGCGCGCGCCGGCGCGCGAGAGACATGTGGTAATGTGCTCTCGAATCTTCGACGCTTGGTTCCCTTCTCTCTGGAAAACGCGACACGACTCCGGCGCCGACCTCCACGTATCCCTACACAACCGCTCGCCACGCGTCCGCACGCACGCACGCGGCGGCACTCGTCGTCATCAACAATCTCGCCGCAACCAGAAACAAACAGCAGCGGACGCGAGGTCGGCCTAAAGCGTTCGTCAGTCGGCGAGAGAGGAGAGACTAGAGAGAGGAGAGCAGAGCGGAGGAGAGAGGTGTGGCGATGGCGCAGGAGAGCCTGAGGCTGGTGTCGCACCCGATCGCGGCGCACGACGGGAGGCTGCCGCGGCACTGCACGCTGGACGGGCAGGGCGCGAAGAAGGACATCTCGCCGCCGGTGGAGTGGTACGGGGTGCCCGACGGGACGCGGTCGCTGGCGCTGGTGGTGCAGGACATCGACGCCCCCGACCCGGAGGGCCCCATCGTGCCGTGGACGCACTGGGTCGTCGCCAACATCCCGCCCGACGTCAAGGGCCTCCCCGAGGGCTTCTCCGGCAGGGAGGGCGCCGCCGGCCGCGAGTACGGCGGCATCCACGAGGGCGTCAACGACTGGAAGCAGCCCGGCTGGCGCGGCCCCATCCCTCCCTCCCGCGGCCACCGCATCCAGTTCAAGCTCCACGCCCTCGACGACGTCATGCACCTCGGCAACAAGGCACGAGCTAACTGTTAAGCCACTCGGCGAAATTAATTTAACCGTGTTTGATTAATAATCGCATTGCAGGTGACCAAGGACAAGCTCATGGAGGCCATCCAGGGGCATGTGCTGGGAGAAGCCGAGCTGATGGCCCTCTTCTAAGTTAAAACGCTCTCTGCAAGACTGCAACGCGACACCCCCTGTGACATACTGTGCAGTGTGCTCTGTGGAGCTAGTGCCACATGCAACAATGTAACTTTGGTCCAATAAAGGAAGCCACTTTGGGTTTGTGTTCAACATGCATTTTTGTAAATGTAAACCCCTCTCTAGTTAATGCATTACAAATAGCTCGACACGCTGGTGTTTTGATACCGAAAAGATCAGCCCTGGGATTTGGCTTTTGCCACAGCGACCCATATCAGGAGGGTGGTTGCACGTCGCAAGCACGACTTGACAGATTCATTTTTGAACTCGAACCATTAGATTCGACTTCATTCGAGCTAGACGTAGAGTAGAAAAGAGGCATCGGCCATGCCTGTGTTGCAAAAAACGAACAAAGATCACATCATTACAGCAGCAATATATACTGGTATAGTGGTATACGTGGTATCTCACGGTCTCACGGTTTCACTTGCCGTCAATCAGATGTTCCCTACTCCTAACCCTGTAACACACCGAGAAGGGTGAACGGTACAACGTTAAACGGCACGAAACGCGCGCGTAATAAACGTGGCGCGGCGGCGTCGCGTCGCCTACAGCTGGATGGTGACGCCCCTGGCGCCCATACCGTTGAGCCGCTCGCCGGCGGGCCCGTCCCTCTCCCCACCGCCTCCGCCTCCGCCGCCGCCGCCCCTCGACAGGTCGTGCCGCGTCGCGTCGAACTTCTCGCCGTCGCCCCACAGCGCGTAGGCCTCCTCCCCGTGCGCCGCGTCGTCGCCGATCATGAGCTGGTCGTCAGGCATCCGCAGCGGGATGAACAGTCCGATGCCGAGCAGGATGAGCGTGGTGACCACCACGTTCCACACGATCACGAAAGCCGCGCCGGCAAGCTGCTTTCCCACCTGCTTGATGCCGCCGCCGTAGAACGCGCCGCGAAGGCCCGGCACCGAGGACTCGAGGGAGAAGAGCACCGGGGTGGCCAGGAGGCCCGTGAGGATGCCGCCGAGGAGCCCCGCCACGGCGTGGGTGTGGAAGACGGCGAGGGTGTCGTCCACCTTCATGAGAAACGCCGACTTCTTGTGCAGGATCATCATGGTGAACCACGGCACGCTGCCGGCGAAGAAGCCCATAATCACGGCCGCCCAAGTCTGCACCAGCCCTGTGCATGTAAAATTTACAAACTGACTTTAAAAATCGCACTTTTTTTTAATTTACCACCTATCGAATCGTTTCTAATAAATCCGTATAAGTTTCCGCATTTCAAACCTGCGCCGGGAGTGATGCAGACGAGGCCGGTCATCATGCCCTGCACGGCGCCGATGACGGACGGCTTCCCGAAGAAGATGACGTCGAGGCAGGTCCACATGAGGAGGCTCGTGGCGGCGCAGACGTTGGTGTTGAGCACGGCCACCGACGCCGCGATGTTGGCGGCGTACGGAGCGCCGCCGTTGAACCCGGCCCAGCCCAACCACAGCAGCCCACCGCCGGCGATCATGAGCAGGATGTTGTTCGGGGAGAACCTCTCCCTGTCGCTCTTCAGCCTCGGTCCCACCTGCCAGCCATACACACGGTAACAATTAATCAACGTTGATCGGTAAACCAGCCATTAGTGCATGCATCCCATCGTGCAGATGCATGCTACTATGAAATTAATTTGTCAATTAGTTGGTTCCCTTTCAAGATTTTTTTGAACAGCAAAGATCTTTACAGGAATTTCGTCCGAAATGTTGAGTTTTTACACGAACTATACCAAAGTTTTAGCTGATGAAATCACAAAAGAAGCTCAGAAATAAACCCATTCAACATGTTGTACTCTGCATTTTTGACTCAAACCATGGTCCACACACAGCGTCTCAAAAAATTCTAGGGCCTATGTTAGACTTGAAAGAGGGGCGAAATAAGATTTGAAAAGGTTATTTCATAGTCACGATGTGCATTGGCATTGATAGCTAGCTGCGATTAAAAAAACAAAACATCAAATAGATTAAATATTTTATGTGACTCAACAAATCAATCCATGCTATAAAACTTAAGCTAATCAAAACCAGCCTTCGGAATTCTGAGACCCTCTACGGTCGCAAGTCTCGTCCACACCAGGCCTATGCCACACAAGTTGGATAACAAGAAGAAGATATTTTAGCGTGCAGTTGCGATCGACTGACGACGACAAGATAATAAATTTCCGGTCGCGATGCGCTACTGTAGTCAAAATTTCCCAGTATGAACCCCCGCATTTCTTAAACTCGCGCGCGGCGTTGCCGTTGCAAAGCGGCACGGACGATTGCGACCCCAAACGCAACAGCAACCGCAAAAACGGAGCAGGCGAAGTCGTCCGGCCTCCGCGGCTGTTGCCATCGCCGATGCCGCCCACCAGCCGAAGCAGATGGACGCAGCCCTCACGTTCACACGCATTCCACGAGGCAAAAGGCGCAAAACTTTTTACTGGTGCAGCCATCGATCAGCAACAATGCAAGGGAAAAAAATCTACAATTTCCTTCTTGGATGATCTGATTATTTTGTGTTGATTTTGTCTAGAGATGGTACGCATGATTTTTTGTATGGAGAGTTTTGTCGTGTAGTTTGATGCATTCCCATGGGGAATCCAGATTGCTGGGTCAAGCAAATGGTACAGTAAATACACTAGTACCTAACACGCGTTGACCAAACGAGCCGGGTCGCCGGAACAGTGAAGCTGCCAGATCAGAACTGGGTGACGTCAGCATTCCGACAAGGACGTCATCCAGCATTCCGGCCCAATTGAGGAAAGGAGGGGGGGAGGGCGGGGACGAGGGATGAGGGAGGTGGAGGGTAGGGAACGAGGACGACGTACCCAGTAGGCGGCGGTGAAGCCGGCGATGCCGGAGGAGAGGTGGATGACGTAGCCGCCGGAGTAGTCGATGACACCCCAGCGGTAGAGGAAGCCACCACCCCAGAGGCTGAAGGCGCCGACGGTGTAGGAGAGGAGAAGCCAGAGCGGGGTGAAGGCCATCCAGGCCTTGATGTTCATGCGGCCCAGGACGGAGCCGGCGAGGAGGACGAGGGTGATGGCGGCGAACTCGAACTGGAACAGCACCAGCGTCGCCTCAGGGTAGAAAGGCTCGGTGCGCGGGACGGCGCCATACTCGGTGGCAGGGAGCGACGCTTGGCCGACTAGGTAGCTCTGGGTCAGCGCGACGCCGGCCTTGCCCCAGAACGGCAGCAGCTCCTCGCCGAACGCCATGCGGAAGCCCACCACCACCCACACCAGCAGCGACGACGCGTAGGCGTAGAGCGCCATGAACGCCGAGTTCACCGCCCACTTCTTCTTCACGATGCTGCCGTACAGCACCACCAGCCCCGGCATCGACTGGATCCCCACCAGCGTCGACGCCGTCAGCTGCCACGCGTTGTCCCCCTTGTTCAGCCACTCCGGCACCGCCGGGAGGCTCGCCGCGTACGCCCCGCCCGCCGCCATCTCGCCCACCCTCCTTCCCGCCCCCCGCACGAACGAATCACTACCTAAGTCCGCGCGCGCCGGTGCCGGACGAGAGGAGACGCAAATCACAATTCACAAGTGGCGCCCCCCGCGCGTTTCCCAGAGAGCGAGCCAGCTAGACCATTTATATGGTAAACCGCCTCGCAACATCACGCTCTCGCAGTCTCGCACACTTCACTTTGTGATTCTGATTCATCGTACAGGTTAAACTGATTAGATGGTTAATAATTGTAGAATCTCGAAGGACGAAGGGGATGGAGCTCACGGCGGATTGGTGGGCACGACGCGGCCAATGAGATTGCGAGGGGGAAGCAGGAGCCAGCTGCCTCCGAGTCAACCCGGGCCGCGGGGCGCACAGCCGAGCGCCCGCCGCGACATGGCCCGTGGGATGTGTTTGCGTGATGCACCTTTTCTTAATTTTTTACTCAAAACTTTTTCTCTTCTCCCTGCAGATGTGGCATGTCTTGGTTTGTCCTGAAGGAAAAGAATATAGCGTGCTTCAACGACTTGAGCTCGTTTTTTTCTATGCCCACTTTGTGTTTTTAATGATGGTAGTTGAGGAGGTTCAACCTTTGTTTGGCTTGTTTGCGGAGAATACTTAGTATAGTTTCAGCGATACTCTCTGATTCAGTTTCAGCGATTCTCTCTGATTCATATAGATGCATAAGAATTAAGAAATCGTCTTAAATAATTTTATTTGGAAAATTTGTGTTATTTATCTATAAGAGAGATAATATTTATTTGACAATAGAAAATTTAGAAGAAAAAAAATAAAAAAATGACTAGAAGTTCTAAAACAAATTATATTTGAAAAGAAGTCTAAAACGACTTACGTAAGACATCAGAGAAAGTATCATCCTAGTATAAGATTTTGGACCCTGTTTGTTCTGAAAAATGAGTTCCTCTTGGATCATTGAAATATAGTGCATTAAGATGCGCACGAAACACTCATGCAGGAGAGATGACTACTAAGATAGATAGAAGGTAATTCCCTCTTTTTAATTTCTATAAGATGTGAATTTTGATAGATGCAGCATGGGCATGAATGGAAGCCAAAAAGCTTTATAAGGCATCTTTAGTTCTTCAAGTGATGTTAAGATGGAGACCATATGATTTATGGAAATTACTAACTGCAATGCTTATGGGCTATGATGGCCTGAACGACCAAGCAAACAACCCTCTCCAGTCTCCACCTGCACCTGCATCCTCAGTCCTCACCTATCTCGTCCCCTCAGATGATTCCAATAGGGTTCATCTCTGCTTGCTCTTAAGCTATAACTTGATTCGACAGCTAAATTTGAATTTTATAACTAATTTAGGAGTTTTTCATCTTTTATTTTTCAGCCTTGCCTTTTAAACCGTTAAGAATAAATTATAAAAAATATTAACTTCAAATTAGTTTTTGGTTCTTAGTTTACATGTCTTAAGCTTATAACCCACAGCCAGAAAAAAAAAACTCATCCAATCAGCCTCTTACAACCTTCGCATCTACTCTAGAATATTCTAACAAAAATGTAGTATTGTACAATGTATCCCAACATAAATATATTTTTTGGAATCTATTGTCAGCTGCCAAAATACAAGGTATAGTACCATACACGATCACTAATACTCAGTCCAAACTGTAGATGCAGCGCATTTTGTGTAAACAATTGCACATCGTGTAAGGGACTAATAAGGGTGATACTGATGAACCAACTGGAGCCGTCAACCCGACACTAGATCCCAGCATTTATGGTCCGTTACTTTTTTATTTATCACCCAATTTTGTAGCCTCAGCTTTAGTTACACAATGCTAGCTATAATTTGGAGCACATGAATACATGTTGTGGCAAAGACGAGGGCAGCCGGTTTCAGGATAATGATTTAATGTACTAACGTATGAAACTGCACATCCTCAACAGGGGCATAGGATAGCGACCAGGTGCACCAGAACGCTTACCGAGAGGGTTGAAGTGCTGGGAGACATGTCCACCATCCTGCAGCAACGCTGAATAATGAACGCACCAGCAACCAAGTTGATGTAAGCTTCGGTTGATTCTACAATAAATGAATCAAATTCGGTCAGCCCTTAGTCATCCACACATAAATGAAAGAAAATGCCCCGGTATCGAGAGACAAGAAGCTAACCTCCTGCATCTGGCAAAGTGAATCTAGCTGTATGGCTGACCACAGCAGTACTTTACATTGGTATCTGGATACAGGGGCTAGTTTAATATGTCAGCGACCGATAGCTTATTTGTGCATCAACCCCTCCCTCTGGAGGAAAACAAAACTGATACGAAAAGCTAAAACAGGAACTCAAGATTTTTCTATTATATTTCCTTAGGGTAGCAGAGTAAACACCCTAATGCCATGCCCAGCTTTCTGCAAACCAAGATGTAGTACACGAATATAAGCTCAGAAAGAACATTAGGTAACAGGTATAGACAAATACTTAATTATTTTGCTGGTTGCAATTAATAAATGCAAATGGATCTCCGATCCCAACTCCTTTCGCGTGGTAGAGAGCGATCTAA
>KE372216.1:166029-193980 GCA_000418225.1 Zizania latifolia
ACGAGGAGGAGCTGCACGCGGTCCATGACTACTGACACTTCGCGTCGCCTCCTGCAACCTCCGCCTCTCCTCGGATGCCTTTCGGGAGCGGCGCGGGAGGGGAGGAGGCGAGGTGGACGGGCACTCGCCACGGGAGGCGACGAAGCTTCCACCCTTGTCACACTGACAGGTGGGCCAAGAACACTTGGGTCCGTCTTGTCAGTGGGGGTGCGCGAACAAGGCACGGAATCTTTTGTGGTGGTGGCCGGTGGGTGGCGGGTCGGGCTCCGATGGCGAAGGCCACCTCTCTCTGATTGGATCGCGCCGTGCTCTGCAAGACTGGTTGGGCCCCTGGCTTCCTGGGCTGAATAGCCCATATGGGTCATAGCCCATTTTGTAGAATTAATCATAAAGCCCAGTATTCACATGGGTAATGGGCTTCCGACATAAAGTTTGGTCCAACTTTTGTAAAGATACCTTCGACTAGCCAGGCCCTAAGCGCTACTCTACTCCTACTAGCCGGCAAGGCATGTCTACTGCAGGATTTTTTTTTAAAAAAAATCAGACTTTTATTTAAAATTATAATTTTAGGTCTACTGTTTAAAAAATTTACAGAACTATGCCTTTATCGACCAAGCGATAAGGATCAGCCACTGTCGACTAATGCTCAATTGTCGAAGTCTTTTATCTAATTATTAGGCTTATCTATTGATATTTTAAAAGTCTCACGTCGACGACTGGTTTTTGTTCGATAGGAGTATTGATAGGAGTATTGTTGACGGTTAATTTATCTATAGGATTTTTATCAATCAATAGTTGGTCAACAACAACAGTCTAGTTATATAATTTAAAAGACAAACTCAAATTTGTAATTCTAAATAAGAGATGACTATTTAAAAAATCCGTCTACTGCAAGGCGATTGCTGTGCGATTTCCTTCTGTACCGAATGGTGCTAGACTGATAGGACTGTTTAGCAGGGTAACTCTGCCCTTCACACACGGACTTACTCCGTATTTTCCTTCTTCCAGGGACACGCCGACATGCAATAAGTAAGTTCACCCCTTCCAGGCAGTAAAAAACGTGGCTGGTGTAAACTGTAAAGTGAAAGTGAATCGAACGACCAGGTGCAATCATTAATCAGTCTGCATGTGCAGCCCAGCCGAGTCCGTCTCAGCTGAGATATGATATAGTCCGACAAGTTGCACCACTCCGACAGTCCGTCACCCTAATCACCATGAGAACTTATACCATATACCCTAAACCTAACTAAACTCCCCTATTAATAGAGTGGAAAAATAAACTAAAAGTCGAACCTAAATCGAAGCAGACTTTAAGCATTTTTGTTATTTTCAAAATGGGTTTATTTTGAGAAAATTTGGTTTTTGGTTCTGTTTTCAGGCTTAAAAACCCAAAAAACAAAAAGGTTTAGAATTTCTAATATTCACGTCTTGATAAATTGGTATATTGAATTTTGATGTAATCTTAATTTACATCTCAAAATCAAAAAAATAGAATTTCTAATGTTCTAATAAGTTAATATATTAAATTGTGATATGATTTTAATTTTATCTAACTTACCAAATAATAATTTAAAAGAGGTATCGTATCATAATCAATTAAAACTAAAAACCGAAAAATCAAATCAAATCATTTTAATTTCCTAGTTTCTATTTACTGAAAATCTAACTTGTTAGAAAAAACCCGAACCGAAAAACCCCACCCTACCTACTAGCAAACCCCACTTCGAGAGAAGTAGAGACCCGTAGTAGTTTTGGTCCACGCAACGCACATCGTGGCCCGTTCGCACGAGCACGTAGGTTGCGTGCGTGACCGTTCACTCGTGCGTACGTGTCGTGGCAGGACACGCGCCAGCTCACTTAGCTAGCCAGGTGGGCTGCTGTCCTTAAGCCAATCAATCAATCAGTTCGGTGGTCAGTTCATCTAGCTGTTGTTTACGAGCGTTGATTAAAGCTTGGGTTAGCCCTTGGCGCCAATGGTTAGGAGGGGGCCGTGGTCCTTTTTGGTGGGAGTGGGGCACACGGGCGGGCAGCGTGATGTCGCCCGCGCCCGGCGTGAAAAGGAGGCAGGCCCGTTTATTTGAGCCGAGTTTGGTACGCGTACCGATGGCTTCTCTTCTCAACGTTTATTATTACGGTCCGTTTAGTTGTTTGAATGAGGCTAGATAGCATCATTTTATTCAGTTTAAATGATGTTTGGCTCACGGGTAGTTTGGGCAGGACTATTCAGTCCGAGAGAATATTCTCTCTAGATGCTAGATAGTCCGATCATAATTTTTTTTCTGGATAAACTTATACATTCTCTCTTATGAGAGAATCTCATCATATCCATGCTCATGTACCTCCAACCAAACAAAAAACTTAGTTATTTCATTTCATCTAACTAAACATAAAACTGTATCATCCCATCCAACCAAAAACTTGATGGAATTATCCCATCCTCCCTTACCGTAATGCATACTTAGTCATGTTGGAACTTGAAAAGTAGTGAAGCGAGGAATTCGGGATTTTAGGTTAATAGTATTATTATAAACATGTTAACTAATAATCATGATTTTTAGTCGAGACGTTGAGATCGTCGATCAAGACATACTTCTATCATCTACACAATTAGAGAAAGTTACTTTATGTTAAAAAGACATTATTGTCCTGTCATAACAATGTCTACACATTAGATCTCTATAGTGAATGCATAAGTGGAATGGATCATGAAACTATTTAAACAAATAGTTTGAAGGTTTGAATGTGTTTAATACTAAAAAGTTGATAAATGATTTTATTGCTTTTTTAAAAAATCACATATAAAATTTTTAGATAAATTGTATAACTTAAAAATTCAAAATGTGCGACTTGTACGATAATCCTGGCCGCTTCGGCAGCGGCTCTCGCGGCCACCTTCTAGCGATCGGCCTCCTCGACCATCTGGGTGGCATCATCGGTCATCACCGCCGTGGTGCCCACCGAAGTTTCTGCCACGACGGCCCTCCGCGTCAGCTCCTCATTCTGGGCCAGAAGGTCGGCGCGCTCACGTCTGAGCGACTTGACCTCGGCCTCGAGGTCCGCCACCTGGTCCACAACTGGCGCCCGCTGCACTCGGAGCAGCTGCAAGACACAACAATCATTGAGCGCCAACACAGGATAAGGAAAAATCAATACAGGACAAAGAGGCTTACCTCAGCAAGCCATGACAACAGGGTAGGAGCGTCTCCCGATACCGGGCCATGGACTAGATCGGGGGTTGTAACCATCGCGAGGGGTCCTCGGTCCCGCTCTAATCTCGAGGCCATTCACCACCATCGGGGTGGGGCCCAAACAACCGGGGCATCCCTCTCCGAGATATCGACGACCTCCTCCTCAGGTGCCATGACCTGCACGGCATCGTCTCCACCTGCCGCTCTCTCGACCAAAGGATTGACTGCTTGCTCGACAGCCAACCCATCTGCCAAAGGGTCGACAGCCACCACCACCAACGCCATGGAGGCGTCTCCGTCACTCGGGGCCAGGGCCGGTGCCACCTCCAAGCCCGTGGCTCCCACGACAGCAAGGACCATGCCACCATCCTCGGGCGCCCTAGCGCTCGACGCCTCGATCGCCACGGTCATGGCCGACAGCGGTTGCTCCATCGATGGCCCTAGCGGGAGCTCAACCCTAGCCACCCTATAAGTCGCAATGTCTGAAAATCAACAAAGGAGCAGAAGCAATAACGTGCATACAAGCATGAGCCTTACCTCGACTCGATGCAGAAGGTCCTAGCAATCGAGCGCTTCGACACCTTCGCTAGAATGAGGTGAGGAGGGGCCAAGGCCGCGTCGAAGATCATGGCATCACCCTCCTTCTCGGGCTCCTCCGTGTTGAGGAGCAACCGACGCCTTCCAAGCATTAGGGCCCCGTCTGCCCCAACCTCGGTGGGTTTCGAGCGCTTGCTCATCCCACCCAACTCCTTCCCCTTTTGCTTCGGAAGCGGAAGAGCAGACCCGATGCCACCTCGGGTCGGCAAGTGGTGAGGCGGGTGGACACCCCTACGGTGCTCAAGGAGCAGCGCCCGTGGAAAGTACGCTGTGTGACCCTGTGGCTAGGGCGCATCACACCTCGTGGGTGATCAGGCATCAACACAAGTACAAACAAAAATGAGGAATAAGAAAAATCAAGAACTAAAGATTAAAGACTTACCCAAGGCTACGGGTTCGAGATGCAGTACGTCGCGAACCCAAGATTGGCCAAGAAGCAAGGCTTCCCGGCAAAGAAAGAATTGAGTTGATTGGCGACCTCTGCCGAAGGCATCCACTCGAGTGACGGAGCCTTCAAGTCGAAGGCCCGAGCATCTCATAGGCCGCCTTTACCCAGAGAAGTAGCGGAAACACTCACCGCAGCATGAAGCAAGCGGTGACTCTAACCCCGGTCAGCCCACTCTCTCGGAGGTCCTTCACTAGCGCGACCAGTTCTTGGACCTCGTCTACCTCGAATGAGGAGGCTTAGTCGCCCCAGCTGGTCAAGGGCTTCGGCTTCTGAGTCACCTCGCCTTGGACGGCCGGCGAGTGGTTCGTGCCATAGAACCACTCGGACCTCCACCTCTTGTTTGAAGAGGTGATCGGCGTCTCCAGATAATCCGTCGACCTACCGGTGCAGAACTGAAGCGAGACACCACCGATCGCCTTGGGTCCCAATGTCTGGCGGAGGACAAAATAGTACCAAAAAAGGTTCCAATGTAGATTCACTCCTAGGTACGCTTTGCACAGGTGCACGAAGACGGCAATGTAGAGGATGGAGTTGGGGGTAAGGTGGCCGAGGATAATCCCATAATGGTGCAGGAGACCCCAGAGGAAGGGGAGCACCGGCAAGCCAAGCCCGCGCTCAAGAAAAAACTTGTAGAGAACGACTTCATGGGTGTCCGGCGTTGAGAACTCCTCGCCCTTCGTCGCACGCCACCCTGACACCGCCCGCTCTAGGAGAAGTCCAGCCCTCGCTAGGTCACGCAGCTTGTCCCTAGATATCTTGGGCTTCTCCCAACCCAACGGTGGCGGCGGCGGCAAACCCCAGAGGACATCGGCTTCAATTGGAAGAAATGACAAGCTTTTCGGTAGCAGACTACGCAACCGTAGTGGCGACCCAGCTAGCGAGGAGCCAGTAGGGTGAGCAAAGAAGGAGAAGGGAATAAAAGCAGATGATTGTAGAGGGCAAGGATTCAAACTAGCAGCATGCAGCTTACTGGCGAAGGAAATGACTTAAATAGTTTCGCAACCATCGCCCCGACGCGAGGTGCAATCGCCGTAATTGAAGCGTCCACTCGATCGTCATGCCTGTTGAGGCCGAGGTAGCCTAACAGTTCAGCTTCTCTATTCGCCGATTGCGCCCGCCCATGGCCCTGTCAGAAGTGGAACGTCTCCTCTATCCCTTCAAACTGTCGTGCATTAATTGCGGGTGGAGTGGGCTAAAAAGTGTCTTCTTTGGGCGCTCTGGCGGAGTCCGCGACGTTCGGGTTCATCTGTATCCGTGGGTCTCACGCTCGGGGGCTCGCGTGCTCGAGGACCCTAACACCTGGGGCTCGCCAGCCCGAGGCTCCACGTACCCGAGGACTTGCACGCTCGGTGGCTCCCATGACTCGGGGGCTTGTGTGCCCAAGGACTCACAAGCCGAAGACCTTGCTCGCTCGAGGGCTTGAGCGCTCGAGAATTCGAGCGGTCGAGGAGACAAGCCCGAAGACTCAAGATTGACCATGCTCGAGACCGCCACAGTCTCAGGACTTCGACCACAGTCCTCTCTCGGTCAAGCTTCAATACCAACGGTTCTAGAAGACAAAATCACCAACAAAGTTTCAAAGAGGTTCTTTGATGGATTTATCAAGAGACAGTAGTTCTAGAAGACTTTCTTTGTAGATTATTTTTGACCCTTAAGCTAGATATTCTATTTAACTTGAGTCTCAGAGGCTACACCATGTGGGTGCACTTACACGGTGCACCTCACACAAGAAGTTGAAGATCGAGAAGTTTTTTCGAAACCGTCAGTACTTCAGTAGAAGTGTCAAGGTTCAAATCAAAGAAGAGCTCCTTCCAACTTGTTTAATCGAATATTTTCAACCGAGCTAAGAAGAGCTTGGGGTTTGCTATCGGTGATATGACCCCCGGGTACCCCATGATTAGGCTTATCAGTCCGGATCGAGAATAGGCCAAGTCCAGCATTGTCGTCCGGTATGGCCCATGGAGGGGGGTTCGGCTCCGATAAGAAAGGTTGAGCCCTTATCGGGTGACTGAACTCCAGGTATGGTATAAAAATATATATTTATACCAGAATCAATGTAATTAGGGATTTAGTACCCGAGTTCGGTAGATAATCCTAGATCGATTCGGGATAGAGTACTAGGTTATTGGGTTCGCCTCCTAAGTATAGGCATCCCCAGAGAACAAGTTTTGAGCATCCAATCTCAAGCAATTCTTTTTGCTTTCGATGTTTTGAGCCTTCATAGCTTAATTGCGTCGTATTGTAAGCTCCACTATCATATTATACATCAAAACATTAGATATAGGGTTATTATCCTTCGGGGGATCCGAACCAGTATAAACCTTGACCCTTGTGTTCTAGAGTCGACCATCAGATTCGAAGGCGCTGCGCTTTCTATCTAATCACCACCTCGAATACCTCTTAAGTGGACTGCTCGGTGATTCATCAATACTTACAAACGAAGGGGCCCTTAATTTGATAGTCGTTGATGTCGGTCGCCACCGAAGGCAACAGGT
Organism: Zizania latifolia; assembly: GCA_000418225.1. Taxonomy (NCBI): domain Eukaryota; kingdom Viridiplantae; phylum Streptophyta; class Magnoliopsida; order Poales; family Poaceae; genus Zizania; species Zizania latifolia. The sequence goes on from KE372216.1 coordinate 172,758, forward strand.
GAGGTGTCAAACTGTCAACCGCTTGATTCATACGGTTATTGTTCAGGATAACAACATAATTTAGGCTTTTTTGGTCGAATTTGAAATCACCATTAATTCAGGTTAAGAAAAACATTGGAAGGGAGCGTATGGAATATTCAGATATGAACATCTAGACATTTTTTATTCACTTTGAACAAAGAATAGAGTCCGGAGGAATGTAGAATCTCTTGGGAGGAGGGTATATGTGCCATTTATAAGTTATCATACTAATCAGTTCGATTTGTATGGATATTGGTCCAATTTTATAATAATTGTTTATGAGAAATTGACGGTACTGATAAAAATCTATATACTTATATACTTATATATAACTGATTCGATTAGTATAGTTCTGTAACCTTGCCGCTTCAAGTAGCTCGTAAACCATATGCGCAGTTCGAGTGATAATTTCTGCGGCTGCACACGAGTGTCACAGCTTAAAGTGATAGTGATAATGGATGTAGACTTTTGCTTAGCAGAAACGTCTTTCTGAAACACACTTTTAAAGGGATTTCTGTGCTAAAAAAGGAGTTTTAAATTGTGTAGTATTCAAGGAGGGTAGCAACTAGAATATCCAAACGATTCTTCAGTCTTACTCCAAGCAGCAAGCAGCAAGCAGCCAAGCAACCACTTAGAAATGACAAATACAATAAAAAGGGGACACATGAGATGAGAGACACGCGTCTGGTCAAAAAGGCAATAAGTGCCCCTTTCGTGGTTAGGCAAAACCAATGAAACATAATCAGTCTGTGATTTAACGAGTTCTTTCGTGGTTAGGCGAAACCAATGAAACATGATCAGTCTGTGATTTAACGAGTACAAGCGGATAAGCATTTTCTCCGAGAGCAGCAGCTGGTGGGCTTTCATAATCTTTATTATGAGACTGCATTTAGATTTTAGAAACACACTTTTACATCAGGTACTACATAAATACAATGAGATTAAGCACGAGACATCTTACCTCTTTGATTTATAAGAAAAGTTATGCTAAATGTCATCTTCGGAAATGGGCGAATGATCCAACATTTAGCGGTCGGTAAGAATTTTACTAGTTTTCATCTGACCAGAAACTTTTTCCAATTAATCTACTCATAATATCTTCTATGGAGTCAGCATATATTCCCTGATTGATTATCACAAATCTGTCCCCAATACAAACTTTGCAATATTTTATAAGTTATTTTTTAGTGTTAAATAGTTTTATAGAAAAATATATAAACAATTATAATATCAAATAATTTTTATTAAATCCACTATAAAACATGTATTAATAGTATTTTTATTTAATATTATACGAGATATTAATATATTGTTTAAAAAATTAGTTAAAATTAGAGAAGATTATCCTCAAAAATATAACTTATTTATTAGATTACCCGATTCCTCTGTCACCTCCCCTGCCGCCGTCTCCGGAGCCAGTCAAAGTCGCCGACGACCATGGGTCCCACCACCCCCGAACTCCCCGCAAAAACCCGAGCCCCACGGCGTGGCCCCACAGGTCAGCGACTTGTCGGGCTCCAGAGCAACGCCACGTGGGAATGTTCGTCGCCATTGTCCTGCCCGCTTGGCGTCCCCGAGACGCGTCCCCCACGCCTCCTCCATACCGTTATACCCGACACAGGCCTCGCTGGTACGCTGCTCTGCTCTCTCCCCTCTCCTCCGACCTCTCCCTCCCCCACTCGCACAGTGCCCAATGCGGACCAAACCCTATTGCCCCCACCCCTGATCTCGCGCGGTCATGGGGAACTGCTGCCGCTCGCCGGCCGCGGCGGCGCGGGAGGACGTGAAGTCGTCTCACTTCCCGGCCTCGGCCGGCGGCGGGAAGAAGAAGCCCCACCAGGCGCGGAACGGGGGCGGCGCGGGGGATGGAGGAGGAGGAGGAGGGGGAGGCGGTGGCGGGGAGAAGAAGAGGCTGTCAGTGCTCGGGGAGGAGGGGTGCGAGGTGAGCGGCGGGATCGACGAGAAGTACGCGCTGGACAGGGAGCTCGGGCGCGGGGAGTTCGGGGTGACGTACCTGTGCATGGATCGAGGCACGCGGGAGCTGCTCGCGTGCAAGTCGATCTCGAAGCGGAAGCTGCGGACGCCGGTGGACGTGGAGGATGTGCGGCGGGAGGTGGCCATCATGCGACACCTGCCCAAGAGCGCCAGCATCGTGTCGCTGCGGGAGGCGTGCGAGGACGACGGGGCCGTGCACCTCGTCATGGAGCTCTGCGAGGGAGGGGAGCTGTTCGACCGCATCGTCGCGAGGGGGCACTATACGGAGCGCGCGGCAGCCGCGGTCACGCGCACCATCGTCGAGGTCGTGCAGCTCTGCCACCGCCACGGCGTGATCCACCGCGACCTCAAGCCTGAGAACTTCCTCTTCGCCAACAAGAAGGAGAATTCCCCACTCAAGGCCATCGACTTCGGCCTCTCCATCTTCTTCAAGCCTGGTGAGCTCCTGCCTCCTGCACTGAGATCCGTCCGTGATTTGGACGAACTGCTTTCCGCGCTTTTGGATTTTTTGGGAGTGCTCGCAGTCGCAGGATGGGTGGGTTGGTAGCCGGTTGGGTGGAATTCACTGTACTCTGTAGTGGTCGTTGCTGTAGCTGATTGCTATGTTTTTGCTTGCGTAATCTGATGGGAACTTCTTCTCTTTTGGTAGGACTTCTTTAGATGAAACTTTTGGAACAAACTAGATGCGCTCGCTCTGTAGCTCAATGTACCTTCATGATTTTGTTTCGACAGCCAGCAGGGAGTCTTCATTCTGTTGAATCTTGATGTAGCTTGAAGTGTTGTGAGTTCAGATATTGGAATCTTAGTAGCTAGGTTGGCTTGTGGGTGGTTGCTTTTTTTTGGAATTTTGGAAAGTATCAGTTTGGAGCAGACGTCACATAGCTCTTTCCAAATATAGTGTCTTATCGCCGCCCTTATAGGCTTATACAAAGTCTTGCATGCTGATTCCTTATTCAACTTGGATTCAGTTGTTTTGAGTAATAAGACCAAATCATTCAGCACAGCAATTATTGGGGATTATGTGTCTGAACATTATAGTTCAACATTCAATCAACTCTTATTACAGTTCAGTTTTTATTAACTAATTAATTTAGCAGCAATGGTCTTGGTTGTTTATTTACATTACAATATACACTTTTCACACCAATAACATTAATAATATGTCACAGGAGGCTAGAAGCAGTTCTTGTGTCAGCTCTCTTTACAGTTTTGCTCCTTTATGTTTCAGTTTTCTCGATAGGCATTATTCATCCATATCAATTCCATGCCTCTTGTCCTCTGGTTGAAATTTAATAAATATTTGACTAATTGGACTCCAAATTTCCAGTGAATCTATCTTCGCTTTTATGCAATCTCAGATTGTTGCACAATATTTCACAGTAAATCAGCATGAATCTTATAGAGTTCTGCTATGGCAGGCTACCTCGATCATATCATGTGGTGTTCATGCAATTAATTTCATTCACCTAATTTCCATTGCTATACTGGTATTGCTTATTTGGTAAAAAAATCCTTTTTTAACCAGGTAGATAAGTTACTCACAAAGAAATGGTTACCAAGAATATTAGATTAACATGTGGAACAACCGTATGATTGTAAAAATTCTGGAGTGATCAATTTGTCATAGCTAAACCTTGATGCATTTCACGTATTTCACTAAAAAAGTATAAATTAACCTTCAGATTTGTGTTGATTTGCTCGCTGTTGATTATTGGTGTCACAAATGCTTTAAGGTGGCATCAAGACTGAGATTAGTTGTACCACGCAGTAACATTGTAGCACTCGCTTTTTCTTCTCATAAGATTCTGTTCAGTTGTAATGCCTATATATTGTAGGATTGTCTACAGATGTGAATTTATTCTCATTTTGGTACGCACCGTACAATGAACTATTGAATCATTTGGAATTTTTGGCAGTCAGCTTCTTTTTGTAACAAACCTCTAACCTTTCCCTCTGAAATGTCTGTATGGTATATATTTGAATATGCATGTATTTAATCTGATCCACTATTTGATTGTTCAGGTGAAAAATATTCCGAAATAGTGGGAAGTCCATATTACATGGCTCCTGAAGTGCTGAAGAGAAACTATGGGCCTGAAATAGACATATGGAGTGCTGGTGTCATCTTGTATATATTGTTGTGTGGTGTTCCTCCTTTTTGGGCTGGTACTTTGCCTTTTCTTTATGAAAACCTTAAATCGTTTAGCTTTGCTCTTTTGCAAAGCCTTACCAGGCAAAATTGCAGAGACTGAACAAGGAGTGGCGCAAGCTATACTTCGTGGAAATATAGATTTTAAGCGAGAACCATGGCCCAATGTTTCTGATAATGCTAAAGATCTAGTTCAGCAGATGCTTCAGCCTGATCCAAAACTCAGGCTAACGGCAAAGCAAGTTCTTGGTAAGTTACACATAGTGCTTTCAAAGCCGGCACAGTGTTAGCTATAAGCATGACATGTATTTCCTTTTGGCTATGAGGTGCATCTGTCACACTGGGTCAAAGCTTGCCAATCAAAGGACCCATCAATCTTATTAAAAATTCTGTAGGATCAACTTTAAGTAATTGTTAAATAATATTTGATGATCTACCTACACTTTCTGGCATTTTCCTACTTTGCCAGTGTTGAATTATGGCAATCTGCTGGAATCTGGTAAAGTAAAGGTATGTAGTACCATGATTTGGAAATCAACATTCATAAACTGGATGAAGTTGACAGATGTCGAGAGTAGAATGGGATGTTTAACTGTTTCTATAAATCCAAGACAAATATGAGGTCCAGATTGAATGAACCTTAGTTCAGACTGGCAAGGGCCAGATGGAAACAACTTAGATGATGTGTAAATTCAAAAAAGAGGTAAAAGGAAGCATATTTATTGTCAAAGGCATGGACAGCAAATAATGCAATTTGTAATTATATCTAATATTACCTTTTAACTTTATCAAACTGAAGCATGCCAAATGTTTTTAGTGAATTAGACATGTTTGATTTATTTTGCTTCTTCATGGTTATGCATTTTTTGGTACAATCCTAGGCTGCCTATCAAACGGTGAATTGTCAAAGTTGGTCACCCTGTCCACATGCTAAATCACATGCAAATTAATCAATCATGTGTTACCACATATTTTGTTTTTTCTTTGATCAAACAGTTTGATATAGAGCCATGATATTATCAAACAACTTGTTTTACTTATGTTGATGCAGAGCATCCCTGGCTTCAAAATGCTAAGAAGGCTCCAAATGTTCCGCTTGGAGATATTGTAAAGTCGAGGCTGAAACAGTTTTCAAGGATGAACAGATTCAAAAGAAAAGCTCTAAGGGTTTGAATCCTTTTCTGATTGATGTTAATCCCTTTCGTGGTCTACCAAAGAAATATATATATATATATATATATTACTGATAAAAACTGATCTTGACCAGGTTATTGCTGATCACTTGTCAGCTGAAGAGGTTGAGGACATAAAGGACATGTTCAAGGTGATGGATACTGATAATAATGGTATAGTCTCTTATGAAGAGTTACAGAGTGGAATTACAAAATTTGGCTCCCATCTTGCAGAATCTGAAGTGCAAATGCTTATTGAAGCTGTAAGTAAATTGGAAGCATTTTACTTGCTTGTTAGAATATTGGTTCAGTCAAATTAAGTGTGTCAAAAATGTTAGTTCAATCAAATTAAGTAAGTCACAAACTTTGGTGATAGCTGATACTGAATGTCTGAATCACATGGTTTCTGCTAATTTTGGTGTCTGATGCAAAGTAAAAGTGTTTGCATTATTACACCAGATGGTGGAAATCATTGGACTCTTTTCCCTTTCATTTCCTTCTTTCTTTGCAATAATGGTTCAAAGACATAATCAACACCAGATGGTGGAAATCATTGGACTCTTTTCCCTTTCCTTTCCTTCTTTCTTTGCAATAATGGTTCAAAGACATAATCAAACTGTTACTTCTACAAAGGACCTGTATAACATTTCACTGAACTTATTTATTTGACAAGTTTAATATATACGTTGAGCTTGCTGAATAATTTAGTATTTGCCTTCATCCGTTTCACCTTTTTGGTCCATAGAAAGACTTCTGTATGCAATTTGAGAGTCAGATTGATATTACATTGTCTAAAAGTGATTCACATTTCTGATATTTTGAGGTTGGAAAAATAGATGGATGCAAATGGTAGGGGAGCACTAGATTATGGTGAATTTTTGGCTGTTTCACTTCATTTACAAAGGATGGCAAATGATGAGCACCTCCGGCGGGCCTTCCTATTTTTCGACAAGGACAGCAATGGTTATATTGAGCCTGAGGAGCTTCAGCAGGCCCTGGTGGAGGATGGGGCAGCTGATAGCATGGAAGTTGTAAATGACATATTGCAAGAAGTTGACACTGACAAGGTGACGATCTTCTGATGTTAATAGCAATGTTACAACTTCTAGATCTTATGCTTTACTTACCAAGCATCTTGAGTTTGTGCAGGATGGAAAGATTAGCTATGAAGAATTTGTAGCAATGATGAAGACCGGCACAGATTGGAGAAAGGCGTCACGGCATTATTCAAGAGGACGTTTCAATAGCCTTAGCATAAGGCTTATAAAGGACGGATCAGTAAAATTGAGTAACGAGTGAAGTTGCAGATTTGCGGCTGGTGCTGCCTTTGCTCATCTGCTCATTGTAAGTCTGGCCTTGGGCCCACTAAGCAGAGACCCTCCCATTTCTAATTATTATTTTGGCGGTAATTTAGATAGGCAGAACCCCCTGATTGGCTTACTCATGTAAGTAGCTTTCCTGGTAATCAATCGCTGATGAGGAGCACGCACTGGCTGCTGCACCAACTGCTGTGCGCTTGCTTGCCCCTCTTTGATCTCTCCTTCACTGTACCCAATGCTAAGTGTTGTACAATATTTTGTTGTTTCCCTCAAATGCACTCTGTTGATTTGATGGATACATTTGCATTGGTAAAGACCTAGAGATTCCTAGTAGGACTGTGCAAGGACTGGTAATGCATGCTACACTTTCAAGTTTCAAGCCTTCAACTGCAACAAAACAGCACACTGTCGGAAGAAAAGAACAAAAAGCAACACGTCGCTACATGTCCACGGCAGGTGTGCATTTCTACAGTATCGGTACCCTTCTTTTGGCAGTCTCTGCACTTGATTATCTGACGGGGCGCTGTTGTATTCCAGTAGCCTGATTCTGATGCTGCCAGTATTCAACCACAGGCCAAACTGAAACAGGATTCCGTGCAGTTTAGCACAGTGGAATTCAGACTTTGTTTTCTGGTCTCGTTTGGCTGTTTGCAATCCAGTGTATAGTATGCAGGTTTACACTTCGAACGTTTTGAATCAGGCATCGGGAAACCGTGGAAAATCATGTGCCTTCTTTTCATTATTCTTTGTGTGACTAAATCATGTCGTGCTTGACAATTAACTTTCATCTACCACTGCTTTCAAGTGGAGAAGAAAAATCACGAGAAGAATGTGACCTGTCTACCTTCTTTCTTTTGGCTTTATTCCCAAATTATAAAGATGGAGGAGTGGATCAAGAACCGGTTGGAAATGTAGCTGGGTGCCAAGTTTGGCTCTGTATTTTCGTGTCGTCTTTCAGAAATCAGCACGTGGAGTGACCTAAAAGTACTGGATGCTGGCTGGGTTGAGGGCCTTAATGACTTGTCTGCTAGTTAAATTTGTTTATCCGAACAAGTGTTAGGTTGATCAAGGCATCCTTTTCTTCAAAGGGTAAACTCACCTTTTGTAATGATGAAATCAACCCCAGGCCACGCCATTGTTAACCAAGTTTCACATTTTTCGCCACTAATTATTCCGAAGCATCAGCGTGGAGACCAGGGCGGTCTCATCGCGTAATGATACTCACAAAATGAACCAAGCTTCCTACCAGTTCTTAAACAAAATGCTAAAATAAGGCTACTAGCCTATTACTCATCACCAGACCTGAGAACGAAATGAAGACTGTTTGCCGGTAAGATCTTTGCTTTTTCTTCTTTTCTTTACGGAAGATTGAATCATATATCTTTCTTTAGATAAAAAATTGAGGATTTATCTTCACATCTATCTTATGTTAATGACACGTGGATCATAAATTCTTAATTTATATATAAATAGAGGGTACGTATAGAGGGTACATGATCAATTATTTTTCTTTACTGTTATCTTTGAAAACCCTGAATTCTGCCGTCAATTAAGATAAGATCAATCAGCTTGCAGTAAATTTTACTCCTACTAACACAATTACATGAAAACAACCTTCTCGCCAGCAGCACAGCCCTCCATCCCTCCACAACTACCATGACAACAAAATCTCCAAGCCGATGTGTTCTTTTCGCCTTTTCCGGATATCGCGTCTAATCTTGGTGAGATAATCCATCCTTCCCAGCGACCGATTGTGCAGTTTCTGAACCAAAACAATACTGTGTTATGTAACCACGCAGTTGTATACTTCGTAGTTTGCTCAAATTTGCACAGCGTTAGTACAGCTACCCCGAAATCGAGCCAATTCGAGAGTAATTCAAGTCACTTGAATGCGCAAATTTAAGGGACGTACTAATATCCGTAGTTCATCTAGCTGAAGCAGTTGTGGTTGGAGTGGTGGGGTGCTACAGCCGCTGCCTTGGCAGATCTGGCGTCGCGGTTGGGATCGGACGCCGAGGCGAGGGCGTCACGAGCACAGGGAATCGCCCCAGCGAAGCAGCGCGAGAAGGACAAGGCCCAACCAGGGAGGTGGGGAGCGGGACAGCGCAACAGCGACGGACAATAATGGCGAGCTCGATCGGTGTCCACGCCGGGTCGGGGGGCTTGGGCTTCTTCTCTTCCCCGAGTACCCCGACCAACCACCGCGTCGTCGCTCAGCGACTGCGACCTCCGGGCTGACGCCGACGCCGACGGTGGTGGCTGGTGGGCCCGGGCTCCTGGGGGTGCGGGGCCAGCCGCCAGAGCGGCACCTGCCGTGCGGGGGACGTGCGGCGGGCGCGTGTCCGTTGGATCCCGTGTGGCCGCTTCTTCTTCTTCTCTAGTTCTCTTCCAGTCGTTGCCGCCTCGACAGGGCAGTGTGTTGGTGACTTGGGGTGTTGGCGTTACGCTCTCCGCTCCGCTCCGCCCACTTCGCTTCGGATGTCGGCGGCGCAGGATGAGCGGCCACGGGGTAAGTAGGTGAGGCGCGCGCGAGATCGCCGGGCATGTCGGCGCTGGGTGCGGAGGGGGCGGCCATGGGCTTCCTCCCCGCCGATCACGGCTTCGCGAGCGCCGCGGCGCCCGCGCTCCGAGACGAGGTCCTCGCGGCGCGCTCCTCCGCCGACGGGGATGGTGACGACTCCGCTGCCACCGACGACCCGCAGCTCCCGCCATTGCGGTTGCCCACCTCCTACGCCTCGTTTGGTGGCGCACTCACCAGCCCTGGCTCCAGCTCCTCGTCCGATGCCTTCCTCAGCATGAGCTCCACGCCCTCAGGTACCGCCTGCTCTCGAGAGGCAAATTTGCTTCACCGATGTGTGGAACACTAACCCTCCTCGGCTTGGCTCCCCTGAGCGGAAGCATGTGAGTTGTGACTGCCAGCGTAATCTCGATCTCCACCCATGATTGGGAGATGCGCGCTTCAAATTGTGTGGTTTTTTCTCGAATTCTGATCCCAGTTTTGCCACTCTGTTTGTTTGGTTATTTTTGTTTTTTTGCGGAGATCAGGACTGCTGAATCCGTACGGCGTGTGGTCGCCGCGTGCTCCGTCGGAGGCGTCGTCCTCGGAGATGGAGTTCGGCACGGCGCGCGAGTACAACACCACCGACCTCTTCTTCGGCGAGAATTGGCTGTACGACAACCACCTTTTCCACGGCAAATTGGACGGCAACAGGAGCGACGAGGGCGATGGGGAGGACAAGTTCATTGTCGACCCTGACTCTTGCGCGCAGTATAGCGAAATGCGTGAGCTCATTGATGGTGGCGGCCGCCGCCAAGTGAACGGGATGCTCAATGCCGACTCTGAAGGCTGCGCAGAGCTGTATACCTACTCTTCAGCGCCATGCAGTTCCTGCTATGGGGGGAGGAAGAAGGATGAATTGGTGAGGGATTCTTGCTCCGCTGTGTATGGGAGGTACAAGATCATGGATGACCAGACGGAGGTGCTGGATGAGTGTTGTGCTGATGCATTCCTGTTCAGACGGGATGGAGATGTTGTACTCAAAGGCGAACAAGCAATGGATTCGAAAGGTGCAGATGACGAGTTGCTGGATATGAGTACGGTGGAGAAGGAGCTTCAGATGCTCAGTCCGTATTTGGCTGAAGTTAATGCTCTTGAGAGTGAGTAGTCCTGACTTCTGACCCCTCATTCAGGTTCATTCTTGCACGCACAAATTCCTTGAACAAGCTCGAGTACAACTCAGTCTGTTGTTGTCACTGAATTCAGGATGCTCAGTTCATTTCACTTATTTACTGGAAAGTTTCTTTTTGCTTGTGGACTAATTGATTTCATTCTAACTGTAGTTATCTCTTGCAGACCTTGAGCTTGAACATGGTTTCAATGGCAACGGTGAACTAGATGTTGACATTGTTACAAATGAGAAAACTGCCAATGACACAGAATTTCTAAAAGATAGTTACAGTATACATCCTTTTCCTGAGATTGGTCATCCTTTAGATGTTTATGAGATGGAGGACTTTGTACGAACAGATACAGATGTTCAAAATCCTAAAACTAATAAAATTGAGGAAGATCCAAAAACAGATATTGATCTTGCATTCTCTAGATTTCATCAAGAATATGAGGTATTTGAACTGAGAATTTTTCACAGGAAGAACAGGTTCACCATCAGATACCTTTTGCCCCTTCCTCTTCCATTATGTGAATATATTTGCATACTCATGTAATAGGTGTCCTCTGCAGGACTGGTTTTGAGGAAACCAGAGAGTTTCCTATTGTCATGGACTCAGTTGTAGCTGGACGATATCGCATCACTGAGTATCTTGGGTCAGCTGCATTCAGCAAGGTTGTGCGGGCACATGATCTTTGCACAGGAATGGATGTCTGCCTTAAAATAATAAAAAATGACAAGGATTTCTTTGACCAGAGCTTGGACGAGATAAAGCTCCTTAAATTTGTGAACAAATATGATCCTGATGATGAACATCATATATTGCGCCTCTATGATTTTTTCTACTACCAGGTATGCAATATAGAGTTACAATGAACTTGATCCTTTCATTTGCTGTTACGCCATACCGTTTATGAGCAATCCTAAGAATTTCTCATTTTGTTCCCTGTGGAATGCTGACTTCCGAAAAAATTACAGGAACATCTTTTCATTGTCACTGAATTGCTCCGGGCCAATCTGTATGAGTTTCAAAAATATAACCAGGAATCTGGTGATGAAGTGTACTTCTCGTTGCGCAGAATACAGGTATATTTGACTGTTATTCCCTTTTTCCTGACAGTATCTTTGGTTGTTTTGTTATGAAAGCACTGTTTGTAACAGTCACTAAAAATCATAGCACCATGCAAAAGGTTTTACAGCTGACATTGTAATACATAATAGTTGTAAAAGAAAGGTTTCTTTATCCATTGATCTTCCCTGATCATATTCCTCTCTGAGCATTTTTTGAAAGGTTAAAAACAAGTACTTTTAGCATGATTAAGTTGTGTTGTGCAAAAACATACAAAAACAAGCTGAAATACAATACCTTTTCTGTTGTTTTCAGGCAATAGCTCGACAATGCTTAGAAGCTTTGGTGTATTTGCATCATTTGAATATAGTTCACTGTGACCTTAAACCAGAGAATATCCTCATGAAGAGTTACAGCAGATGTGAAATTAAGGTTATTGATCTTGGAAGCAGTTGCTTCTTGACAGATAACTTAAACTTATACATCCAGTCACGTTCTTACCGAGCTCCTGAGGTCATTCTGGGTATTCCATATGATCAGAAGATTGACATTTGGTCTCTGGGCTGCATCTTGGCTGAACTGTACACTGGTGAAGTAAGTTTTCATCGACTTAATAGTCTCCATTTTGTTTGGTATTATATATCATTGTTGAGACATGCTTACATTTTATCTAGGGTAATTTACAACATTTTTATCATGTCAAAGGCAAACATAAATCAGGGTTTATCCACAGTTAAATGAATTAATTTGAGCCTTTTAACTCACCCTGTAATTGCTGGCAGTCAATGTTCTGATTGTGTCGAATGTTCTATCTTGTATAATCACTCACTTCATCCCAAGTAAACTGTCACATGCTCGATTGTCAGTCTCTTGAAATATTTGGTAGAACCTTCTTTGTGATCTCAAGACTAATAACTAGTACTCCTTAAAAAAATGACCTTTACTAATTCTAGGAAGCTGGAAAGTGATTCAAGTGCTCACGACTAATTATCTGCAAAGTATTTACCGAATTTAAGAAACAACCTTTTAGTAACAGTAAATATACTAGGGAATCATCACCATATTTCTGTTCATCTAGTCTCAATTGAAGATATTGAATTTACCTCCTCTGTTAAAAATACTGAAACGTAAAGTTTGTTTTGTAATCGCAAACCAATAAGCCATTCTCTCTTGTTCCTCATGGAGGTGCCATTCTCTCTTGTTCCTCATGGAGGTAATGTGATTGAAACCTTTCTTTTACGTGTCACAGGTGCTCTTTCCTAATGAATCAGTACAAATAATTCTTGCTCGGATAATAGGGACAATTGGTCCAATTAACATGGAAATGCTTGCACTGGGACAAGATACCCAAAAGTATTTTACAGAAGACTATGACCTGTTCCACAAGAACGAGGTACATACTATTTCTTGTGTACTCCTTTTCAATTTGTACTGGAATTGTTATCAAAACTCAAACTTAAGAAACCAACATTATTTGTTACATTCTTATGCAATCCTTATGTGAACCAATAATCAGTAGATGATATGCAAGATTTTTTTTGAAGCAAAAAGGCAGGAGCTCTGCCTTAATTATGCATTAAGGAGAAGAAAAAGTTTTAGCATGGTTGAGAATTACACAATCATGATTGCCTCGTGCCAGGATGGGCCCTGAAAATGCCTCCCCCTTTTAATCGATGAAATGAAAAGCTAAATCTCTTTGATTAATATCCTGGATCACTAAGGTTGCCACTTGCTCTTCATGCTGATTGACATCATGGAAGACTCCTGTTTCTTTCTAGCCAGACATTCCACCAGGTTGTGATGAGTGCCCCTATGATTCTCTTCTGTTCTTTCTTCGGTTTTATTTGATCGAAAGTTTGTGCCCAATCGGGTAAATTAGGGTGCGATTGTGGTGGTGCGACTTGGGTTATGCCCTTCCATGTGCAAATCACCTCCCATACTTTAGCAGTGTAGCAACTCTCCTTTGTGACGTGACATGTTGTTTGGAATGCCTCAGCGCAGAGAGGACAGATCCAATTGCATGGCCATCAACGACACAGGAGGTTCTCAGCCACTAAAGCTTTTTGGTGAAACACAATCCAACCAAAGAACTTCTGTTTAGGCTCAGCATCTGCATGCCGGAGTTTAAAGTTTCTGTGTGCAAAGGATCCTTTGAACTGAGCCATATAAGCACTTTTAGTCAAGTATTCTCCACTATTAGTCCATCTCCAATGGATCTCATCTCTTCGATTTGTGGTGAGTCTAACCTCCTTGATGAGGTCAGACATATGAACCAGTTCATTAATTTCCATTGTAGATGTTGTTGGTTTTAGCATGGACAACCAGTTGTTGCTTGTGATTTCCATTTTCACCGATCATGTTTCCTTTTTGCAGCCAATTATCATTCCAGAAGGAAGTTTTAGAGCCATTCCCTAAAATTATCCTAGTTCCTGCATGGGAAAGGCACTTATCTTTCTCATTGCAGGAGAGCTGCATCTGTGCCCATGGTTTGAAATCACCTTTCTGTTTCAGCCAAAGCCACCTTAGCCGTAATGCCCTCACAAACTTATTCAGTTCTAAAATGCCAAGGCCTCCCGGGCTTCTCGGTCGGCACACGGTTTGCCAGTTGACCAGGCAGTGTCCTGAATTAACGTTTTATGATATGTAAGATTTGATATCTCATTTCTTCTTAATTAACTCGAGGCCAAGTCCCTATTTGGTATCCCTCGTTTTTCGACAGTTACATGTTTTATTTTTGTAAAATATTATCTCAAGTGAAGCTTTATTCTAAATCTTTTTATGCCATATGCCCATACACAACATTTTGAGTCATCAGGAAGAAACGATAGCTGATAACTAAAATATGCTTTAGTTAGGAACATTATATTGGTGGTAGAAGTGTTAGATCAGAGGCTGACCCTTCTGTTCCCGTGGAGTTATGTTTATGTTAAGTTGGTAGCTGTCCAAGGTGGTCTTTGTTAGGGATCTGGTTTGCAGGTGTTTATCAATTCTGTGATTTCATGGGCACCCGAGTTCTTTACCTAGTGAGGATCTGGTATTCTGGTTCCCAACTAGGCGTTTTGGCTTATATTAGTTAGAACACCATCCCCACATAAGCTTTCAAGTTTCAACCCCACACTCCAGAAGTTGTTTATTATCATTATAAAGTATGGTCTTTATTACAGGAATCTCAGTTGTTCGCTGTCACTGCCAGTTTGGTTGCTATCACCGCAAGTTGTTTAGGCCATGGCCCATGGTATTAATTTTCTTATGCTATCTCTTTCCCGTTTCAGGAGACGGATCAGTTGGAGTATTTGATCCCAGAGAAGTCTTCCTTGCGGCGTCACTTGCAATGCCCGGACAAGAAATTTGTTAATTTTGTGTCTTACCTGCTACAAATCAACCCCAGAAAGAGACCAACAGCCAGAGAAGCATTGCAGCATCCATGGCTTTCGTACGCGTATCATTGAGATGTCAATCAATATCTTCACACGGGAGGGATCACTTCCCGAAGTTCCATTTGCACCAGGATTTGGATTTTTTTTTCAGGGCAATCCTTGGCATCGAAACCCTGTTTTGCGAGGTGAATGCAAACTTGCTCGTGCATGTAAATATGAGAACGAAAATACTTGTTGTATATGTACAGTTGTCACTTACTCTGATTTACTCCATCCAACCCATCAATAGAAATCAAGCTGTGTTTCGAGCTTGAACTCTGAACAGACCCAGGTTTATCTTTAGCGTTTGTTCTGATGCACTCCACATTCAACAGTAACGAGTTTTACTTTGCAATATAAATGAGTCTTTTGTTGCGGTGTTGCTACTCAATTTTTCATCAGCAGAAAGGCAGCAACACCTCATGCAAAAGTATGGGACATTAACCGGCTCACCTGGAGGCTAGAATGAAGAGGTAAAAAAAATATCCAAAATGAAATCAAGGAAACGGATAGTGTAACATATGAGGCCTGCCCTGAAAATTTACTCCAGGCAAGATAAACCAGGTAAAAACAAGGAGCAAGGCGTGACGTAGCTTCAAAAGGTCATTTGAAAGTCACAGATGCTACTAAATCATTGCTGTAGAACCTTATCAAAATTTACAGGCCTTTTGGGCCTCATAAACTATTATAGCCCCATTCTAGAAGGATGTAAGTAGTATGGCAAAAATATTATATTACCTTTGGACATGTTTTATTTAGTGTTTAATTGATAATATCATTATTTAGAATAATTATTTGACATTAGGTAAAGTAGAGATTCAAATAAGCTCAGAAAGCCTCAAAACATGAACTTTTCCCACCAAGACCCAATATGAGCTTATGGTTTATTTAAACCATAAGTTTTGTCTTCTAGACAGCTTATGGCTTTGAAAAAGCCATAAGCCAGTCATAATCTGTCTAGAAGGGGACTATGGCTATCAGAAATCAGAACTGTCAGCGACAAAAGGTTCTATACAACAATACATTAAGGTTCAAGATACAAATACTGATCTGCACACTAAGTTACAAGTCTTTCTTGGCTTTGGACATAGGCACTCCATGTTGATCAATGGCTTCGTCATATGGAAAGGCCTAGATGAATATGTACAAGTGTTCCCACAAAGAGCATAGGCAGCTTTTGAGCCTTCTCCTAATAATCCAATGCGCTGGTGGCAAAAACTTATGTTGCCTGGCCAATTTGTGGGATTCCATGTCTTTGGAACCACTCAGGCATATGAAATGTTTCATACAATGCAGGTCTAACATCATTTTGCAGAGAAAGATGCTTGAGAAGTGGAAAAATCACTCTCATAAGCTAGAATTTTAGAAAACACAAGTGAATCAGTACACCAGAAATTGTAAGTTCAGAACCAAAGGACTATTTATCTGAATTGTAACTTTACCTGATCATCAACAGGCTGTTCAGCTGAGAATGTAAGACAAGGTATTCCATTCAATGGCTGCAGCAGGAAACTATATGGATTGTTATCAACAATGACAATTCTGCAGAAATCATTGGACAAACAAGAAAGATCTTTTACATGCTCTCTGTATTCCCTGCAATTCAGCATATAATAGCATCAAATAACTGAACAGCTCAACTAATGCAGCAGACAGCACAAGGTCTCAACAAGTATGTACTTTGTATCTTTGTGATACCAAGCTGGTACGAAAATTAGGTAACACGTGAACAAATTATGATCAACATCATACGTGAGTTAACAAAAACATCAGTACATGAACTAGCTTCACATAAGAGATTCTATGCCATGAATGGTACTACTTATGGGTGACAAGAACTGGCCATTTTTCAAATTCTACTTGCAAAATCCTCCCATTAAAATCAGTCAAAATTACATTCAATATCTCAGTGAGCAAGATAATGGTTTGTCACGATACTATTAAATTCAGGACCAAAAGAGGCCGTTATTTACAAAATATAGAAATGATATCAATAACTTACGTGGTAACGGTTGATGGCCTATAGAGACGATGACTGAATCTGCTGTGGGCATCTATCCTGTCAACTAAAGGTTTTGCATACCCTGCAGGAAAAACACAGGTCATTAAAATGAGGTGAACTCAATTGGGCTCTAGTTGCAGTGCAATATGAATTATTCGGGGTAACAAACCTTCCAAACCAGCAGTGAAGAGAACAAGATCAGCGAATTCGCTAATTCTCTGCAAAAATTCGTGCAAACCAGGACGCTCAAAGACAGTTACATGGTTCACCCTCTGTCTTCCTTCAGCATCCTTTATACCAAGAAATACCATCTCTGATAAGCAACTTTCTGGGTTTTACCAGATTAGTAAAAGGAGAAGGATGAGTGCCTACTTGCCTTATCGGCGGATATGCACTCCATGTCAAAGCAATGCAATCCTGCGTCAATAGCCTCCATGCGCAGAGTAGCAGGAAGGGTTGATGAATCGTATGCACAAACTAGAGTTTCATCCAAATCAAGCACTACCTGGAGTCAAGCGAATCAATAACCCAAAACATTTGTAGATTACACATGTGGAAGGTAAGTTCATTAAAGGGAGAATAGATCATATACCCTCCCTTTAGATGGAAAATTAAGGTTTTACCCTCCACATCTCACTGACATAGATCATCTCAGGTCAATGACATATGGACCAGAAGGGTAAATCTTTAATTTCCCTCTAAATGGAGGGTATATGATCAATTTTTTCTTCATTAAAAGGGAATCTAATATGTAAAGATAGATACTAAGTCTACTATGCTGTCTATGACAATTAAATATTAGTGCTGATCTGAATTCATGCGTAACAAATCATACCTCCCACTTCACCCCAAATTAACAAAACCAACCTACTGTATGTGACTATGTGAAATTTTCACAACTTAGTAATACTAGTAGTTTTTGCTATCAGTCAATAGTCAACAACAAAAGGAGTTGTCCTAAACTGTGAACACAACAAACACAATGCACGGCTCGCTCCAAAAGATAAGAATATAAGAGCGTATATTGTCCGTACCGTGAGACGCCTGAGCGGCAGGGACGGGGGCGGCGGCGCTGTCGACTCGTCGGCGGGGGCCTCAGAGGCTAGCTGCACGAAGGCGACCGCCGGCGACGGCTGGGCCGGGGCGGTGGGGAGGAGAGAGTGGCGGAGGCCGAAGAAGGAGAGGAGCTGGGCCCAGGAGGAGGGCGTCCCGCGGATGATCTGGAGCAGGATCTGGAGGAGGAACCCGAGCCACCCCACCACCGCCCGCCACGCCGCCTGCCCCCGCGTACGCACAGGCCCCACCTCCGCCGCCGGCGAGAAGACCTCCGCCGCCGCCATCTTTCCTCCGGCGCCGGCGACGGTCTCCCGGACTGCCTACGAGCCGTAGGCGGCAACTAGCCGGCAGGGGAGGGGACGGGGAGGAGGCGAGCAATCACAGGCGTGGGAGAAGACCGGAGCGAGGCGGCGATCGGTCTTCTCCTGCGTTGTCGAGGAAGGGAAGAGCTCGCCGTCGCTCCCTCGAAAATCTCTGACAGGCTGACAGAAAAGCCCAGCCCAAGCCTAACAAATCAGCTCTTCAGATAAACCCCTAAAGTTCAATAGTTCAATTATTTGTCTCTTTTAAATATATACTATTTAATTATTTGCTACTTGCGTGAATAACATATAGAATTATTTGAGTCTATAATTATAGACTAGCATGGTAATAATTGAAGCCACTTCTTAAGGTAGTAAAATATTAAATATCCCTATGTAGACCCTTTTCGTATCCATCAAAGATTAGTGGTAATAAATCTGATAAACATATAATCATGTCGGTAAAATGACTCATACTCCTTTAGAACCATGTGTTTTTCACAATTCATTAAAAACCATGAATTTACATTAGATAAACCCTATGTGGCTTTTCGTATACACAAATAATTAGCAGTAATAAATTTCACCAACATATAGTCGATATAATCATGATCGTGCAGTAAAAAAGGCTCCCGTGCTCATTTAACTGTATTTTTACAAATTCATAAAAAATCATGGATTTATGCCGCATAAACCCCTTATCTGATTAGTGGTAATAAATAATGTATCATCCTTATGGTACAAAAGACTCGTGTGCTTCTTTAGAACCTTGTATTTTCACAAATTCATAAAAAATGGAATTTACCCTTGTGGTACAAAATACTCTCGTGCTCCTTTAAAACCCTGTATTTTTACAATTTTGTTAAAAATATGAATTTAGCCACAGCCTCACGGCCTCACATGTGTGTCCTTTTGCACATGCTTCAACTAATATCAGATGTGGACCAAACGCCACTTGTGTAGGAACAGCACACTCATAGGGATAGCCACTAAACAGGCGTTATTAAACATGGGACTTTTTCTTACGGACCACGTGTGGTACTATGTAGCATGGGGACACGTCTCTCGTTTTACAGTGAGGAATTATGTATGACATCCTAGATGATACAAATTTTCCAAAAACCTTTTTATCAATATTTTTTAGAATTTTTTAAATTAGCCTTTTTAACATTCTAATATTTATTTATTTATTTATATTCTTAAATAATTATCTTAGGCTCGGTTTTATCCATAGTTCTATAATGACTCTATCGTACATGGCAAGTGGCGAAAAAGGGAAGGGGTGCCCCTAACAAGCCGGCTAGACCCCTGGCCCAATAATCCACTCATCTAGATCTAGTAGTGAAAATACTTGCAAACCGCTAGGTAAACCCTAGAATCGGTTGTTTGCCTGCTCTACTCATCTGTCGCCTCATTTACGCCTATAGTCTACTCGTCGACGCCTCACTCACTCGACGCCGCAAAGCAAAGCAGACCTTAGAATCGGTTGCTCACCTACCCCACTCATTTGTTGCCTCGCCTACGCCTATAGCCTACTCGTCAGATACTATTGAAGTTCATCCTAAAAAAAGATGATAGATCGATGAAACATCGGATGCAACCACCTTAGGGATGGGCGAAGCTAAGCATAGATGGCTCTTTTCAAACTAATGATGGAAGTGCTAGGATTGATGCCATTTTGCGTGATGACCATGTTGAGAGGCTATTTTTACAATATGCAAACATTTGCCCCCGTTTGACCATTAATAGTTTTAGACCTAAGATTTTTTAAAGTTGCTTAAAACTTACTCAAAAAAATTTGAATCTAAAACCGTAAGTGGATTGGGAGTATTTAGTTGAACCATTTGATTTTATTTTATATTAAAAATAAAAATCTAAACTATTTTAATTTATCATACAAACTCTATATTTAACATTAATCTCAAAGTTACAGTTGTATTAAACATGCCATATGTCTAACTAGGCGTTGGAGGGAGAACTATTAGCTTGTGTGGACTGTGGAGGGGCATCGTTTGGTAGTCCAGTAGACCTTGCTCCCTTTGATCATTGAAACCGATTGTGTTTTTTCAGTCAGGATTAATTGTACTTTTATCCCAAAGTTGAGTGATTTTGTATTTTTATCCTATCCCCAATATATGATAATTAGGTCTAAAGACTATATGTCATCCATACATATGGGACAAAAATACAAAGTTTGCCAACTTACGTATGTCAACAGTGCAAATTCCCCTTCTCAATCGTGCATTTGCTATACAGGAGAAAGCACCTTCAACTAGACATGTTTGGAAGAGCTTCAGATTCTAAGAAATAGCTAATGAAATTTTAGAGAAGCTAGTGTTTTTTAGTTTCTGAATTTAGTTTATTTCAAGATTCTATAGTTATTAAGTTTCACAATCTAGAGTAAGAATTTAAAGCGTTTGGAGAGCTTCATATTCAAGTAGTAATTATAACTGATAGAATCTCCTCCAAACATGCCCTTAAGAGAAAGGAATATTTCCATCATGAAAAACCATAGGGAACAAAGGCCTCCTAAAGTACAACTTAAAATAATCGGGATTATAGCATAATCTAAATTATTGAATAATCTAGTTGTCTGAATAATTTACTCGTGGGATAATTTAAACTATCTAGCTGATCTAATTATTAAGCCTGATTATCCTATGCTAATAGTGAAAAGACTTAAATACCAAGGGAATGATAGAACACCGGTTATTGTTATACCGAGGAGCAATTTATAGGTAATTTAGAGCAACTTGGAAAGATATAAGTACAAAACCATGCATGTAGTCCAGATAATCAGGTCTTCACATGAGTGTGATTATTAGTTCATTCTTAGATTATGATTATTCCTTAAGTAAAAAAAAAATTGTTTGACAAACTATCTGCTATTGATTTAATTATAATTCTGATTTAAAATGGGACCAAAATGGTGTTAGCCACACGTTAGCTTCGGCTGCCAGAACCTGGAGTTTGTTGGGCTTCTGGACTGGTTTTGGTTTTGATTCTAACTTTGTGTTGTGTTTGATTTCTGAACATTGTAATTTGTTGATTAAG
>KE372216.1:205828-217436 GCA_000418225.1 Zizania latifolia
GATTCAAAAAATAATAAAAATAGACTCTTTTCGATGGCTCAGCCACCGATATTCCTCTTGTCAACGGCTTAAGGGGGTGATAGGGGACGTTTTCCCCTAGTGTGTCGATAGGGGAAAAGCACCCATGTCGGCCCTCGTCGCCTTCTATCGATGGCTGTTTAGCCATCGACAGGGGAATATCGATGGCTCAGCCATTGACAATGGTTTATTTTTGTTATTTCTTAAATAGTGTATCAAAATTGTAATTTCAAAAAAATATATTGTTTTTTTTAAAAATCCTTTGCTCAATACATCTTTCATCTTTGGTCAGTGGCAATGGCAAGTAGCTGACCCCAGGTGCCCACTGACACTGAGCTAAGGCGTGTGCCGACCGGAAGGTTCCTGTCTTTTGAAGATGGCAGGTAGCCTCCTTGGTACGTAATAACGACCGGTGCCGGTCACTGTCGCTGAGAACAGTAACAAATAAAGGCGAGGCAGGCAGACATCTTTCGTCTTGCTAGTGCTATGTGTCCCTAATCCTGGATTTGCAGATACTCTCATTAGTGAGAGTGCTTTGACATGCATGCAGGCTTGGCTTCGACTCCATCAGTGCGACGCCTCTGTTTTCTGCAGATTTTCCAAGGTTTGATCTTGTCATATGTCGTTTTGAAGATGGCAGGTGCATCTTGCCATCTTCCATCTTGAGAGTCTGATATGTGCCCATGATCTTCTTTTTTTCTCGAACAGATTTGCGCGTCAATATATTAGAAATTGTACATTTACTGCCCACTTCTACTATGTCCTAGATCCTGAAATTGTATATTTACTGTCCATCTATTTTATACTGTAAGTTATTCGAAAATGCTTTATTTAGGATGTTTTAAAAAATACAAAAAAATCGGACAATGTTTCAACCCTTAGTGAAAAATGTTTTATCATTTGGTAAAAAAAAATTTAAACATATGCAACATTCGATGATGTTGTTCGCAACACCAAGAAATCATTATAGGCAACACCCTTATTTTTATATTGCAGTAATTGAAACTCAATGTTTCATACGTGGAGAGCAAAATGTTTTAACTTAGATTTGAATGTGTTTCACTTTATTTATTTTATTAAAATATTTTTGATCAAGTGATGAAATATTTTTTACTGAGTGTTGAAACACCATCTGATTTTTTTCTAATTCCTAGGACGACCAGACTCTAGTCTTCTCCTAAATTGTTTGACTTTTTTCTAAATTAAACTTCACTAACTTCTTTGATCAAGTTTGAAGAAAAATATATTAACATCTATAATATCAAATAAATACATTATTAAAACATATTTCATGATCAATTTAATAAAACTAATTTAATGTTATAGCCGTTGATATGTTTTTCTATAATATTGGTTGAAATTAGAGAAGTTTGACTTATAAAAAAAATCAAACGACTTGTAATTTCAAACAAACGACTTGTACTTTGAAACGGACGATGTATCTAAAGCTACCAATGTAAATTCTTGGAGGAAAACACAGTTCTGCCTTCATCTGGTAGAAATACAGTTACACGGCCATTTTGGCCTTGGGGATCTAGTGCTTACACTGTCTGAATAAACATGGTTTAACTCATGTAGATGCTGCTTAGGCAGGGGAAGAGACGAAATATATTTGTCAGCTGTCATGGAATCAAGATAGTGGAATAGCTTTGTTGCCTTGATGCGATTGGCAAAAAAGTTGCGGCATTTTCCCTATATACTATGCATGTCTTGCAAACTATTTCTGTCATGGAATCAACACGCTAATTTCCTGAACACGGCACTACCGGTGCCTGACGCTGGTAGCTTGTAAACAACCCAGGGCTGTTCCTGAGCCTAAGAGAGACTATCCTCTGAGGCACTTAAATCATATATATACATGTGTATATATCATGTATAAAAATAAGTCAAACAAACCATACTATACTCATCAGCATAGGAGGACAGGAGGCAGTTAAGGAATATACGTAATAATCTCTCTTGATCCTCCTTAGTTCTTGTATATCTCATATTTTAACTCTCTTTTTTCGTCTCCGCGTCTCCTCGTTTCTCCCTTCCCCCTTCCCGCAGCTCTAAGCGTCGGCACCGACGTTAGTAATAGAGGGGGAGAGCTCAATTTTGTGCATTCCTAACAAATTTACTTTTAATTTCTTTGATTTGCAAATTCTCTCCTATCAAAGCAATATATATGGTGTGTTCTGTGAAAATTTTCCCGACTACTATAATGCATTGTTCTTAAATTATAAGTTTTTTTATAGATTGGCTTTCTTTCGTTCGTTGTCAAGAGGAGATTACCATATTAACTTGGTTGCTGGGTTGGCCCCTTAGATATGATTTAGTTGTTGGTTGGTTTGTTTGTTTGTTTTGCTTTTTAGGTGATTCAAGATGGGTTATAGCTTTGACTGATACAAGATTTATTAGAATATTGTGAGTTGATATTATGTATTATAGATGTAAACAACTTTTTAATTAATATAAAAATTATTATTATATATTATATAAAAAAGGATAAAGTGTCGAAGAAATCCTAATTTTATCTCAACTAGGGTCTCTAAAATACTAGAAACAACCCTAAAACATCCTATGCTGTCAAGGAAAATTTAACCAAACGAACAATCGGTGCAGAATTAACAGTCAAATAATCTTTGACCGATCTTTCTGCAGGCACATATCGATTCGACGATTCCTAAATCCTAAAACGCAGCTAATCTTCAGCAGCCTGCCTTTTTGACCATCTGAAACCGCTCAAATGCAGCAAATGAGTATCACCAAGAATAAAGCAGAAGTTGGTCTAGAGATGTAGCTCGACAAACAAACATAAAAGATGGCATGAAGAACACCCAATGAGGCAGAGCTTCTTTCTCAAGCACGGCGTGAATTTTGTGTGATTTTGGAATCTTCGGTGAAGTAATGGACGGCCAAGAACTACCCTCCAAACAGTTTGCAAATGGCAAAAGTGCAGCACCAGAGGCTGCCATGATATCAGAAGATCGGTCAAAGGGGAATCCAAGCATTATATTGGGACTTAATGATGAGAAGAGCAATGAGTAAGCTTTTTACCGTCGGCACAACGTTGCAAGAACGAAACCGATGCCTCTTGCAACTAGCAAACGGCTACCTGTCTACCTCCGATTTTTTAATAATATATTTTTTGAAATTATATTTCTAGGTGATTGTTTAAAAAATTGGACCATGGACAGTTGGCCAACAGGAAAAAGAATGCCCTCTGTCGACCGATGAACGGTCGACAAGCGCAGGAAGCTGCATTCATGCTGCATCTGCTGCCCCTGTCTACATGCACTGCTGCCCGCTGCCTATCAGTCAAGACTGTTGGTTGGTCACAGGAGGAATCTTTTCATGTGGATCATTCAACGATCGACATAAGGCCAACGATTGAATCCACACCCTATCAACAGTGTTGACAGGGGTCTAGATTTGTAATTTTTTTAAAACGGTCAACCAGAAATGTAATTTCGAAAAAAAATAAATATTATTTAAAGAAATTCTCTACCTCTCTCTCCTACGGTCCTATGCTATTTATTATGTATCGTCGCCAGTCCTGAGATTCCATGCGAAGTTGCAATGTTTCCATTGTTGTATCAAGTATCAACAACTAAAACCTAACACAAAATGTACCAGAAAATTTGCACCATGCGTTGCAATACAGCTGGTGAAATTCCGATGCACACTCTGAAGCAGACACCGCGATAAATCTGTCAACATGCAAGTCTTGCAGGAATCCAAAGGTAAGCAACTTGAATTGAAAAAAAAACACAAGATTCCAATCAACCAAACAATCTATCTATCTATAGTAGGAATTAGCCGAATAGATTAGCATCAGCAGACTGTACAAGTGCACTACACTACCGTTCTTATTTTAGGGGAGCCAGGAGATCGAGTCAGTGGTGAGCTAATAAAAACGGTATGCATCTTGCTGTCTCTCTGGAATTTAAGCTTTTTTGATCCAAAAGTCTATATGCGTGCGCTGCGTTGTAGAGGGAGAGTGAATGTGGCCACTTGACTGTCACTCTCCTCCCCTGGAGGTGGGGAGTGTGTGTGGCTACCGGATTCTCTGTCGGCCGCTAGCTACTGCCGAGTACCAAGCACTGGCAATTTTGTTAACTACACTATCTTGACAGGTCTAACTAGTAGTACTGTTCAGTACAAGCTTTTGTGTAGGCTAAGCCTGCACATTTATAATTCTGATGAATGTGTCTGGTACAAGATTAGCTGGCTCTTGTGCTTGTTTTTTAGCTGGCTCTTGTGCTAGTTTTTTAGCTGGCTCTTGTGCTTGTTAATTAGCTTCCCAGGGTACTTCATATATCTGATGTGCAAAAGAAATGAGACAATTAATAACAAAGAATGTTGCCAGTAATTACTAGAAAGATGTGATGCACTGATCTGATACGTTCTCGATATGGTATCGAAGAAGTATCCATTATTAAACTTAAAAATTAAATAGACATAATTTTCGATAGATCAACGAGACGATTCTAGTTCATTTTAGTAGAATTTGATGATGAAACCATTGATAGCCAAATGATCTTGATTCAAGCTTCAAAAACGTTTTTGGACAGAATCTAGATACGAAAAATTTCTCTGAGAATCTAAATCTCTACCAAATATGCCCTAAATATATATACTCGCAATATTAACATATTCATGTTTTTAGAAATTTTTCTTATCGCTATATTCATATTATTGTACCCGTATTACATATCCATGTAATGTAGCTAGAAAGGCATTCAATTTCAATTAGAGGAACCATCTGCTTTCTCAAGTGGAGCTGAGGGGGGGAAGAAAGGAATCAAGTGAGGTGTTTCATTGACACCTTCTCCCATTACCTATAGAAGAAATGAAGAAAGAACTGAAATGATGGCAATTCCCTTGTGGACAAACCATTCATAAGGAGATTGGGAGAGAACAACACTTGGCGCGAACAAAAGTGCGCGGGGATGCTAACGTTGACCCCGAATCTCCGATAAGCAAACGAGGGCTGCCCACATATATAATCCTTGACCAATTACAATTATTAGTTCTTGATTAAGGATATGAGAAGGCTACACAATCTTTGAGCACTCGAGAGGGATCTATGTTGAAAATTCATCATTTCAGTTGGTCCAGTTAAAGCCTAATTAAGCAGGGGTTAATGCAGTTTTGTTTGCGAATAAGGTCAGGAGGTGTTCATCTAAAATAAATGTTCAGAAAGTGGAAAATTCAATGGAAAGTGGAGAGACGATAGGTAAAAGACGGAATATTCACCCAGAAATGTAAGTTTAGAAAGGGTGTGCCTACGACCGAATGGTAAATGTAAATCATGCATGCAATCTTGTTTGTGAAATATTGGCACTCAATTCAGTGGTGGATATAGCCTAGAGAAATTAGGGCTTAAGTCCTAAACTTGTCATCTTAATCACTCTTAAAATTCTATTAAAAATTATAAAAATTTTGATAATATAATATAAATTATATTGTTAAGCCTAGGTTTGGTTAAATTGGAGCTCCGCTACTAACTCAGTTCACGATCTCTACATGTGTAACAGTGTAAGGACATACGTACAGCCTCAGTTATTATTCTATTGATTGTGACAAAAAACACAAACGACACTCAAATGTGGACAAAGAGAAATTGTTTTGTTGTGACGGTCAAACAATCTTCTCTAGTGACTGTCAGTGCTAGGATTAGTGTTGTAATTATCCTGCTCTTTTCTGGAAGTCGCCACCGCGGCACCGCCCACCAGACGACAGCCAAACGGCGAAACAAAAGGGGAAAATGCTTGTAGAAGGGAAAAAAAATGCCCTGACCTTCCTATACCGCCCGAGCATTCAGGCCATGAAACGTCAAACGTCCGTGCCCGACGGATGCGGCGGCCACCTGGTGGCGCGCTGCAGTTGGCGACGAGGTTGCGCGCGGCGCCGCGGCTGGCCTGGGAGCGACGCGTACGTAGGGTGTGGAGGAGATGGCCGTGGCCCGTGGCCGCGATTTTTTTCCCTAAGGCTTTCGCCATTTGTCCCCAGCTAAGCACTGGACGCAAAGGTACACGAAGTTGTCGGGCTAAATGGCGAAGGTACACGAAGGTCCCAACGATCAGAACGAGACAATTGTTACAAGAGCAATCCTAACCTAATCTATCTGATATATACTATTTATGGATGGTATTTTCCTCTATTTTTTTAAGGTATTACTCGTAACCATTACCTCCGCAATTGATATTTTCTGCGTAATAAATTTATATTCAATCATCTATCTTCTCTCTTTTCTCTTCTAATTCACTTCTTTACTCTTTTGAAATCGTATAGAGCTGATTTATATATGAGACGTTGTTTCTCTCTCACCTTGATAAATTTTTTGTCATATCATAATTTAACTGACACGGTAATACAATT
This sequence comes from Zizania latifolia, assembly GCA_000418225.1. NCBI lineage: Eukaryota > Viridiplantae > Streptophyta > Magnoliopsida > Poales > Poaceae > Zizania > Zizania latifolia. The sequence goes on from KE372216.1 coordinate 212,213, forward strand.
AATATTAAAAGAACAGCTCATTGGGTATTACAGATCATTGGTGGCCCATAACGGTTGGGCCAGAAGAGGTGTGCGGTTCACGTGCCACCTATATTTGTTAGGCCGTATCTTGGATTGTGGCTTCCGTGCGGTCCGTATTGTTGTAGGCTGGAACGGGATTGCGACGGGCCGCACACGATAAAATCCACGCGAAGACAGGGATCCCGGCGCCACCAGCACCGCCGTCCCTGCACGGGCGCGCGGCCACTCTACTCCTCCTCGGCGGCGGCGGCGGCGGCGGAGGAGGAGGAGAAGTTGGCCGAGGTAACTCCCTCCTTTCCCTTCACTTGCTTGGAGCGACCCCGATTTCGTCTCCCCTTGCAATTTTTGCCCTACTCCCCATTCTGTACCCCTTCCCGCGCTCTCCGACCTCTTGCTCCGTCGCGTGCCATACTGCCGTCTGCTCGGCGAAATGCCGCACAGGCAGACGGGCCTCGCCCCTGCCTCGGGGATCAGAAATGATTCTGATACAAGCCTGCGACGATTACCTGATGGATAGCAGGCCTCAGGCCTCAGTTCCTGGTTACTTGAGATGAAATGGAAATCCAAGACTCCTCTTTTGCTCCTAGATACTAACATGCATGGACAATGCAAGACGTAAGCCTTGGGGATGCTGGATTTGATTTCGGTTTCGCTTTATGTGAAGCTGAACATCTTGATGGAAATTCCTGCATTCCAATTAGACGTAAGCATTCCAACAAAGCACCATATAGCCTGTCAAAAGGTCTCAAACTCCCAATTGTTCTAAAAAGAAATATCGTTGCTCAGAAAAATACATGATTTTGTTCCTCCATCTATAAACGGCAGTAGCACCAACTAATGCCCACGTACATTTGTACACTAGTGCCCCACCTCTCGATGAAAATCTTTACACCGTTAGAGATATAGTTGTTACTACCCGATGCTAGAATTTACTGTTCTTTTTGAAAGGAAACTACAATTTACTGTTCGTCTAGCTGAAGCTCTGATATGGTTGTCTCTTGTTGTCTCTACTTATTTTACCAAGCCCTTTGGAAGGAGAGGGACCTTCTGACAATTGTATTATGATCGTTGGTCATCTGTATATGATGCCAGGAAGATTGCCTCTCCATGTTCCTCGAAAGAAAAAGCGTGCTGCAATTATTTTGGTGATTTCCTGGGCTGATATCAGAAGTTCTCCTTGTGGAAATGGAACCGAGTTGTTGTCGTCTGGCTGAATTCTAATGAAAGATCCTTCAGCGTTTTTGTCAGCGTTGGAGATCCGCAGTAGAAAACGCCTGCAGATTTATGGAACATCTCAGGATTGCAGATTGCTACCCTGTAAACTAGGAGCCATCACTTGAGATCTATCACGTAGGACTCACCTATGCGAGAGTTGTTGTGGGAATTGGCCAGATCTGAAAACACCTTTCTCCAGTTCGGCCTTGCAAAATGTGTCCGGATCTGTAAAAAATGAGCAGAGAAACTGAATCAGCTGATGTGAATTTCTTTGCAGATTTAAAGGGATAGAAGTGGTGAAAACCTTGCTTCCGGAGACGATATCCACACCATTTTTGGCATGTTGAAGTGATTGGACCATGGCGATCAGAGCCGATCTTGCATCTCCTTCCTCATACACGCTTGTCAGGTAATTGTGCATCTCTATTACATTCTGTGCAGGGAGAGATTAGGTTAGTATCTATCTATTAATCTGAAGGAGAGAATGAGGAAGTTGTGCTGGAGCAGTTAGAGTGAGTAGTACATCACGATCACTTTCAGCAACATCATTCATGACGCCTTTAAACCATTCAAAGGAGCCTTGTTCTCTGGTAACCCAGTAGAAATAAGCTCTTCCTGGCCCATTGCTCTTATAGTTGCCGCCTAACTCGGTGTCATCCACGCTTTGCAACTTCTGTTGAATCAAATTCATTATATGTATTGTGCATTTGTTTTCCTGTAAAAGAAATAATTTTCTGTAATTAAGCAGTTTACTTCATTGGACTTTATGTTGTTCAGGAGATCCTTCAGTATGCTGATGAAAGGTGTTGCTCCAATTCCAAGCCCGATAAGCAAAAGAATGTCATATTTCTTGTAATTTTGAGCTGGTGCACCAAAAGGGCCATCTATAAAAATTTTGGGAAACCTAAATGAAGAGAGCGAAGACAGAAAGGTTAAATAAATATATAGAAATTCCTTAAAAAAAGGAAGTGAATGCAGAATACTAAATAAATGGGGGCATAATTACCTATTGTCCTCTGTCATACCATCTGCTACGATGGTGGTTTCAAGTCGTGTAAGTGTTGCCTTCTTGGAACTTACTTCTGCCTCACAAGCCTGCATGAATTATCATTAGCAACTTCGCTAGTTTAGCATATAAATACAGCATAAGCTCCTGTTATGCTTGAGTAAATTATTCTCATTTCTTTTTTTGTTTCTTCTCACTCAACTGACCTTCCCAAATAGGTTTCTGAGTTCTGATGTCCAGTCACCTAAAGTACGGATATGAACACTCAAGTAGTCATCTCCAGGTGCAGAAGTTATGGAGAAGGGATGCCTGGAAGCATTGAAGAACCTATTAAGTCAAATCATGGACAAATCAGGACTTTGACATTTGGACAAGGATGATAAGATGGTACCATTCGAAAGGTGAAACATCTGGGCATTTTACAAACATGTACATCCCACTTTTGTACTTGAAACTTGGTGGTTTCTTCATGTGAATAGATAGCACATTTCCTGGGTAAATTGCTGCCTGCATGGCACATTTGATAATCAATTAATGATTCTCTTGTATTAGCATTTAGAGGTTATAATAAACTGAAAATACTCATCTGGTATTCATGTGAAATATTTTCCGTACCTTGATGATGCTAACACGATAACTTGTCTCATGAACCTTTCTGAGAGTTCTCTCGCAAGCATAAAAGAGGACAGGGACTACCAGATACATCCATGTCTGGAAACACAAATGTCAATTTTATGCACAAACATTCACAGAAGAAATATTTGTGCCAAACTGCCAATATATGTCAGAGCAATACCGTTCGCTTGTACCACTGCTTGGTGAGAAATATGAAGTAGGAGTGCAGAAGCAAGAGGAAATATGCAATCACCAGAAGGTGGTGAGAGTACCAGAAGGCATTGAAACCAGCAAGGTGGTGCAGCGGTGATGGAAGCTTCACAACGCTCCTCCTGAATGAATGTGTTGCCAGCGTGAACGAGAATGGCATTATGATGATCAAGAGGATGCCAGTCCACCCTGGAGTGCTTGCAAGCAGCGACAGTAATGTTGGCTGAACAAAGTTGAAGTATGGCCCCAGGGTGGCCTGGAACTTGTCCCTTGGGCATGATATCAACCTTGGGAAGTCACAGGTTACATGAGCAAGCGTATGAGTAGACGCTCCGATTGCAATCCCCAGTGCAATAACCTGACATTGCAATCAAAACAAAGACGTCAGGCTGTGCAGTTCTTGAAAATGGCAACGAAGCCGACACGACGTGTGTACCTTGTGGAAGTTTATGTTATCATCGAATGGTATGACTTTGCTGAGTGCGGTTGATCGGAGCCTTGTCAGAGTGTTGCGGCACACTGGGAGCAGTACAAGGGCCATGTTCAGCTTGGTCGTCTCAGCAGCACCCTTTGCAATGCAGACACAGTAGCCCATCACCTCAAATGCTGCCCGCCTCCTGTACTGCACAAACTTGAATATGAACAATCCAACATTGGCTATCAGCCACAACGCGATTATCCATATCCTCTTCCAGTTCTCATGGATGAAGTCAACAGTCTTCGTGTAACGCCTCTGCATTGGGCTCCGGTAACTGGAAGGGACCATTGTTCTTGCTAGGCTTGCTGAAGCCAGGTTCATCTTCTCTGGAGGCCCTTGGGCTGTCACCATACCCCGGAGAAGCGTCTCCAGCTGCCAGATCTGCATTGACAAGCATATGCATGTCTGTATGCTGTTGTTTTGTCAGAAAGAAGAGAAGATTTCATGTCCTGGTACCTCAATGTAACCGCGGTGATCAGGGTCCAGCTCTTCCATGATCAGTGAGGCGTAGGTTGCTGCATGGCTTTTCAACTTGGCAAGCTTGTTTGCTGAGGCACTCAGCACAATAATCTGCATATGGAAGGGGAAAAAAAGACAATTTTTATGAAGATCAATCCCACAAGTTTTGCTGAAGAAGGGTAATTTCAGAGATGTTCGGGACTGACCTCTTTGACCTCGTCCTCTGAAAGCTGCCCATCACCATTCTTGTCACACCTGATTGCAAAGCAATATCATCAGGAGGCAAACCATAAGGTTTCTCCATTGAAGAGAAGGAGGGTAGACCTTTACATGTCAAAGAATATTCGTAGTCGTGAATCAAAGTTCTGATCAGTCATCTCCTCCCAAAATTCTTTCAGCTGTTCTTTTGTTATCCCATCATCCGGATTGATGCTCCTTCTCCTTGCCAGAGCCACAAACACCTCGCTTGCAAACTCCTTTGAATCCGCCATACCTTTAAATAGCAGATCCATTCTAAGCTTAGAGATGCAGTTCATATATTCTAAGAACCAGCTTAGAGGAGGAATGCATTGGCGCATTGCTATTCTGATGTAGATTTTTTTCCTGACTATAGTGTCGCAAGCGAAATTTTATAGTGGCAATAGAATGAATCACTACTCTTCATTTGCTTTTATTCAAGAATTAAAAATAATTTCTATCTTGGTTAATAGGGTATAGTTTAGAAAGAGTAAAATCATCAAAAAAATGAGTGAGGAGATGGCAACCGGCTAGTGAAAGATATATGTATGCAAATTTATTAATGATGATTATACCTAAAATATGATCAATTAATATATTAATTTACACTTAAAAATTAATGGCTAAGATCGATTTTATCGGTAGTATTGTATTATCAATAGAATGTTGGGTGATAAGCATCGTCAGAGTTATATTTGGGGCCAAAATCTCAACTTTGTACAAACCGTGGTTAACCAACTTTGTCCTCTTAAATTATCCAATACTGTGAATAAGAATAATTCATGGTGTATCAGCGAAATGCTACAAGCTTTGCAATTTGATGTTTCTCGCGATCAATGGAATGGTGTCGTTTTATGTCCAGGCCTATCGCAATCACTTGAAAGGTGAAACACCATTGCAATGCTGCATGCAGGTTGCAGCTATGTTGAATCATGAAGCTTAGCGGATCATACAAGCCGCTCGAGACCGGAGAGCAGGAGGTG
>KE372216.1:241022-258466 GCA_000418225.1 Zizania latifolia
TCATGTGGCTGTAACAAAGGCTGTGTATTGTTATGATGCAGTGAACCATAAATTCCAGCTAATGAATTGGGGTTTGCTAATTAATCATCCAATGTGCTAATGTTGAGCAACTCATGTTATTTACACTTTCTACTTGCTGCTGTACTGAATTAGAGCAGTTTAGCATGGTGGTCTGGTCCTTTATAAGGTTGTTTGTATGCTAAATTTACTCAGAGTTGATCTTTTTGCTGTATTTCTTTTTAGAAACAATGTCTGCAGACTCTACATTGACATGCTGTAGTTTCTTCAACCTGCAGTGTGTATTACTTTGGTTTTGTGGCCAATAATCTGTTTGAGGCAGTAAGTGAGCAAAAAATGATGTTTGAACCTTGTTTCTTAAATAAAAAACGTGGTCAGAATAGACACAACTATTTAAGAAGTGTTGCCATGGAATGGCACACACTATATTTTGTCTAGTAAAATTGAAGGATAATCCAATTATTGTGCACAATTATAGTCCAATTTAATTAAGTAGGACACTCACATCCCTTTTTTATCTGAGGTGGGCCGGCTTATAACGATTAATTTCTTCTGTTTGTACGTACAGCTTCTCAAACTATCCACGGATAGATTATTGCATATTGAAATTACCACACTTCAAGAACAACTTTGTGGATTCCTCAACGACCATATTATTTGTGAACTAGGCGAGTACAATAGTCTAGCATCCTTGCGCTCAAGTGCTAAGAATACGTACATATCGGAACCTTCATGTAGCAAGAAACCATATACTATATACTTATCATTCAAGGTTGCTTGTCTTTATAAAAATAACTTATCATATTCAATGTTGTTTGTAAAAATAATTTATGTAAATGATTCCATAATTTTAATTTAGTATGTCATATTATTTAGATTTGAGATTGTCTACGTAATATTCTCGATGTAGACTATACAAATGGATTTAGCATATATGTGTATTTGTATATATAATTAATACAACGTGATTTATACAAAAAATAGGAAAAAATACACATCAGTGTTGGTTCGAGCGGGTAACCGGCACTGATACTCGTGTATCAGTGTCGGTTCTAGAGATGAATCGACACTGATAGCAGAGTATCAGTGTCGATTTATTTTTAGAACTAACACTAATACTCACGTATAATCCTGAACAGTGACGGTTTCAAAACCGTCACTGATAGCCGTCGACTATTAGTTTTAACTAGTCAGTGGTGGTTCAGAACCTACCACTGATAGCCATTTTGACCTGACACTGACGTCTATTCCTGTAGCGGTGTGTGGTTGCACTATCATATATAATTAAGGTGTCATTCTCTATGGAGTCAATCTTTACAAGCCAATCGAAGTCGGTTCACACAGGCAACAACAACCTATGGCTATGTTCACAAAAATCATTTATGTTTCTTTTCAACACATTTGGCACTTGGTGCTAGTTTCCAAAACATTTTATAAACACCCATTTTCTGCATGATTCATTATTTTATGTATGTGTATGTGTATAGTGTATATGTATATGATTCTCAATAAATTATGTGTATGAAATTATTACGGATAATATGACAATTTAGGGTTTACAAGGGATTAGTGGCACATAATTTGTAAGAAAGTAAATGTGCATCAATTTTAGGTTTTGCTTGTCGAGTCGCTCGCCGGTTGAGACATTTTATGTGCATGTGTGTTTCCTAAATTATACAATTTATAAATAAAATAAATTTAACAATAATTGACTCAAGAATGTTCAACGGAACACTTGCCTTTTTAAGGAAGTATTCTAGGTTGTCCATCGTGAAATCTTGTTCTTCTATAGGATTAACGACTACGCGCAAAAATAATAAAACAAACAAATTAAAAGTCAACAAAGAAACTCCCACTACCTAAAAAAAGGTTATTAGTGACGGGCATCATACCCGTCACTCTTATCACATCAGTAATGACCTATCATTAGTGATGGGCATACACCCGTCACTAACTTTTAGTGACGGACATATATCTATACCCGTCACTAATGGTCCACCTTTAGTGACACACATACATCTATACCCGTCACTAAAAGTGGATCATTAGTGACTGGTATAGATGTTCACGCATCACTAAAGATCAATTTTTTTCATTTCAGATCTGTTCTATACAGTTTCGTTTAGTTTCTTTCAGTTCAAATAAGGTGACGATTAAATCCGAGATAGTTATGGAGGAGCTCTTTCCGTTGTTTTTATCGTCATTCCGATGTGCTTTCCATGTGGTCATCATCGGTGAGGCCTCTACCTCGAGCACAATAGAGGAGGATAGGCGATGATAATAAATAAGAAGATTAGATCCGATGTGGTCATGGAGGAGCTCTTTCTGTTATTTTTGTCGTCGTTTCGATGTGTTTTCCATGTGGTCATCGTCGGTGAGGCCTCTACCTCGAGCCATAATAGATGAGGAGGGGCGATGATAAAGAAGAAGGAGATGAGGATGCGACAACAATGAAGGAGAGCAAGCAGTAAGATTTGGTGAAGCAATGACAATAACTATATACCATTTATTGAAGCAGCTCAATACCGAGGAGCTCATGGTCAGGTGGAGCATGAGATAACGCCGGTCACTGTCGAGTAGATCTTGCAGTAACGTCGGCCACCGTCGATAGAGCTCGAGATGACAATGGTAAAGATCAAGTAGAGAGAGTAAGGGAGGGAAGTGTAGAATAGTTGAGAGTAAAGACTGAAGAGGGGAGATGGGGTTTTATAATAATGTGTGTATGTTTTTGGGCTAGTGTTCTTTTGCCCGCCTAAATTTTTTAAAATTTTCATATGCGCCAGTCTTTAGTAGCGGGTCTAGATATTCACACGTCATTAAAGGTAGGTATTTAGTGACGGGTCTAGATATTCACACGTCACTAAAGGTAGGTCTTTAGTGATGGGTCTTACACCCGTCACTAAAGGTATGTCTTTAGTGACGGGCCTCAATATTGCCCGTCACTGAAGATCAGTTTAAAATTTGGTAACTCATTAGTGACGGACATCATTGAGATCCGTCACTAAAGATAGGTCTTTAGTGACGGTTATAAACACACCCATCACTAAAGATATATTAGTGACGTGTGTCTTTTATTCGTCACTAAAGGTCATTGTGTGGTAGTATCCTAATATAAAACTAGCAGTGCCAAATATAGATTAGGATTTTAAATGAATTAAGATATTTGAATTGAGTAATTTAAAGTTAAAATGAATTTTCTACTATTTTTAAAGGTTTTTTAACCAAAGGAAATCGAGGCAATAATGTCGGCCGTCAACTGTACAGAGAAAATAGCACGATATAGTGGCCGTGTCCGCGTGTCCACTGATAGCGTGATAGATCATAGAGAGAGGCAGGAGATAACAATGAGTATTTAACGAAAACGGCAAGCAAACGACGCAATGACTAGGTTCCCACAAGTCAGAGAGACATAGAGTAATGGCGAACGACCGTTAACTGACGGCAGCGGTTAGAATAATATTTGGGCCCGCCAGTCAGTGAAACAAGAATAGATGATGACTGCTAACGGTAAACATTCGAGTGAATGACACTATGCTTGGGACCCATTCATCAGTGAGTCAGAATAGGGCGCAGGGGAGGAAGTAGTTAAAATTTGTCGCCGTCATCTAGTTGGGCCAGAGCACCTTAAACCTCATCCAGAGGTTACCAATTCTAATCCATTCTATATAAATAAACCGAGATTTTTATTTATTTTATTTTATTTATACAACAAGTCTTCTTTTGATCATTCCAATAAATTTTGTTTCTGAAATAGGGCACCGCTTATTTTTATTCGTTTTCGCTACGTTTTCATCCTAGATTTAGACATATAAGTCAGATATGTATCATCTGGCATGAAGCAAAGTCACTCGTTCACAATGTCACGACTTCAAGTTAATCTTGAGTATTAAATACAAAAATTAGATGGACGAGATCACACGCTACAGTGTAGTATATATAGACAGAGTACCTAAAATACTTTTCATAGCTACATTAAATTTTGTGTCAATGTCAAAGTAAATATATCCCGTACAGGTATCTCATAAAAATTTGAATAAAAAACAGAATATTTTTTTTAAAAAAAATCCCGTGCGTTCCCATGTACGCGCTAGCCGGAAGGAATCGATGGGAAGGATATGCGAATTCAGTAGCGTCCTCGAACAGACCGAGCTGCCGATGGACAGCGCAAAGTTGGAAACCTGACGCAGCTGGTGGTGTCGTGGTGATGCCTTCCCGGTGAGGTAACGCGAGCAACTCACGCCCGCTTTCCGCGCCGAGACGAGTGGACGGGATCATCACAAAACGACGCACCAACGGCCAGGATTATCCCGTGAGTTTCTTCACAATCAAGGAAACGCGCATTCGGGATAGAACCCATTTGAAACAGACTACGGAGACAGGGAACTAAGCCCCGTTGGCACAGCTTCAGCTTTAAGCTTTAAGCTTTTAGAGCTGGTCCAATTTAATTCTAAAAAATCCTGAATCTAGAGTTATTAATTGATTTGAGATATTTAGTTGAGTAATTTAGTTTTTATTTTAGATTAAAAATAAAAATTTAAATTGTTTTATTATACTATATAAACCTTAGATCCAACATAAATCTCAGAGTTGGAGCTGTACCAAACAGGCTCTAAATAACTAATGGAAGATGGATATAACATTAAAACTAATGTTCACAGTAATTATTAAGGGTTCGAATAAATAATTTAAATATATAAAATTAATAAACTATTCTAAAATATTTTTTGATAATTTAAATATATATTAAAAACATACCATTTTAAAATTTAAAAAACGTGCTCAAATTTAAGAAACAGGCAGGGCCTAAAAGCACTCGTTGCAACTTGCAAATAAAGCAAAGAACGCATTGCCTCGATGCTGATTACGGAACCACCATGCACTACTTAATCGAATAAACTACGGAGTACTACTCTGGAAGGTACTCACTCTTCTAGATACTCTGCACTCTCGTCTCCTTTTGATCAGGGTTAAGGGTGATAATTGGCATGATTAGAAGCTAATGCAGAGGTTTTCCATCGTAAACCACTGTTTACATCGCTCTAGAAGCTTGTTATTACCCGAGATAATCAGCCACTGGGCAACGTGGAAAATTCACCCGGGCCCATGGACCGGCCAATTTGAAAATCCGGCCATCCGACTGTGTCGCGGACATCCCATCTCGATGACAGTGGGCCCACAAAAATCCATGAGTCCCCACCTGTCATCGAGGTGTGCTTGCTAGTGCGTGTCGCAGCTCGCTGCTCGCCATCGCTCCCAGCTGGTGGGCCCCACGAGTCCACTTCTGTGGACCCACACGGAATCACGGATTCTTCCCTACCGATCAGACCTCGGCCGGAGCTTATTTATGAACTCGGACTGCCGCCTCGCCGCCTCGCCGGACAAAAGAATCATTCGCAGCTCAACTTCTCCTCCTCCTACCAAGGACCGATCAGTCTCGCAGCGCCGGAATCGCCTCGCCGATGGCCACCGAGAGCTGGCAGGCTCAGGCCGCGGCCATACCCGCGGTGGCAGAGCGCGCCGGCGGGAACAGGGCAGCGATGCTGCCTCCGCCGCGCAGGGGTCAGATCAAGAAGAAGATCATGAGGGACGCCGTCGCTGCGCTCGTCAGCATCTTCGCGGCCCTCCTCCGCGCAGACAACGGCGGCGGTGGCGGCGGCTTTCGCGTCCCTGACGACACCGACGAGTGAAACGTCCGTGAAGGAGATGAAGAAGAAGCCGTTGGTCTCTCTTGCATTAATCGTCTCGTCGTGCTCACTCCTCTGCTGCTAATCTGTGCTCATTTTAGTGCGCGCAGCAGAGGCAGAAGCTTAAATAATTGCGAAGGTGTTCATCTCTTTCTCATCCCTGCCCTGGGTGGTGGATTAGTTGCCTTATTAGAGCTAGCAATGATGCACTTCTTGAGAAATTTTACAAATCACTGTATTGGTGTTAAAAATAATTTTTACTATCATCTTAATTACTGGTGATAAAAATTAGAGAAGATAAATAGTCATGTGACAGGCTGCGTTGCAAGGCGGAGGTTGCTGTCGTAGTCCAGCATGAGCTGTCTCGTGATGGCCTGATTGCCCATGTCGGAGGCGTCGAACTGCAGCTGGTCTCTCGATTTGAAGAGGCCGCATCTGTTGAAACAAACGAGATCGTCTGTAGTTGGTTTCACTGACTACAGATAATCATATTTTTTGTACTGTCTGATTAAGATTTAATGGATGTTGGAGGAAGGCTTTGACGTACAGTAAGACTCACTTCGGAGCAATCGGAGGATTTCGTACCGTCAAATCTCAATCAGACGGTGCGAAGAAAGCGACTATAAAGGATAGTCGGCTCGTGAAGTGAAGCGAGAGGATTCGGTTCCCTGTTGAAGGGTCAGACCAATAGTTGCCGCTGATCTCCGGTCCGTCGTCCATCAAGTTGAGACTTTGAGAATATGGTTGCTGTCGAAGTAGAACTTACAGTAGCCGAACTATGGCAAGGCCATCGCGGAGGTACCACGTGATGGGCTGTTCCGGCATGAGCGTGTTCGTGGGCCAGTCGAAGCTCTGCCACGGTTGATTGCCGGTGGCGTCAATCATGACGAGGTTGCCGAAGTCGAGAAGGCAGGCACGGTCGGCCGTCGTGTGTGGCTGGCGTGGGTGCTCCCGACAAGAGACAACCGTCGAAGTATTGCAGTAAAGACCCGTCCTTGCATTAAGTAAAGATCATTGTATCTAAAATATAATCAATAGAAATACTAAGTATTTAGATGCTAATTATTTATGTTTTGACCGGTGGAGAGATACTTATATACTCTAACATGTATAGAAAATAAAGAATATATACACTAACTAATTACTTTGAGAATATGAATATGTTTAAAACGTTAAAACTATGAAACCGAAGTGAATAATGTTCTAAATCGACCAGTCGGCTAGCGAGCCTTTTGTTTCTCCGGAAAGACGGGCTTCTTCCCGAGGCCCGATGGTGTAGGACTGGACGTGAAGCCGTGAGCCGGTGGCATTCGAGCCGAGCCGGCGGATTGGCGCAGTGCCGCAGTGCAGTGTGAGCTAGCCCGCCCGCTCGGCTGCTTGATTGAGCTCATCGCCATCGGCTGCGCCGTGCTGGTACGACAAGTCACACCCCTCCCATTTGCCCACTTCCGACGCAGGCGCCGCGGCGGGCAGGGGCAGCGCAGCCAAGCCACCACCACCTCCTCCCCCCACCCCACCCCGCCTCGCCTTTGCGTCGCCTCCACCTCACCGCCGCGCCGCCCCTGCTCGACCCCCACCTACCACCCTCCACGCGCCTCCCAACCCGCCGCTGCCGCTGGCTCCGGCGGAGGCAGCGATCGAGGCCGTCACCGGCCGCCGCGACGGGTAAGTTGGCGGAACTTGTCGCCGGATCGTCGGTGTTCCCGACAGATCCAATCCGGCCGCTGGCTGCCGGGTTTTTGTAGTCCCGGGTTGCGCGTCTGGTTAGATCTTAGTTCTGGGAGTAGTTCGTTCACGGTCAGTGGTTGGGATCGGCGGTTCGGTGACCGTGATCCTGGGTGCTGGAATCGAGGGAAATCTCGCGTCTTGGGCGCGTTGCTGCGATCCTTGAGTGACCTGTGGGCGGTAGGGTGTAGCTGGGAGTTCACGGTGGTGATCTGTTGGGGTGTAGGTCAGGTGTTGCATATGAATGGAGGTTTCACGGGGACATAGAGTTAAGAGTAGGATTTACGGACCCTGGTTTAGTATGGTGAGTTGATTTGCAGATGTTAGCGCTATTCATAGACTGGTAATATCGCCCAAGACTAGGGCATATCTAATACTGTATCTTCAATAAGGGTATCGCATCAGAGCTGTATAAAGAGATTTTGTGCTGCCTGATAAAGAGTGTTTTTAGTGTTTTGTTAATGCCGGTAATCTTTGAAATTTTAGCTTTACTGATATGGCTTTGGGATGCTAGTATATTTCTAATTGTGGAATTTTGCTGCAGGCAGAGGCTATGCAAAGGCGCTACCAAATTAATTTGCCGTGCTGTTATTTATGTGACATACTTCTATTTGCCAACATTCTCACTGATTATTGCCCCTCACCAGTGAGATCTTATAGTAATTACAACCCTTACTACAAAGAATTTGCCAAGATTCTCACTGCTTATCACCCTTTATCAGTGAGATCTTACAATAATTGCCACCCTGACTAGAAATAAGCAGCTATGCGACTTTCTTCTTCACTTCAAGACCTGGCCACCTTCTCAAGAATTGATGCTTTAGAAAGGGGCTCTAGCATTGGTAGTGATTTGAGCTCAGGGCGTTCAAAACCTATCCGCACACTTCAAAGAGATGGTGCTGTTGCAAGCTTTTCAAAAGAGAAAACACCCCCTTCATCACCAACAAATCGAAAGAAATGCATGAGAGCTGCTGGATGTGTTATTGCTCTGTTCCTGTTGGTGTTCTTTATATATGCTTCTTTGAGTTATTTCCATGTCTTTCTCTCGGAAGGAAGCTCTGAATACTATGTTATACTTGATTGTGGAAGCACTGGGACAAGAGTGTATGTTTACGAATGGTCTGTTAATCATGATGATGGGAACACATTTCCTATTGTTTTGAAACCTTTAGGAAATGCCCCGAAGAAAAAATCTGATAAATTAACTGGGCGAGCTTATCAGCGAATGGAGACTGAACCTGGATTAAACAAGCTTGTTCACAATGAAACTGGATTAAAGATGACAATAGAGCCCCTCCTTCAAATGGCTGAGAAGCTGATTCCTAAACGTGCACACAAACATACACCTGCTTTTCTATATGCCACAGCTGGTGTCCGCAAGCTACCGAACGCAGACTCTGAGTGGCTTCTGGACAAGGCCTGGGATGTTCTTAAGAATTCATCGTTTTTGTGTAGTAGAGACAGAGTCAAAATCATCAGTGGCATGGAAGAAGCTTATTATGGATGGATAGCTCTTAACCACCACATGAATATGCTTGGCACCTCATCTTCTAAAATGACATATGGTTCGCTTGATTTAGGTGGATCATCATTACAGGTGACATTTGAGACTGATAAGTCCATGCAGGATGACACAAGTATAAGTCTAAGGATTGGTTCTGTCAGTCATCAACTTAGTGCTTATTCACTGTCTGGTTATGGGTTAAATGATGCATTTGACAAATCTGTAGCACTTCTTGTGAATAAGTTGGGAGGTGCAGCTGGTGATGGCAAAGTTCAGGTTAAACATCCTTGTCTACAAACAGGATACAAAGAAGATTACATTTGTTCTTACTGCCACCCACTCAAACTAGATGTAAGTCCCAGTGTTGGAACGAAGACAACAGGCAAAGAGAAGCAGGGAACAGCAGTTGAACTGGTTGGGGCCCCTCAATGGAATGAATGTAGTGCCCTTGCAAAACTAACAGTGAATCTTTCTGAGTGGTCCAATGCAAGTTCTGGAGTTGACTGTAACATTAAACCTTGTGCTCTTGCTAGTACCTTTCCGCAACCACATGGGCAGTTTTATGCTATGTCCGGTTTCTATGTGGTTTTTAAATTTTTCGACTTGACTGCTGACGCCACTCTCATTGATGTTCTAAACAGAGGTCAGGAATTTTGTGGAAAACCATGGAAGGTTGCAAAGAGTAGTGTTCCACCACAACCTTTTATAGAACAATATTGCTTCAGGGCTCCTTATATTACAGCACTTCTGAGAGAGGGGCTGCAGATCAAAGATAACCAGGTGATAATTGGCTCTGGCAGTATAACTTGGACTCTTGGGGTTGCTTTGTTAGAGGCCGGACAGGCATTGTCTACACGAATTGATATTCAAGGATACAGAATACTACACCGGGAGATAAATCCAAACATTCTTATTATTTTATTTCTGATTTCAATTGTGTTGGTCATGTGCGCCATATTATGCGTCAGCAATTCAATCCCAAGATCATTCCGCAAGTCTTATCTGCCACTTTTTAGGCAGAACAGTGCAGGCAGTCATGTGCATGGCATGGGATCGCCTTTCAGGTTTTATCTATGGAATCATATTACTTCAGGTATGCATTAAGTTTGTTCTTGACAGTGCTGTCATTTTATGGTGCTCCCCTTGTGTAGAAAGCATCTATTGTCTATGCGGTTCATGCTTAAGTTTTAGAAGTCTAGAATTTTGTGTGCTGGTATTTCTGTTGACAATATATATACCATTTCCTCTTTTTGTAGATATAGAGCTATTTGTTGCCCTGCTTTTTTTGGAAAGCCAAATTGAGTGTTATGCTATATGCCATCTATATAATTTTAAATAATCAAACTTCTTACATTCTAAAAAAGCTGCTTCTTTTTTGTTTTCACCTCTCTTTTATATAATTTGTTATGTTGGACTAAAATTTTGTAATATTTCTTCAATACTATTATAAAAAAGTTTTTTGTTACTTAACTCCACTAAATCAATGATGGCACTATAGTATGGGAATATACTTGTTTCATCATGAAAGTCAAATTATCCTGCAATTTATGTTTGGTTGCTTCACTCTCACTTGTTCCTTTTTTGGATGTAGCTTAATGTCAAGGTATATAGACAAACTTTTGAATTTGCTTCTTGTTGCCATTCTCTTCACAGGTGATGCAAGGACGAAGACACCACTGAGTCCCACTGTTGCTGGGTCAGTGCCCCATCCATTCAGCATGAGCCATGGATTAGGAGGCAGCAGTGTCCAGCTTATGGAGTCCTCCAGGCAGTCATTGGGTGTCTATCATAGCTATTCTGTTGGAAGCTTAGGTCAGATGCAATTTTCTAGTGGAATTTGGAAACCAGGTCAAACAACACTTCAAAGTCGGAGATCCCAGTCGAGAGAAGATCTCACTTCTTCGTTAGCTGATTGATCTTCATGTTCCAAAGGTGTAGCCTTACATTTCACTATTTCAGAATGACATGATTAGTACGAAATACCAATATACCATGCCATAGCAAAAACTGTGTAAATAATAGCTCCAGACTGTTTGATTTCTTCTCTAATCAAAAGTCAATTTTGTCGTTATACGGACACTTCAATGAAGGTCTAGGATTCACTAAATGGGAGGTATGACTTGGTGCCTATCCTGGCATGATACATGTATTCATTTCGATGTATGTGCAATAGTACATGTCACAAGGTGAACTTGCAAGAAGCTTGAGTAGCATACCAGAAGAAATATTTATATGGTTGACCATGGGCTGGAGGTATATAAATCAGCTCCTAGCCTCATTGCCCCAAATGCCACTATCATCACCAAATCATGATATCAATTCAACCATGCTGCCTGTACTCTGCAAATGTTTCTTATTCTTTTGTTCTACGACATAATAAAGATGCTCGTGATCTTATGTTTCTGTACAATTGCTGTATGACATCATGTAAGCCTTTTCCTCGACATTTGATACCAATGGAAATCATGAATCAGTTGTTCCAATGCTCTTGTATTTGTGTGTCATGTACAATGCACCAGTTGAGCTCTCCCAGCTGATATGAATTTTGGTGGTTTTTGCTAAATGTATTTGTGTAACTTGGTCGCTTCACATGGTAAAATCTGTCTCGTTTTTTGCTTTATCAAGCATGAAAACTTATACTAAGGCATGTTTGTTTAAGTTGGAGGTTATAATAATCTAGCTTATTTTTATAAAAATATCATTTTATTATGTTAGCTTTTTATAATTTATAGTGCATATTATAATAATTTAATAAACTAGAGTTAGACTAAAATAAACTAAATTACTATAATTTCAAACTAAAACAACAGACATTAGTTAACTAGTGGCTTTTTGTCCCAAGCCTGCGGGCTGTTCGAACAATGAACACGCCTGCATGTCTTCGTGAATCCTTAAACTCAAAATCGTGTTGTTTACGTAAAGGAACAACTATTTACAAAAGAAAATAGTGTGCTGTGGCGAGAGCAGATAGATAACCTTTTAGGAAGTCCTTGTATCACATTCTCGCTACATGATTTTTAAACAAAGTCAGGGAATCATATTGTTTAGTTTACATGAAGGAACAACTATTTACAAAAGGAATAATTCCATGATTTTGAACGTCATGTCAGATTTCCTCTGAAATTTCTATGGACGAGTCTGCAGTGGCAAAAAAGATAGACCACTTTCTACTTCTAAAAAGGAGTAAGCCTACTTGTTTTTAATAAAAATAATTTTAAGCTAAGAATTTTATATTTATATTTGTAACGGTTATAGATAAATACTAGTATAATGTTAAAAATTAGAATCCAAAATTCAAATTAACAATTTTTTTAAGAAAAGAGAAACAAACATGTGGGGTGAAAAAAATTAAAGTCATACGCCACCGACAAGTGGGCCAGAATTAGAGAAACGAAGACCTTGCTCACCCGACGACGTGGCAGGCCTCGCGGGCGCACCGGCCCAGGCTCTCCGATACCCTCACGACTCACGAGGACCGTGAGATTACATCCATCAGCCCGGCACGAATCTCAGCACAAAGCACGCTAACCCTAAACGCCGATCCCCACTATAAATTTCTCTCGCCACCTCTCCTCTCTCCTCTCGCCGCCGCCGCCGCAGCCGCCCTCGAAGCCCCTCCTACCCCGTCGTCTTCTTCCCTCGCCGCGCGCCCGGAGATCTACCGACCTCTCCCGCCGCCGTCATGGGGTGCGTGCAAAGCTCTGTTTTCCCTCGTCTATTCTGATGGGTCATGGGTCTCCAGTTTCGCAATGATCTATGCATTCGCTCGTGTTAACATGTGCCTGTTCCCTTTGGTAGAATCGTTCCTTTGTTGCACACTCCGTTTCATGCCTTGATTTGTAGGAGGTGTAGCTATGCTCATGTTTGATTGATACTCTTTCTGTGTGTTCTTGGATAATTAGGCTCTTTTATGTTGCGATTGGAGAGCGAGACTGCGGTAGATGTGAGTAATGTGAGCTTATTGACGGTCCAGCGCTGATCAGATTGTACACCGTCAGTGCTAAACATATTCATAAGCGATACTAATTCGTTGCCACCGTGTATTCGCTAGTTCCTTGGTTTAAATTCTTGAATCTGGGAAGCTATGCATGGTAGCATACAAGTTTTTTTAGGTGCCACGTCAAGGCCCTGATCTTAGTTGTCGCCAGTTTGCTTGTCCCAAATTATCAGAGATGAGATTGTCTACCACGTGGTGGTCATTCTGATGATGGCCATATGAGATTGCTCTGCTACTAGATGAGTACACATGATAGGTGGTTGATTTCTCTACAAAGATCCATTGTAGAGTAGCTGGTGTTTCTGTTCCAGTTAAAATTGCTGGATTATGTATTATGACACAATGCATGAACAAATTTGCTTGTTGTATACTGTACCTTTAATTCTACCAATATTGATTCCTTACAACTGCATGATGTCCATTTCGTTTGCCATGGCATGTGCTCTGTAATTTTAGAATGATGCAATATTCCTGTTAGTGTGTTAATAGAGCAAGGAACGCATGTTTTGGTTTGTATAACGACCACTATTGCTTTCTTGTGAATCGGGCATCAATGTAGATGTCTCCGTGGTTTGTGCTTATGTTGATTGAAATATGACTTGTGTTAAGTTGGTTTTGTGAAATTTCATTGCAGGAAGACACGTGGTATGGGAGCTGGGCGCAAGCTCAAAACCCACCGCAGGAACCAAAGATGGGCTGACAAGGCATACAAGAAGAGCCACTTGGGCAATGAGTGGAAGAAACCCTTTGCTGGATCATCTCATGCCAAAGGCATTGTTTTGGAGAAGATGTATGCTTAAACAGCCAATACTTGCTCGATTTTATTAATCTCATGCTTTCTATATACTTGAACTAGGGTCCAACTGTTTCATTGCAGTGGTATTGAGGCCAAGCAGCCTAACTCTGCCATCCGTAAGTGTGCTCGTGTCCAGTTGGTGAAGAATGGGAAGAAGATTGCTGCCTTTGTGCCAAATGATGGTTGCCTGAACTTCATCGAGGAAAATGTATGTGTTTTATGACCAAATGCTCACTGAAATGATCTACCTATCAACCTTGTGATTACACCTTTTACCCTTCTATCTTGGATGCTCTAGGATGAGGTGCTGATTGCTGGATTCGGTCGGAAGGGGCATGCCGTGGGAGATATTCCTGGTGTCAGATTCAAGGTTGTGAAGGTGTCTGGTGTGTCACTGCTTGCTCTCTTTAAGGAGAAGAAGGAGAAGCCAAGGTCTTAGGTTGCTTTTTGATAGGCAAGAATGGACTACTGTCAAGGCAATGGATGTTTGAGTAGGAAAGTTTCTTGCTATGTTGGGAATCCCCGTACTGTAACTCAAGCTCAGCTGTTGCCTTTGTTAACAGTACTATCAAGAGGTTTGTTTCCTTAATTTGGATAGATATCAATACCGTGCTCGCTCCCCCGTTGGTGTTTACTAATCTTTCTCTGTTTTTCGTTGTCAGTGCTTTATTCTAGCCTGTGGTATTTATGTCGTTTGATGGACTTCGTGAAAGTTATGCCCAGTTTTCGTTGGATAACTTTGTCGATGCTTAATTTACACTTACAGCTCAAAAATCTTTTACTTTTGATCATTCAATTATCGAAACCAGATTAGATAGTCTGATAGATCAGATTGATGGAACAAAAGTTCCGAATTTAGACCCTGCTATTTTACAACTTGCCCCGTCCGATTGTAGAGATTAGGGAGCGTTACATTCAATGAGATGTCAGATGTGAAATAAAAATGAACTAATGTTATTATGATGTATCATCGTGGTTGGTTGAGAATCTGTGAAATCTAGATTGAAATAATAATTTGTTTGGTTCATGTTTTTAGATTTTCATATCAGAAATTGTTTGAAAAATCACAACCAAACATACCTAAGAGCATTTCCATCCAATTCCTCATATCATTCCTCATTCTATTATTTAGTAAAATCTCTTTAAAATCTCTCTCCAACCAACTTCCTAC
Source organism: Zizania latifolia (assembly GCA_000418225.1). Classification (NCBI taxonomy): domain Eukaryota; kingdom Viridiplantae; phylum Streptophyta; class Magnoliopsida; order Poales; family Poaceae; genus Zizania; species Zizania latifolia. Next base: position 255,918 of record KE372216.1, read on the forward strand.
TCTTCTCCTTATCTCATCTCATCCTACTTTCTATTTTGATTGCCCTCCTCTCCAAAGCTAGGGAGCCAAAACCCCTCTCTATTCTTTTTATTTTGATACCTACATGTGGAACCTATATGTCATTCTCTCATGCGGAAGTGTGATGAGCCCGTCTCCTCATTTTTCAGGACGAGCTCATCCCGAATCTGGAGGAAATATTCCTCTCCAGGAATTATCCCGTCTCACCTGTCTTTCATCCAAATGCTTTTAAAAATAGGATTGTCCCATCTCGTCATAGGATATCCCTCCATTTAAACAATCCTAATACATACAAAATCATTATATATGATATAAATCTATTGGTATTTTTTAAGACCAACCATGCATACAATATGATATGACTAACTATATTTCAAAACTTATAATGTGTGGCATTTTAAAATATACGCGTGGCGGCTTATATATAAATTGCACAGAGGAGTATTAGTGCGGTCTCCAATGTTCATGTTGTAGATTGAAATGCATTATTGGACAAAACTTAGTTTCAAACTGGATTATAATAATTCAGTATATTTTTATAATCTGAAACAAATAGACTAGTTTATTATGCTAACTTATTATAATTTATAGTGTAGATTATAATAATCTAATAAACTGGTTCATGCTATTTTTTATTTCTTGAGTTACATTGTTCTATTTATGAAATGAATCACAATGTATATACAATATGAGACGTTGCTCCCCTCCTTGCATATGGTTGTCATTACTTGCACCTATCGTGAAAGTACTTTTGTAATAGAAAAAATAAGTTTGTAATCTAATTTCCACAATGGCAAAGATATATTGTGAAAAAAATACATTGAAGATTCTATCAAGCCTATAAAGGATCATGGACTTGTTAAGTTGAACGAACACACCACAATACTCTTAAAAATAGATGCTCAGCAACACGAAACAATCGGATAAAAAGGTCAGAATAGAATCCGAGCTAATGCGAATAAATAATACCAATACCCCAATAAAAATTACAGGCTTCGTATCCCTTCACAAAAATTGCAATCAACTAACAGAAGATCTGGTACCAGTGCCAGCCTTTTCGTTCGACTGAAGACCAAAACAAAAGCAATTCAGGCCAATCACCTCCTAATCACCCAAATGTACTCAGAGTCTTAAGTCTTGCGCTTCAATTCTAAGAATCAGCAACTAAATATTTATTAGCTAATAAGAATTTAAAGGAGATGATACATTCCGGTTTCAATACTCCAGTTTATTTTTAAATTATATCCATTGCTATTAAGTTTTATAATTTAAAATTAAAATTTATTTAAATAGTTTAGAAAAACTTTAATTCTGATAAAGAAAAAAATGCAGTTTACTATCCTTAACTATGAGCAAAGTTTAAATAACCTCCTAAATAATTTTTTCGTTTAAATGACTCCCACGATTTTTCAAACCAGCTCACTTTACACCTTTTCAGTCAACTGTATTTGGTTTAGGATATCGTGGACTCCGGTTTTGACGCAGAAAATAACACGTAAGCAGTGACTTGGCAGGTGACAAAATGATGGCTGCCTGGACAACCGGCTGCCTGGATAATACGCGTAAGGTGTTCGATAAAATGCTAGAGCGCCCCACCCGAGCAGGCGCGTCTTAGCCTCGCCCGTGTCCCACTCCCGCTGCGCCCTGTCCTCGCTGGCACCGCCCCTTGACCTCACCTCCGCCTGGACTCACTGACAACGGGCACGCGGTAGGGGTGCGCTAGCGGCACACGACAGGGGCACGCTAGCGACGTGCAGCGGGCTCGTGGTAGCAGGCGCACAGTGATAGTGGCAAGGCCGCGCGACAGTGGCCGTGCAGGGACGTGCCGGCAGCGCGCGACAGCGGACGCACGGCAGGGGCGTGCTAGCGGCACGAGGCAGCAGGCGCGCAGGGGTAGGGGCACTCGTGGGCTTGCGACAGTGATCGCGCTGCAGGGGCGTGTGGCAGGCGGGGGCACGCAACAGGGACATGAGGAAGGCTGGGATAGCACAGCGCGGTCGCGGAGCGGTGGCGGAAGCGAGGCGTACGAGAGGCTGGGGCGTGGTGCCGGCCGAGGGTAGGAGCATGGCGCAGCGGGAGTGGGGGTAGTGAGGTCGGGGCAGAGCGGGGGTTTCTGCTTATTTTTAACTTGGTTGGCCATGTCAGCATCATGTGTGTTCTCAGTCAGTTAAAATCGTTATTATATATCGTCATGTCAGTAAAACTGGATACCATCAGTCGGTAAAGGTGTAAAGTAAACTGTTTCAGAAATCGTAGGGTTATTTAAACGAAAAAAAATATTCAGAGGTTATTGAAACTTTTATTGATAGCTGAGAGCTGAGAGTAGTAAACTATGCTTTTTGTTGATTTGTTGAAAAAAGCACAAAGGCTAACGTGGCAAATACGAGGACAACACGACGCGCGCCGCCCCACACGCCGTAAAGCCGAAAGAACCCAACCCCGAAGCCGTAGTTCCATTTCCACCCACCCGCTCGCTCCTGGCTCCGGGCTCCCCCCATCCTCCACGCCGCGTCGCCGCCACAGTATGGCGG
>KE372216.1:259461-287265 GCA_000418225.1 Zizania latifolia
CTGACGACCCGATCGAACGATCACATCGACCTGACGTGTTCTACGTGGTCGTATTGTTGCACACGCAGTGCTTGCAAGCATTCGAGAAGATATCACGGAGGCAGCCGATGCCGTGCTTGCAGGCTGGCATGATCACTGCTGTGCTTGCATTCATTGACTTCTTCTCTGCGAGCATTCAGGTTAGAATTGCAACACTTCCATATCTGTGCTAATAAATTACTACATCCACTAATTGGTTGCCTGCTTGCATGGTTTAGAGGGTTGCGGTTTCAGCTGTTGCAAATGCCTGCAAGAAGGTCCCCGAAGATTGCTCCCAGTTTGTGATGGATTCTGTGCCAACACTGTGTAATCTACTGCAGTCTGAAGACAAGATGGTATTGTTGTTCGTTCATCAAACTGAGCTTGTTTAGGGGCATGTATGATGTATGTAATGCTTTGCTTATGTTTTAAGCGATATAACATTGCAGGTAGTGGAGAAGGCCGCAAGTTGCTTGATAAGCATCGTAGCCTCATTTAATGGTTCAGTGGAGCTTCTTGACCAGCTCTGTCACCAGGGTGTGATAGAGAAAGTCCTGCCTCTGATCAATACTGGCCGACTAACTTCTCTTAGCCGATCAACGTGCAGTGTATGCTTGCAGTAAAACTTCTATGCATATGCCCAAATTTGTGTTGAGGAAATTTATTGTTGTTTGTTTTGATTGTAGAACTTGGTCGGGCTTCTCACCAAGCTAGCCTGTAATTCACTTGTGGCTGTGAAGTCGCTTTTTGAGTTGAATGTTGGTAACACCATAAGCAGAATTTTGGTTACTTCAGATCTCTCACATGGCATGCCTTACCTGCTTTTGGAAACCCAAAACAACCAGGTTGGTTTTTGTAGCATCTCTACTTACAGACATTTAAGACTAGAAGGCAGCAGCAGCAGTGCAGTAGCATATCAATTAAGTTTGGATGCAATTCAGTGCAATTGTTTTTTTCTATTGACGATACCCTTATCTGTATATTTAATTACTATCTTACATTTGGCTTATTCAAGCTGTGACAGTATTTATGAGCATTATCTATGCTTGACAAGATCAATTGATCGGAGTCTTTTAATTCCTTAAGTCCTGCCATGGCCTATTCCTCCCCAATCAGTGCACTCCTTCACTTAGCACTTAGCACCATTCTACGTCAAATTGCTGCCGTCTGACCTCCAGCACATGTTTACCCCTACTATGCATTAGTATGCAACTATGCATAAAAGTCACTTGTCACATATGCAGTACGCTAATTTACCTTGTTACCTTAGAACTTGGAATCTAATAAGTTGCCCACATATCAAGTCAGCACCACCCTAATCTACTTCCTTTCATTCTATATGAAGAGAATTATTAAAGTGCACATGTTTGGTAAATTTAACTGTGCTGATCTCAGGTCAATGAAGCTCTGAAATTAGCAAACCAGCTTGTTCCGTCAGCAGCAAGAGACGTTGACAGCACCCAGATGGTACTTGCAAAAGAAAAAATAATTGTAGATGAACCAAGATTTTTATGTCAGTTCTCTAGGGAGATCCTTCCTGTCTTGATAAAGGTCGGTTGACAACAATAACAAGTAACAGGTCAAACCATGCTTGAGCTCTGAAATATGGAATGAGTATGTGTCGTTTTGTGCAGGCAGTCAACTCTGGTGCAAATTCATACATTTGCTATGGATGTGCTTCGATTGTAAATAACATCTGCTATTTCAGTAAACCTGAAATGCTTCAAGAGTTGCTCAAGGATACAAACATATCAAGGTAATATTACATTTTTTACATGACAATCATAAGAATACATTCTTTTACACGACAGTCATAAGCAGATTGATTACATTTGTGTTGTTCTGAAATTGCTGTTTTCAAATGGATCAATTTATTTTTGTCATCTCTGTGGCAGTTTCTTGGCTGGTTTATTGTCTCGGAAGAATCATCATGTGCTATTCTCATCACTAAAGCTTATCGAAATTCTCATGCAAAAGCTTCCTGATGCTTACCTTGGATCTTTTATCAAGGAAGGTGTAGTCTACGCTGTTGAGGCTCTTCTTATGGAAGAGGATTGCTCAGAATCAACTTGTATATCTGACGAAACACAGCAATCATATATTCAACCTGTCACAAGAAATAAGCCTACATGTTTCTGCTATGCATTTGGTTATACCAGATCTGATGGTACTGAAACAAGGACTTGTATGATTGGGAAAGGCAACCTTTTTACTTTTGCAAGGCATGTGAAGACGACCTACTTCACTACCGAAGCTGTGAGCTCTGAGATGGGGTTGACAGAGATATTACAAAAGCTGAAAACTTGTTGTGCAGTTCTGAATGACTCTGCTGATAAGTTATTCAACCAAGACAATCTCCAAAATGAAGAGCACTTGACTAACATTTTAAGTGAGGTGATGATGGAGCTTCATGGGGGAGAAACAATGACCACCTTTGAATTCCTTGAGAGTGGATTGGTCAAATCTTTGTCTAATTACCTCTCTAATGGCAAGTACCTCCAACTGGAGGGAAACACAAACATTTACAATACTGAACATTTGGTTGCCGTGCTAAAAAGATTTCAGTCATTTGCTCAGCTATCTTTTTCAAGAATGGAGCAGGGCTTGGGTGATATGCTGTTGTCTCTCTTAGTAAGGAAGCTGCAGAATGCTCTTACTTCTCTTGACAACTTTCCAGTGATTATGAGCCATAATTTCAAGCCAAGGAGCAATATTTCAGATATCCCTACTAGACACTCAACAATTACCCCATGTATCCGAGTACGATTTAAGAAGGATGATGAAGATCAAACCAACTTGTTGAGCTATGATAATGTTGTTAATTTGGAAATCTCTTCCTCGTTGCACACTATTGAAGAGTTCTTGTGGCCCAAAATTTGTACAGACACAAGCAATCATAAGGCTGAATCATCACCAAGCAGTATTGCTTCTGAAAGAGATTGCACACCAGAATCATCTCCTCCACCAGAGGTATTATTTTGTCTGTAATTATGTAAATATCTTAAAAGAATATAAATAATTAGGATCTAATGATGAGTGTGTGGGAACATATGTTCTTCAACTGCATTCTGCAATTATCACCTCGCCTCTCTAAGTTATGTCAGGTAGTTCCACATCTGCTTATGAACTATGCATATTTCACAAACAACTAATTGAGATTGACTAGAAATGCATATATCCCTACTTCCAGTAAAACTTCATTTTTGGCTTTTCATCAACGATGTCACTTTGACCACTAAACTTGATTATCCTGTATTCAAAAAAGGAATAAGGGTGTAATATTTTCAACAAATTTTCCTGACAAATTTACTTAGTAGTGTTCATGTATCCAAGCTAAATATTTCAGATTTCAGAAGACATCTTTTGTCGAATTATATAGTTTAATGTATCCCAGACTCCAGAACATCTTATTTTATGAACAAAGAGAGTAGTTGTCATGCTATATTTGACAAAAAGAATGCTCTGTAATTTATTTTTATGGCAAGTCTAAAATTTTCCCCTTTCTCAGGGTGTAAGTGGAAATCAAAGTTCATCTGTGGAGCCATGCTCAACAAAAAGACCTTCGTCTTCTGGTGAGTACCAGAGTAATAGAGTATAATAGTATATGTTGTCTGGGGTTGTGAAACCCTTGTTTTTAATCATTTATTTGCAAACCTCTTATCCTGGAAACTTCAATACTGCAATGGATGTGCAGGTGCAGGTCAACAAGAGACAAGCAGAAGTGATCATGTTGCACAACAAAAATTGATTTTTTTCTTAAAAGGAAAAGAGCTTGACCAATCTGTCACACTGTATCAATCAATCCTACAGGATCAGATTAATGCAGGTTCTGACATAATTCTGGACAACCAGTTTTGGCGCATTGTGCATGATGTAACATATAAAACAGCTGTGAATCTGGAAACAGATGATTCTCCTAAGCATTCATCTTGTGCAGTAACATCAGCAAATGAAAATAAAAATGGATTTATGTGGCACACACTCCCTTTCTTCACTAGCCTTTTGCTTGGCAAGCTTCCTTGCAAACTTGACAGATCAAGTCCATCATATGACATATTGTTTATGCTAAAAATTTTAGAGGGATTGAACAGATTCTCTTTCCACCTCATGTCTGATGAGAGATATCATGCTTTTGTGCATGGAAGGATAACTAACCTTGATGACCTGAAGGCTGAGGTTTCTTCAGTTCCACAACAGGACTTTGTCAGTGCTAAATTGACAGATAAACTGGAGCAACAGATGCATGATCCCTTGGTTTTAAGGTCTCGCTGTCTGCCTTTATGGTGCACTGAACTGATGTCGGCATGTCCTTTCTTGTTTTCTTTTGAGGCAAGATGGAAGTATTTCCAGCTGACAGCATTTGGTTCTTTGACCCCGCAACATGGGAATATGATGGATTCAAGTGATGGTGGTATAATAATAGAAAGGGTGTCTTCCTTCTCACGGAAAAAGTTCAAAGTTGATCGTGACAATATATTGGTTTCAGCTGCCAAAGTGATGCAATCACATGCTCGGAGTAACGGACTGCTTGAGGTAGAATATAAAGAGGAAGTAGGGACAGGTTTGGGTCCTACAATGGAATTCTATACATTGATAAGTCATGAGTTTCAGAAGTCTGGTTTCAGCATGTGGAGAGGAGATCTTCCGCGCGAAGCTGGCCTGGATGATGCTCATGGTGGTTCTAGATTTGTGGTTGCCCCTAATGGACTTTTTCCTAAACCATGGTCTACCCATGTGCATTGTTCTTCCTTCTCAGAAGTTCATGAACAATTCCACCTCCTTGGTCAGGTTGTTGCAAAGGCAATTAAAGACAGCAGAATTCTTGACTTTCCATTTTCTAAAGCATTTTACAAGCTTATCCTAGGACAGGTATATTGGATTGCATCCTTCTACGAAGTCTCCAATGCTTCCATACTTTGCAAGTCTCTAAACAACCTTTTTCTTTCTTAGGAACTTGATCTTTATGACATCTACTCATTTGATCCTCAACTAGCAACGACCCTTATGGAGTTTAAGGCACTTGCTGCTAGGAGGAAATATTTAGAATCAAGTTCAAGTTGGGACTGCAAGGGTACATCTGATTTGTCTTATCGAGGATGTAGGATTGAGGATCTTGCTATTGATTTCACTCTTCCAGGGTATCCAGAATATGTTCTTTGTTCAGAAAGTAGCTTGAATAATGTAAGTGCATATGAGCATACACTTCCTGCTTTCCGTTTCTTAGCAGAGTAAATTCTTCCTTAAATTTCTCGTGTTACTTGCAGGTAAGTACAGGCAATTTAGAACAATATGTTTCTTTTGTTGTTGATGCAACGGTTAGAAGTGGAATTGCAAGACAGTTGGAATCTTTTAAGTCAGGATTCAATGAGGTTTGCTTCATCTATACTTAATATAGATAAATAGTTGTTTCCACTTGCACACTGTTTTTCCAGTTTGAGCTAGTTATGGAAATGGGCATAGTGGGTAGGGCGAAGTACTACTATCCTAGAAATGTTATGCCTATAAATTTTATTTATGCAAGTTTTCTCATTTGCTGGATTCAGATGTATTCAGTGTTTAGTTGTGGTTTCCTGTGCTTTCATTTGTAATTAGAAGGAAACCTAGCTGTGTCTCTTGGCATTTGTCCTTTTGACATTCTTTTTATTTTTTAATGTGATGCTGACACTGGGAAATGCAGGTATTTCCACTAAGCACGCTCCAGGTTTTCTCAGAGGCTGAGTTGGAGCGATTACTCTGTGGTGAACAAGATACGTGGGATGTAAGTGCCTTTCTTTTGTTAGAGTTTTGTTGGTATTTCTGTATTTGTTCTACCTCCCATGTTGATCTTTTTTCTGAACAGTTCGCAAAACTTGTGGATCACATAAAGTTTGATCATGGCTACACTTCAAGCAGCCCTCCTGTCATTAATGTAAGTTCTTTACTGTACATAATTAGACAACGAAATATGTACTTTATATTTTTTGTGAAATGCTAGTTAAGGCTTTTTCATTACATGCCAAATACATTGCAGTTGTTGGAGATTATACAGGAGTTTGGATGCCATCAACGTAGAGCTTTCTTGCAATTTATAACAGGTTCACCTCGACTGCCACCAGGCGGGTTATCCGCCCTAAATCCAAAGCTGACGGTTGTCCGAAAGGTCTGTTTTCATTGTATATTTCTCTGGAGATTAGCTATTTCTTACAATCTTCCCTAACATTGTGTGATACGATCAACAGCATAACAGCAACGAGGCTGATGATGACCTGCCTAGTGTGATGACTTGTGCTAATTATCTGAAGTTACCTCCCTACTCTTCCAAGGTCTGGGGCACACTACCGTTCTGATTATATTTTTTAATAGTCCACAAATATATTCTGAAATTTCATAAAGCAACTTAATCCTTCAGTTACGTTAATCGAATAACTTAATGAGCCATCAACGTGCTAAACTATGACCAGAATATTTTACCTAGGTTCAAGTCAAACTCAAAACAACACTATCATATTTGGAGATATTATTCCGTGTATGATGATTTGTGGTGGTTTAGTTCCAGTTAATGTTCGTGCTGACACCAATTTTTACTCGACCTGCAGGACAAGATGAGGGAGAAACTACTCTACGCAATAACGGAAGGCCAGGGGTCCTTCCACTTATCTTGACCTGATTGAAACTGATAGCATCTAGCTGCACTCACCACACGCCGTAGAAATTCTTGTGTTTTGTAAGTATCACGTAGGAAAGCATGGTGTAAATCTGGGTGATATACTGCTTGACTTGTTATGACATAGTTCGGTGGAGCTGATGTTAGGAAAAAAACAGAGGTGCCGCATGCCCAGCCTTCTCTGTACATAGTGGCAGTTGCCTCTTGGTGTGCTCTAGTAGTCGCGCACATGGCGACCCTCAGCTAGTCAGCTTAGCTCACTACTGTGGATGCAACTTCTCCGTGTAAATATACTTGCCTGTTAAAAATCTTCAACAGTATCTACCCATCGTTCTGTTCACCTATGTTTGTCTTGTATGGTTGTATTGCTTAACATATGCGTATGAATTTTATTTTCATCTTTCAGTTTCAGGCCTGTTCGCTTATGTGAATCAGGATCTCACAGCAAACAGATCAGTTCTCGTAGGAGTTAGATGAAAATTTACTTTTCAATAACAAGTTTACTTCCCATTGCTGCACATTCTTGTGTAGGGGATCAGGTTTGGCTTCCGCCGTGTGGACTGCTCTTGCGTTCGCGATACGATGGGCTGTTCTGCTGTTGTCTTTTGGCCCTGCTTATTTCTGAATTTATTAAAAGTTTTTTTATTATTTTCGACAGTTTTGACATTAATGTCGTCATAAATATAAACGCCTTTAAAAATTATTTTTCGTAATTTTTTAAACTGCCTAAAAAAGAACGTCCCAGCAGCCCGAAAGTTGCTTTGCTGGACAGAGGAGAAGCCTCTACAAGATGCACGGCTCGCTTCCAGATGCGGTTAAGTTCTGTCTGTTCTGGTAAGAGCAGGAGGCAATCATACGCTTGTGTCGAATATATGCCGGTTAAGGGCAGCTCCTAAGATATTATAGCTAATTGTAACTCTGATCGGTCATGTGTAGCTTTGTGAATATCTTGTTGAGATGTCATTTATATTGATATTTTTATACCACTAATCCTAGCAATGTGGTGGAAGAAGTCCGACAATTCGATCGTTAGACGTGTATGCGTACGTTCAGTATACTAGTTCAAGTTCTAGGTTTGATATTATTTTTTTAGAAACGGATGCTTGGTATTAATGTCTATTAATTATACAAGTACATATAATGTGTTTAGTGAGGATACCTCGAATAAATTCTTCTGCGTGGAAAAATATAAGCACATCATACGTGAGTACAGTTTATGAAGCGACACTTTAATGATAGAAAGAAAAAAGGTAGGACGATAATTTTAGTCCGCATTACATGTTAGTAATCGTACACCACACGTGATATTTATGCTTTCTTTTTATAAACAGTGTCTGCGCCCTAATAATAGTTATACTTGCATAGAAAATGGAGACATAAATATCAGAAGTGGTTTTGTATTCAACCATCCTGATCTATATTAATTAATCTAGATGATCCTATATATTATTGTCAAGAGTAACGTCATAATCAAAGAGGTCATCTTAAAAGTGATAAATGATAATTTTTTTTATTTTTAGTCACTTATCTTGTGAACTGTTCAAACAAGCCACATATTTTGTTTCAGAAATACAAATCTCTTTCAATACGTACACACTTCATGTGAGTGCACGCTACTAAGTAGGACACCATGCTAGTCTCTCACTCGATCACTGACGAGACCACACATAGTCCTTACAGATTACTAGCGCAACATTTTTTCAACAAAACCCTAGTATAATTATTTTACCCTATTTGACCGATTAAATCTCATATATAGGGTATTTCATGATAACCCTAGTGAATAGGTTAACATGATCGTTGTAACACTTAGGAGAGTCGGCAGCTGCGATCTCTAGAGTCTAATCAGATGACACAAGCAATTATAAAGATCAATCCACCATTAATAGACACAAGTATTGAAGGATCTATTTGCATGATAGCTCTAAACTCTACTTCCTCATGATGTGCATGCAACAATGTATGAAAACATCCCATATTAATGACAGATCTAATATGATATAAAATATGTGGTTAATTTCTAGGTATCATTACTCTTTATTAACTGAAAGGATGCATGCATGCAACGACACATGAAAAATATGGAGACTTGGCCTACTTAAGCAATTGAACACGTTCTGTCCATGTGGCTGGCCAGCAGTGGTGGATGTAGGATTTCAACAATAAGGATATAAAATTAAACAAACTATGAATTACATATATAATATATCAAAACCTACAGTGGAAGTAGCTTGACAAAAAAACAAACTCAATCAATAGTAAATGCTCAATTTAAGCATGCATATATCAAGACAATATGTATGACAATCCCAACACTAATCAATTAACACAACGAGAACGTGCAACCATCAACCAAAACCAGTCCAATTCATGGCAAAACATGATCCACCCCATGTGATCGGAGCCCTAAACACACACACAATTCATTGCAACAACCCATTTTCGCACCAGAAATACCATACTAGCGCCAAAACACCAAACACCAAATTAGGGAAGATGGGCTATTGGGCTACCTGTTGTGATATTAGCCTAGATTAGGCTGCCTGCCGGTGGTTATTTTGATCCAACTAACCAATATATATAATGATTTTTTTTCAAAAACGTGTGACTAGCATGGTATCCTATTTGGTAACGTGGGATGTGTTAGGATAGATTTGCAACCTTGAAAAAGGAAAGTGTCATGTTTGATCAATCTAGGAGATGAGCCTCACGAGTGTGTCAACACTATTGCATTTTACTTTATTTTTTTTAACCACAAGTTTTTAGGACATGTTTGATATAGCTTCAACTTTAATATTCATACTAGATCTGGGTTTGTACAGTATAATAAAATAATTTAAATTTTTATTTTTAATTCAAAATAAAAATCAGATTAAGATTTTTTTGGAGTGAGATTGAACTAGCTCCAAAAAATCTAGATCTGAAACTGTGAACTTAATATTCTTACCTTTAAAGGTAAAACCGTAAAAGCTATCTGCTATCCTATCCCCACATGAATTAGGAAACGCCAAATTCACCCCAAGCCAAAACAACCAACAATAGGCGGAAAAGGAGGGAAAGTGCAAAAACTGAAAAGGGCCCTCACCCTCCTGCAAGACCACCCTTGTCCCTACCTAGACGTGGTCCACGGTGCACCATCGAGACAACCCCACGTCCCCACCCACCTGCAGCCACGCGGCGGGCGCCCGCTCCCGCCTTTATATAGCCGACCAACGGCCCTGATACCCCGGCCCCCCGCAATCGCGCCCGCCGGAGTCGCCTTCTCTTCTCCAGCGTCCGATCTCCCGCTCGCCGCCCTCACCGCAGCTCACCTCCGCCCGCTCGCTTCGCTTCGCTTCACCATCTCGCTCTCCCCTCCGTCCACGTCGCGCGCGAGCGCGCGCTTATATAAGGTACGCTTCCACCCCCTCTCTCTCTCCCTAAACCCCTCTCGCTTCTCGGGCCTTCTAGGGTTTGGGCGGAGAGGAGGCTCGGTCTGATGGATCTAGGGTTTTGGAGGGCGGGCGAGGGGCGATGGCGGAAGGCGGGGGCCACGACGAGGACGGGAGCCCCCCGAGGAGCGGGGGCGTGAGGGAGCAGGACAGGTTCCTGCCCATCGCCAACATCAGCCGCATCATGAAGAAGGCCATCCCGGCCAACGGGAAGATCGCCAAGGACGCCAAGGAGACCGTGCAGGAGTGCGTCTCCGAGTTCATCTCCTTCATCACAAGCGAGTGAGCCGTCGGCTTCCCTCTCCTACTGCTTCTGCTTCCGCTGTGCTCTGTTTGGCCTAGCTGGAGTGTCCTTTTGAGCTTTTTGCTTAGGTGGTTCCGTGTTGACTTGTGGTTTGTGTTGGCAGGGCGAGCGACAAGTGTCAGAGGGAGAAGCGGAAGACTATCAACGGCGATGACTTGCTTTGGGCGATGGCCACGCTGGGATTCGAAGACTACATCGAACCCCTTAAGGTCTACCTCCAGAAGTTTAGAGAGGTGCGTGTCCTGATGTGGATCTGGGCAAAATGGAATTGGGGTGATTTTTGAGTGACTAAGGTGAATTGTTGATTTGCGAGTTCAGTAGGGCCATCACTAGTTTGCCTGTTCTAGGTGCGCCTTAATTACCTACCTTTCTCAGTCTCTTTACCTTAGTTAGTATACTTGAGTAATTTGTTCAACTCGGGGACAGATGCATAACCCACAATGTGTGTGATATGAGCTAATTTATTTGGCTTGCATTGCTTTAGAAAAATGTTCTTGCCAGCAAGTGTTGCCTTAGGATTCCAATTTCATACAGTGGAAAGAATGGTTGGAAACTGAACGTGCCAATAATTGTATTGGTACATTAATTAATTGGAAGCAGTTGCTTTGACCTGAAACATGCTCCCAGCAGTCTGGTGCAGTAACCTTGTATCAAATTTAAATTTCTATGAATGGATGATCGAAAAGCCTAAAACAGCATTTAATCCATGTAGCGTGTCTATCTTGAACCTTACATTTTATCAGATCCAATGCAAATAAAATGTATTGAAGCAACCAGATATCATATAAAAAGAGCATCTTCTATTAAAAGTTTGTAGGTTACTCACCTGAACTATGGCCTCCTACTTACAGGGCGTACATAATCTAACTTAAAAAGACCAAATTTCTTTGCAACATTTTTTTCGCAGCTTTAGTTTGTGTGTGACTATCTTGTTTGCTTGTTAATTTCTTTTATCCAGCTAATATGGCTTCTCTTGTTTGCATTTGTTTGGCGAATGGCTTTGCTGGTTGCAGTTGGAGGTACGTACTACGTAGTATTTAACTAGTTATTTATTGTGTTCCATAGGCTATTTTTTTCCTTTATGATGAGTGTCTCCAAGAATTTTCTTTGTGTTCATAGACATTAAGATGGAAGTGTTTGAGATGTGAGGTTTAACTCGCTTGTATACAGTTGAGATGGCTGTGTTCAAATTCTGAATGCATATAGACATTTCATCATGGGATTGGGATCCAATAATTTCATCAGTTTCATGGATATATTTTATCAATTGGATGTAGATGTACTACCAATGATTATATAGTTTAGTTCAGATAGTTTCCTGTGTCAATTCTATCAACAGGAAAAAAACTGCATGTTTCTCTCCTTGGAAAATCTATAGGTAAAATTTTGAGCTGAATCATGATTCATCACGACAGCAAGCAGAACACTTTTTTACTATGGTTAGGACTAAGAATGTTATTATGATTCATGATTGTACTGTCATACCTACACAAATCTGAGATGTGTTGAGCATTACTCAGCTCTTTTATCGTCATCGATATATAGGGTGATAGTAAATTAACTTCAAAGGCTGGTGATGGCTCTGTGAAAAAGGATGTTCTTGGTCCTCATGGGGGAGGAAGCAGTTCAAGTGCCCAAGGGGTTAGTGTATGTTTCTGTTTTCTTGTTTGTTTTCAACAGGATGGAAACTAAAGATAATTTTAATTCTTTATAGATGGGCCAACAAGGAGCGTACAACCAAGGAATGGGTTTTATGCAACCTCAGATGATTTATCTTTAATTGTTTGGAACTACCGGCAAAAGTAGGCTTAGACACATTGTTGATATTTGTCTATGTTTTTGCTGAATATACTATCAAGTATCAGCCTTGGTACATGTGTGTTTTGTTTTTAGGATATTTTTATGGCCATATAATTTGTTTAGACTTGTCAGCTTTACAAACTCCTATTAAGCTGCACGTTCTATTATGGCTTCTATCTTGCAAACATGCTACTCTTTCACTAGTACTATTCATTGCCCAGTGGGATAGACTTTATTATGAGGTCCTCTGCTACATATCTAGTGGTTCCATGCGCTGCTAGCCTGCTACCATTCTATTGACACTGGTCGTTTTAAAGAAACGCATGTGAAGAATGAAGATAACTGTTTGCTGTGTTTTTTTTGTTCCTTCAATGTTCAGAGTTAGGGGAGTTGCCTGCAACTTTGTACTGGTTGGAACATTGTGGGGGTAGGTCAAACAAGCACTAGATTTTTTTTGTAGGAACAGTAGATGAATGATAATCCACAAAATCAGGTTCATTTGTCCAGGGCATGAACATTAATGTATCCTGTCAGAACTAGGTTAATCTGTTACAGAACTAAAACACACACATAGGTACTAGTATGAGTATAAAGCTGTTAATATAATTCTCAATATTTCTGGCATAAGGTATCACCATATGTTTTACTTTTGGCAAATGAAACCAGGCTTCTGTTTATCCATTAACATTCAAAAGAAAATTCATTGCAGTACTTGCATACTCTCATCTGATCTGTGTATGTTTGCTGGTAAATTTTTTTCCATTTTTCCTTGCCCAGTACCATAACGGCAACGTTTCAAACTGAAGATAGGACCTTTTCATGCAACTATTGCTAGGTACATCTCATCCTTAATACCTAATTCGTCTAGAACCATATGCTATTTCGATTTTTTTTATATCTTGTATGGAATAATGGCTCATGTGCCGACACATTACTAATGCACAGGTGGGTTTTATTTGATGCTGCAGTCATTAGCTAATATACTACCACCTCTAGGTCCCGTGCTTGTCTACCAGAACTGATGTTTCGAAGTGTCGAACCAAGGCTGCTTCCCAGATGTAAATTACTCCCGTGAGGATAGTTTCGGTTGCGGTCTAGCTTTGTTGTAGTATGTATATTCAGGATAATTTTACAATTGGTCTTTCGGCTGTCATTTTGTTCCATATATTTGTATTGGGAGGCATAAATCCTGTTGTATTTCGTCATAAACTAGTGTGTTGAAACTATGATGATAATAGCTGCTATATTTGTCATAGCAAATAATCTGATTTCGCCATCCTGTGTGTGGTGAAGTGGTAGCCGGGAGAAGAGTGCGGTGCAGGTAGCGTATCATATTTACCGGAGAGAATGCGAGTCAGATACAGACCTGTCACTCCCTGGTCTTTTTGGACGTTTGGTTTTATGTAGCCGAAGATTGTCTCAATAAAAATTGGCTACTTCAATCAAATTTTTGGCCGCTTGACATGATTCTAGAGGTTTTGTGGAGTGGCACCTTGTTTGGTGCTCGCCAATTAAGTGGCCTCGATTTTGCGTGCCAAAATTTTGCTTATGCTGTTCTAGGGGATAAACCAAACAAGCCTACAAAAGCCTGGCTGCCTTTTGGGATTCAGCCCAATTCGTCGGAAGCTACAGAAAATAGAGTAATGTTAACTGACGATTAGGGATCACTATTTCGTTTCAGAAATTTCGCTTGACAGCGGTATCACTGAATATCGCGAAATTAAATTTGAGCGAATTTTGTTAGACAGTACAGAATTCAGGCGATTTTTTGAAAAAAAAATCAAATTTCAATTCGGATTTTTTTTGAACTTAGCTAGTTTAACGAATGGTTTCTCGTTTCCAGCCAGAGCGAAATGGTCGAAATTCAGACCGAATGAATTTCGTCAAAATTCTACACCCTCAGATTCGAAGTGCAACTGGCTGTAAGATAAGACGGATAGTACCACCTCCCATCAACCTACACACTTCATGATAAAGATTAGATCAAGCAGCATGTAGAATCAGCCTGCAAAATATATGAGCTATGCTAGAATAAAAGGAGAAATGAGCTAATCTACAGAACACAGCCAGTTTACAAAATGACGAATAATACAAGAATCATGAGTCGCCAATAGATTGGCCCAAAGGCCTAAATGTAGGAAAGATCAAGGCTTAATTCGGAATACTAACCCAGTAGCTGGTCCACTGCTGCACCACCGCTTCGCGGGAGATACTCTGTTCGTGACACTGCTGCTTTCAAGCCAACTAGGTTAAGTTTATATGTAAGACGGCAAATACGCCGTAGTTGCTAGAGACTAATTGCATTACGTTGCCAGAGTTGATTCCACACGACATCCAGATGGGTGGATCAGTTGAGCCGACTACCGCAATATCATCAGAAACTTAAAAGAATCCCAGCTTAGCTAGCCGGCCTGCTCAGTTGCACCTGCTTGTCCAGCCAGAGACTCAACAGTAGCACACTCTACAGTTTCCTCAGCAGCTGCAGTTTTTGTACCAGCTTCTTCAAGAGCAGCAATAGCACAATCCACAATATCCTCAGCAGCTGCAGTTTTCATACCAGCTTCTTCAAGAGCAGCAGTAGCACAATCCACAATATCCTCAGCAGCTGCAGTTTTTGTACCAGCTTCTTCAAGAGCGGCAGTAGCACAATCCACAATATCCTTAGCAGCTGCAGTTTTCATACCAGCTTCTTCAAGAGCGGCAGTAGCACAATCCACAATATCCTCATCAGCTGCAGTTTTCATACCAGCTTCTTCGAGAGCAGCAGTAGCACAATCCACAATATCCTCAGCAGCTGCAGTTTTCGTACCGGCTTCTTCGAGTGTGGCAGTAGCACAATCCACAATATCCTCAGCAGCTGCAGTTTTCGTACCAGCTTCTTCGAGAACAGCAGTAGCACAATCCACAATATCCTCAGCAGCTGCAGTTTTCGTACCAGCTTCTTCAAGAGCGGCAGTAGAACAATCCACAATATCCTCAGCAGCTGCAGTTTTCGTACCAGCTTCTTCAAGAGTGGGATCTTGTACAGTTTTCTCGGCTGTCATGGTTTTCTCATCTGGTGCTTCAGTCGTGACACCTTCTTCAATTATCTCAGCTGTCATAGTTTTCTTATCTGATTCTTCAACGGAGGCATCCTCTACAATTTTAGTTTCCTCATCAGGTGCCTCAACTGTGGTATCCTCTACAGCTTTTCCAACTGTTATAGATTCCTCAACGTGTACTTCAGCTGTAGTTTCACCTTCTGTTTTCTCCTCAGCTGATGCTTTATCCCCCACAGTTTTCTCATTTGTTGTAATTTCGTCAATGTGCACTTCAGCTGTTGTTTCCCCTTCTGTTGTCTCCTCAGCTAGTGTTTTTTTATCTATAGCTTTAGTTGTAGTTTCCTGATCATGTAGTTCCGCTGTAGTTTGACCTTCTGTGGTCTCCTCAGCTAGGGCATTATCATCTACAGTTTTCTCAATGGTTGTAGTTTCCTCAGCGAGTATTTCAGCTGTAGCTTCACCTTCTGTTGTCTCCCCAGTTAGCACTTTAACCTCTACAGTTTGCTTAGTTGTTGTAGTTTCCTCACCTTGCACTTCAGCTGTAGTTTCACCTTCTGTTGCCTCCTCAGCTATCTCTTTATCCTCTACAGTTTTTTCAGCTGCTGTAGTTTCCTCAACGTGTACTTCAGCTGTAGTTTTCCCTTCTGTTGTCTCCTCAGCTAGTGCTTCAGCAGTAGCTTTGCTTTCTGTTTTCTCATCTAGCACTCCAGATGTGGTTACACTATCTCCTGTCTCCCCAGACAGTGCTTCAGCAGTAGCTTTATCTTCTATTTTCTCATCTGTTTTGTCAACTTGGCCAGCTTGAGCAGCATCTAGTGCAACTTTGGACTCACTTGGACCTGTAGAAAAGGCATTGCCACATTGTACATTAAACATGCAAATATTGTCTAATTTGTAAACTACCTTACAAAAAGTAATAAAGGAATTTTACCAGGAATATCCAGGCCATGGTGCTCAGGGTGTGCCTCTGGATTATTGGTTTCTGAGGATACGAGAAAAAACGGCATATTCACAAGACGATAACTACGGAGCGAAGGACCAAAAGTACTATATTTGCCAGCAATACTGAAAGCCCTTTCAGCATCAGCACGTTTCTTGAAGACAACTTTAACAGTATTAGTGCTGGTCTGAATTTCAGTCTCAGATTCTTTCAGTGGCCCATAGCGACCAAACACCTTAATCAGATGAGTTTCAGAAGGAAGAGCAGCTGACCTACCAAAGCTCAAAACAAGTGCAGTGGGCTTGCACTCGTCGACCATCTTTTCATCTACATGGATAATTGATCTTTCTATCACTTGTATCTGTTTCTTAGGACTTGATGGTCCATGATGTTGATTTTGTTGTGCATGGTAATCTGTTTCTTGTGATGATCTCCTCTTACGCCTTGGCCTCATACTTGTACTAGCTCTTCTGAGGTCATTAATTGGGTGGTTATGCAAACTCAAGCCAGACCAGTAGGAGTCTTGCATGTGATCAGTTATCTCCACCTCAGGAGAAGGCAAAACCTTTCTCTTTCTCCCCCTCTTTGCAGTTCTTTTCTCAACAATGTTTGCTTCAGTAGTAGTAGAAACAACATAGTTCCTATAGTCACTGAAGTAATTAATTATCATTGCTGAGAAACTATATCCATTCATTGGCTCTGCAGCCACTGAACACAGCTGTGATAATAATTCCTTGGGGTCTGCAATGTGGTGCCTATGCATGCGTCTCCTCTTCGCACGCTTCTCCACACTAAGCTCATTAACAGCATCATCGCTAGAGACATCAAAATCTCCATTTTCTGTTTCCACAGTGTTCTTATGAACAATTGGTTCATTTTGAGACTTCACAATAGATGACGATCCTGTCAGCTGGCTTGCAGCTCGTCGAATACATTCCCCAATCTTGAAAGAACTACCAAAAGTTGGAGTTGTCGACTTGGTCTCAGAATCTTCAAACGAGTCAAGGCTTCTTTTCTTCTTGCTTTGTAAGGCATCAAAATCATCAAAGTCCATAGCCGTATGCCTTTCTACAGGATGACCATAAGCATTATTGTTGGAATGATTGGATGTTGCCTTTTTCTCTATCAACTCTAAACCTTCCTCAGGCTTATGCTTACGAGGGCGTCCCCTACCTCTTTTGGGCTTATCATGAGGAGGATGCTCTTCATTAGTGACAACTTCCTCAACCATCACATCCTTGGTGGAAGAAGTGTCCATGCCATTCTCAACCCATGCACTGCCTGTTTGGAATGATGCAAGTTCAGGGCATCCCTTAGATCGATAGAAAGATGTAAGTTGAGAACAAGCTATCACTAATTCCAGCAAGTCACCACCTTGACCAGGGAACAGAGCCAGCGACTTAATATAATCAAGAAGATTTTCTTGACTGAAACATGACAAAATCTCAGACCGGTTAACTGCTGAGCAAGTAACTCCATCCTTGAGCCCAGCATTCTCGACCATATAAGACATCCCATTGTCAGAGAGCTCTTCAGGCAAACAAGAACAGCTCATCCCAGACAATATCCGCCTTGAGAGTTCTTCAAGTGCATAATTAACTGAACTAACAAAGGCATCTGAACCACTCTGTTTCTCCATTTGAGAATAGTTTGCGACAAAAGGCTTCAACTGGGATTCATCGCACCATGCAAAAGTATTGTCACCAAAATATGCTACCAAATGGCTGTCCTTCTTCTGGTGCTTCAATGCCAAATCAGATGCATCTGAAGGATCAAAAATCTCACCAGGCCACCAAGGATGGCTTCTTACTTTACCCCAAACAAGATCCGAAACTCGAAAATCCCCTTTATGGAGAGGAGGAAGGGAGTATCTAGCACAAAGATCAAAGTTTGCTACAGTAGAAGTTTCGTCGCACCCATTATTTCCAATATCATAAGCTTTCTCATAGGTAGGCAGGAGCATTTCGGATTTATGCTCCTGATGCTCAAGTGTGGGAGCACCATCATTTTCTTGGATCTTGGAGCTTCCCTCAACTTCAGAAATCACAATATTCTGTGTTTCCTTGTCACAGTGTGCCACACCATTATCCTTTCCTCTATTTTCTATGCCATAGGTTGCATTGACATAATTTTGTTGGAGTTTATTGGATACTGAAATGCAGTAAGTATTATTCAGCAATGCAGCAAAGGGAGTAAGAATAGTACATCAAACTGTTAGTCTTCTTACCGGCTTCAGCATGTTCAGCACTGGCAGAAGGTTCTTCCACTACTTCACAAGCAATGGCAGCATCTCCTGCAGGAACAGGCTTCCCCTCAGTCTCATTCTGCAAAACCCTAGCCTCCGCTTCCAACTTCTCGCCACTATCTCCTCCATCTAACCCTCGCGCCCCATTGAGTTCTTCTGCGCTAACCATACCAGCTGACTCCGTCGCATACAACGGATCACTCGCCGGTGCCGCACCACCCGCCACCACAGCCTTCACCTCAGCAGCAACCGCCACCTCCTCCACGGCTTCCGTCATCGTCACATCAGCGTCTCCCGCGGGGGCCGAGCTGCCATCCAAGCTCCCTCCAGCGTCCCCCGCGGCAGGGGCCGCCGCAGCATCCACCACCATGGGACGCGCTTCCTGCTTCGGCTCGCTGCCGAGGCCGCCGTCTCCCCCCGGATCCGGGGCCACAACAGCCACGTGGCTCGAGCTCATCGGAGCGAGGTCCCCCAAAGCCGCCCCCTCCTGGCGAGGAATCTGCAGGATCGAAGCGGGAATGGGTCAACACAAGAGCTCGAAATTCCCCTCGATCTGTCCGGTGCCGAGCAAAGGGGCGAAACCCTAGGACCGGATCAGCACGGAGAGCTCGGAATTTACCTGGCTAGCGGGCGGAGCCGGAGGGGTAGTGCGCTCGGCAGGCGCGAGGACTCGAGGCGATGGCGGAGGAGAGATGGCAGAGAGAGAGAGCGATGGAATTGGATGCGGGAGGGAAAAGGGGAAGGGGAGGGTGAGTGCGATAGTGCCCTCGTGAGCGTCTCTTTCGCGTTGCAGACTTGCAGCCGTAGTGGGCACGTCGGCGTTTGTGTTGGGGTTAAGCCGGTTAGCTGGGTACACGGTGAGACATGGACGATGGAATGGAGACAGGGGAGTTCGTTCCATGGGAAGAAGACGAGATTGCTGAGGAACAATGGTGGTGGCGTTTGGTCCATGAAATGGATGAAATTGTTTGGTTGGAAGGAGAGTGATTCCGAGATAAATATACTCATTAGTTTTTATAGATAAGTTTGTAACAAATGAGTGAACAAATTTATTCTATGTTTTATTTTATATGGATGTATAGGCAAGACGTCGGGACGAGTTTGAACGATAACGATGTGGTCTCAAACGATGGCAGGAGCGAGTTCGGACGATAGTGAGACAAGCTCGAACGAGTGCACTCACCACATGCTCAACGAAGTACCTACACAAATATAACCCATCCTATTTATCAAATAGATGATAGAATAACACATATTAAATAGAGTTAAAAATATACCATGCATAGAGTGATCCAACTATTATTAATTAATTATTTAAAAATTTTATAGTAATTTTCATAGCAATAAAGAGCTAGTGATATGGTTCACTCTATTTTCATACCAGTCTCACCCTTGTCTCCACTCATATCCATTCCCATAAAATCGGAGATGATTCTATCTTATTTTACGTCCCTCTCAAACTAAATGTCACCTAAATATAGCATAAATTTCAAAGCTTGCTTGATAGGTGTCTTTCAATCTTGATTACATGTATGTTTGTTTGATTTTATCACAAAGCTAAAACTTAAGACTCCGTGGAAACGGGATGTGAGCACCTGGCACCGGATCCTATTAGAACTCCAGTTGAGCGTGCTGGAGCGAGAACAGTACTAGAATGGGTAACCTCCTGTGAAGTCCTTGTATCACGTTCCCGCTGCATGGCCTTCAAATAAGGCCAGGCCCATGTGGCCTTTCTCTAAAAAAAAACTTAAGATTCCGTATAGAAGATTTATTAGCTCGTTATGTCATTGTCGCACACGAAATTCCCTATACGGTTTGGGATGAAAGGATCGCCAACAATAATTATTTCTCGAGCAAACCTCATATATAAGTAACAAAATAGCATAAAAGGCAACTATTTTGGCGCGTTACATTTTTTCCTGTGTGCAAATTTAAGCTTTAACCAGTGTATCTTTTTAGTCAAATAACCGCTTACTATAATTATTTGAATCATTTTAACTATGTTTAAATGTCCATAAAAGTTTTATTCATTTTGTGCCGCGCGGATCAGAGCGTTTTTTATATAAGATATATTTGATGATTTGACACTCAAATTAAATGATTATTTGATTATATTAACACTCATTAGAATGACGAGTAAAACCATCTGAATTTATGATTATACGTTAGGATGAAAAAAATAAAGTTAAATGTTTTAAATGTTAAATCATTAAATCTCTCTTTATATAATGGAAAAAACCGGCCAGAACTATGAGTTGCTACTAGGGATGAAAACGGAGCGGAAAGTTTTTGTCCGTTCCGAGAAAAACAGAAATGGAGAGGCTTATGCGGATGCGGAAATGGAATTTTTCGGAACGGAAACGGATACGGAATTTTTTGTGCGGAAACGGAACGACGATTTTCGCCAAAACGGATATACCGACGGAAATTCTACATAAGAAAAACGGATAGTTTCCGCATTCATAGGCCCATTCATTTTCTCCTGATCTCAGCAGTCAGCCCACACCGACCGGTCCGGTCCAACCTTCCCGATCCCACATCCCGCAACCCTAGCGCAGGAGCGCACCATCCCGCATCGACGTATGACCGCATCGACATCACACAATACAATCCCGTGAGCCCGCATCCCTATTCTCCCGCATCCACCCTAGGTCCCTAGCACAGCCGCCGCCACCCAGCCCACATCGATGCTGCCACCACCCAGCCTGCATCCACGGCGCCAAGCTACTGACTGCTGAGTGCGAAACTCCACGTCGCCACATCGTTTGGCACGCTGCCAGTCGCCCAGCTTGCACCGGCGCACGGCCATGGGCCACGGCGACTGCCCACCTGAGGATCTAGTGCACACATGCTCATTATTTTCCTTAGATCTAGCTCCACACATTGTTGTAGCTCGTAGCATCTCTTTTATTTTTGAATGTTCTTGCAGTAGCTACCGTTTAGTCTCTGCAGGCTGCAGCACTATTGGCCCAGGAACTCTAGAAACACCACTATCGTTTGCTCATTAATTAATAATTACTATGTAAGTTATTTGTTGTTTTGTTTTGATTGTGAGAAATGTCTTATATGCTAATTCTTTATGAAACTGAAATATTTATGGCAATTTTTCTTTATGCAGTGACATACTAGTATACTACTATACTAGCATGGACAGGAATGCAAGTAGTAGTGCAACATCCCTAGCTGTGCCAATTTTAGTTGACCCTCCCGTTGCAAGTGCTCCTTCAACATCAAATGATGTAGCTGTTATTCCAAGTGTTGATTCGACGGATGATAATACCGAAAAGGATCCTCCTTTGAAGAGATGTAAGAAGCTCACATATGATGTTTGGGACCACTATAACATGTATGAGATTATAAAGAAAGATAAACATAACAATGATGCCGTAGAGAAATGGGCTAGTTGTAAGAGTATGGAATGCACTTATAAAGGTCGGCATGAGAGCAAGCGAGGCACATCGGTTTTTAGAAGTCACTTAGAAAACAAGCATCATATCCTGACTAGGCAGCAAAAATTAAATTAGAAAAGAGTGAAGATAACAACTCCATTGCATCGGTTGAGACCTATAAGTATGATGAGGCTATTAGTTTGAAGAAATTTTATCTTGCAATTATCATGCATGAGTATCTCTTTAGTATCGTTGATCATTATTATTTCACTGATTGGGTAAAGTCTATACATCCTACTTTCTCAATTAAAAGTCGCCCTACCATGAAGAAGGATATAGTGAAAATATATGATGAAGAAAAGATCAAATTATATGAGTACTTTAAAACAGTGAAATGTCGCTTCAGTGCAACCATGGATATGTGGATCTCTAATCAAACCAAAGGCTATATGTGCATAACTGTTTATTGGATATATGATAGTTGGAATATGCGAAAGAGGATTATCAAGTTTATGATTGTAGAAGGACATCATTCAGGAAAAAAATTATGCTTGGCATTTTATGATTGCATAGTAGAATGGAATCTTGATCGAAAATTATTTGCTCTTACTTTGGATAATGCTACATCTAATGATAGATGTGCTGAAGGGTTGGTTCTAAAATTAAATAAGCAGAAATCTCTATTAATCTGTGATGGTCTCTTTTTTCATGTGAAATATTTCAATCACATTCTAAACCTAGTTACCCAAGATGGTTTGAAAACAATTGCTGCGGCTATTGCAAACATTAGAAGAACAGTTACAATTGTAAAGAATTCTCCATTGTAATATGAGGAGTTTAAGAAGTATGCTAAAGAATATAACTTAAAGATAGATGAAGAACTTAGTTTGGATGTTTCTACAAGGTGGAATTCCACATATTATATGTTGACCAGTGCAATTTATTTTAAAGATGCTTTTGAAAGGCTTTTTCTTTGTCATGGAAAGAAATATGATAAATGTGCTCCCACATGTAATGATTAAGTTATGGCAATTAAAATATCTGCATGCTTGAAGGTGTTTGCTGATGCTACTGAGCTATTCTCTGGCAGTAAATATCCAACATCAAATCTATTTTTCATTAGTTTCTGTCGAATTAAGATTGCAATTGCAGAATGGTGTAAAAGCTCAGATGAAATGATTAATGATATGACATTCTCCATGAAAAGTAAATATGGTAAGTATTGGAAAAAGTCAAATATGGCACTTGCTTCCTTCTCTCTGCTTCTTTATGTAGGTTATTTTAGATTTGTAAACTGCTCTAAAAAATATAAGATCGGTCTGCTCAATCGCGTGCGCTTGTGACCACTTTATAGTGTCTCTCTATGTGTCTATGGTTTCAGACGACTTTCTCATCATCAGCATGTGACTTTGATTACATCGACCACGTCTATCTTATATGAGGCTACCTCGTTCATGACTTCTTCGGGTATATTGCTTTGTCTACCTTGACATAGCACAAATGGCTATTATTATTGAGCACTCTTATCAGTATCTTTTTTAGTCTAAACGTTCGCTTTGTTCATGCTTAGACTACAGGGATGTTACAGTATATGGAATGTTAGAGTTATATGGTACATTAGAGTATATTATGTATGATTAGATTTATATCTAATCCTTCTTTATCCATAGATCATCTACATTATCTCTTTACACATTTACTCTGTCTCAAAGCTCAATACAACATAACTTAATATTTACATCTCCTCTTCTCTCTCATAATTCAACACTCTCATGTTAGGTTTATATAATGGACTAACTGATGATATCTGATTTATTAGCAACTTCATCAAATAGCCTAAATAGAGGACCAAAAGGCAGTCAATGATGCTATTGTTTGCGTATGGATGATCAATAATGAAATATGACAAGTTACTTGGCAACAGAGATCCTTAGAGGCCAATCTAAGACTACGAGGCATTTTGTATCCACACATAAGCATTGGGCAAGTAGCATTTTCTGTGCAGAATGCAACATCCGGATGAGAGAACACTTCAAGCAGACAACCTGAATATCAATAAGTAAGCTGCTTGCTCATTGATGCTTCATGCTTCAGTCGTGCCTATTAAAGATAAGAATAGAAGTAGAGATAAGTTTAAGAGGTTGCGTGTGTCACATGTAATCTGCTAGATTAGTTTTTTGGTTTGTTTCTTGTTCTGTAATTCCGCATTGTAAGCTTCCGTATCATACGCCATGCCTGGGGTTATTCCAAGCTTATATCAACACGCAACTGCGGCCTCTACGGAGGTAACACGCTTTGCCAACTCAAGTTATCTTTTATGGTATCAGAGCCGCTCCTCCACCCAAAACACATCTAGCATGGCGAGCTCTTCTTCTAGCACCGGCGTCGCCGTGAATCCCTTGGCTGGCCATGCTGTTGCAGAAAAATTAAACAAGGGAAATTACCTTCTCTGGAAGGCACAGGTCCTTCCTCCAATTCATGGCGTTCGGTTGGAAATCTATCTGACTGGCACAAGCAAAATTCCAGATGCAGAAATCAGTATCGAGAGAGATGGCAAGACCATCGTGCAACCAAATCCAGCCTACGAGGCGTGGATTGCTTCGGATCAACAAATTCTTGGGTACATTCTTTCTTCTCTTTCAAAGGAAGTACTAACCCATGTTGTCAATCTATCAACTGCTACAGAAGTATGGAAAGCGATCGAGAATATGTTCTCGACACAGAGCCGCGCCTGTTCCATCAACATGGGCATAGCTCTTGCCACCACTCGCAAGGGTAACATGACGGTGGCTGAATATATCGGCAGAATAAAGGCTCTTGCTGATGAGATTGCTTCATCCGGCAAGGCTCTAGATGATGAAGAATTGAACGCCTACATCATCGCTGGTCTCGACGCCGACTTCGAACCAATGGTATCCTCCATAGTTGGGAGAACTCATCCTGCTTCTACCTCAGAGGTCTACGTGTAGCTCCTGAGTTTCGAGAACCGGATGAAACTGTGACAAGAAGGGGCGAACTCCTCGGTTAACATCGCCAAGCGTGGCGGTGGACGCAGTGGCGATAACTTCAACTTCAACAGAGATGGTCGGACCGCAAATGGTGGTGGTCGTGGTCGTGGCAGAGGCCGTGGTTGTGACAACACAGGAGGCTTCGGCGGCCACGGCAACTCCAATAACAAACGTCCTGTTTGTCAACTCTGTGGAAAAACAGGTCATACTGTCTTTGATTGTTGGCACAGGTTTGATGAAGAATTTGTTCCAGCTGAGAGAAGTGATGCCACCATCTCCAATTCATATGGGGTTGACACCAACTGGTACATGGATACCGGTGCAACCGATCACATCACCAGTGAAATAGAGAAGCTGACAGTTCGTGACAAGTATAACGGCAAGGATCAAGTCCATACGGCAAGTGGATCAGGTATGGATATTGATCATATTGGCCATTCAATTGTTCATACCTCTAGTAATCATAAGTTGCTCCTCAAAAATATTCTGCATGTTCCAAAGGCTAAGAAAAATCTTGTTTCAGTTCATCGCTTTCTTTATGATAATCATGCACTTTTAGAAGTTCACCCATTCTATTTTTTTGATAAAGGATCGGGTCACGAAGAACACGCTTCTTAAAGGGTGGTGTCACAATGGGCTCTATTCACTTCCTTCGACATCCAGAGAGGCCTATGGAGTCATAAAACCTACTGTCATTAGGTGGCATAATCGCCTAGGACATCCATCTCTACCAATTGTTCATCGAGTCATTAGTAAGAATAATTTGCCTTATTCAGTAGAGTCTATTGAAGAGTCTGTTTGTGATGCTTGTCAGAGGGCCAAGAGTCATCAGTTACCTTATGTCAAGTCTACCGGTGTGTCCAAGTTTCCTTTAGAATTAATTTATTCAGATGTGTGGGGTCCTGCACCTGATTCTGTTGGGGGCAAAAAGTACTATGTAAGTTTTATAAATAATTTCAGTAAATTTACATGGATTTATTTGCTGAAATACAAGTCTGAAGTCTTTACAAAATTTCATGAGTTTCAAAGCCTTGTTGAGAGACTCTTCAATCACAAAATTATTGCTATACAATCTGATTGGGGTGGTGAGTATGAGAAGTTAAATTCCCTTTTTACTAAAGTAGAAATCACTCACCATGTCTCATGTCCTCACACACATCAACAAAATGGCTCTGCTGAACGTAAACATCGTCATATTGTGGAAGTTAGTCTCTCTTTATTAGCTCAAGCATCTATGCCCTTGAAATTCTGAGATGAGGCATTTTTGGCAGCCACTTATCTCATCAATAGAACACCTACACCCTTAGAACGTCTATTCAAAGAAAAATCCAACTATTCATCTCTTCGTATTTTTGGATGCGTATGTTGGCCTCATCTTCGTCCATATAATTCTCGTAAACTACAGTTTAGATCCCAACAGTGCACTTTCCTCGGTTATAGCAATCTTCATAAAGGCTTCAAATGCCTTGATATTAATTCCAAAAGGGTGTATGTTTCATGAGATGTTATTTTTGATGAAAACGTATTTCCTTTCTCTCAATTACACTCTAACACCGGTGCTCGACTACGGTCGGAAATTCTTCTTCTTCCATTAACCTTGCTAAATCCTACTATCAGGGGTGAACATGATGGTCAGTTGATCAATGATCCTAAAAGCACTAACATTCGTCTTGAGAATAATACTGCAGGTGATAGCGGTGAAGCCGACCTGGTAGAAGAAATTAATCCTGCTGCCTCCCCTGCCCCGGAGATTAATCCTGCCGGCGCACCACGTACAGCGCCCACAGTGTTTGGCGGCAATTTTCAGCAGTCTAATACAGCCCCTGGTGCGGCAGCTTCCAGTGGATCCCACGCGGCAGCTTCTGGCGGGTCCCACGGTGACTCACTGCCTGCTGCCATGGGAGGGAATTACAATGCTGCAGCAGCAACAGTTCCGTGGGCAGCAGCAGCAATGCGAGCAGTAATTACAATACAACAACAGCAAATGACAATACAACGGCAGCAACTTCAGATGCGAACAGCTCAGCGGCAAATTCCAGCTCGACAACAAGTTCGAGTTTTGCTGCTGATGATGTTGTTCCTTCAGTGCCATCGCTGCGGCCGACGACACGTTCTCAGAGTGGAGTACTGCGGGACGAGGTCTATACTGATGTCCTATACGGTATGGCAGGCATGGGTTTCTTGCTTGTACTAGTGATTTAAAGATCAGTGAGCCTCAGAATCTTGATGAAACCTTATTCAATCCAAATTGAAAAACTGCAGTGGATGAAGAATATCAGGTCCTTATAGACAACAAGACTTGTCACTTGGTTCCGCCACGTAAAGGTACAAATATCATATATTACAAATAAGTTTATAAAGTTTAAACAAAATCTGATGATAGTTTGGATAGATATGAAGCACGTCTAGTTGCAAAAGGCTTTAAACAACAGTACGGTATAGACTATGAGGATACGTTTAGTCCTGTAGTCAAAGCTGCTACTATTAGAATTGTTCTATCTATTGCTGTATCCAGGGGATGGAGTCTACAACAGTTAGATGTGAAGAACGTGTTTCTACATGACGTTCCAGAGGAGGATGTTTACATGAGACAACCACCAGGATACGAAGTAAAATCTACACTACACTATATCTGTAAGTTGGATAAAACCCTTTATGGATTAAAACAGGCACCTAGAGCATGGTACTCTAGGTTATATGCAAAATTATGTGAACTTGGGTTCAAAGCCTCCAAAATTGATACATCACTCTTTTCCTATAATCAAGGAGATGTTAGCATATTTGTTCTTATATATGTTGATGACATAATAGTTGCTAGCTCAACACATAATGCTACTGTAGCTTTACTTCATAATTTGAAAAAGGACTTAGCTTTAAAGGATCTTGGAGAACTGCATTATTTTCTTGGTATAGAGGTTAACAAGGTTCGTGAAGGAATCATACTAACACAAGAGAAGTATGCTACAGATATCTTGAGAAGAGTTG
>KE372216.1:313137-323919 GCA_000418225.1 Zizania latifolia
TGCTCCAGAACCGGGATGGTTCAACTTTCCCACAAGACGACACACAAGACTTAGGGGGAGAATGATGGAATAAGTCTAGTGCGCTTTATCCTTTTTTCACTTTAGCATCTTGGACTAAGCATCTTAGACCAGCATCCTTTTTCACTTTAGCATCTTGGACTAGCATCTTGGACTAGCATCTTGGACTAATGGGCTGCATGGCTAGCCTATAAAATATATCCCCAACCCTTGGGTTGGCATGGCATTGTGTGAGAAATAAACCAGAAAATTTTCCCAACTCTTCCTAGTGTCATCTTCTCAATGAGAGTAAGAGTGCAGCTACTAACATCTTGTACATAAATGTCCAGTTAATTATCATGAGTCTCATACTCTCATCAGTAAACTTTGAAGCTACGAGGAAAGAGGATCAAAACAAACATCCCTGTAATAAATACAAGACGATGAGCTATATATATTCTGAAATTTGTATGGTATGATAGTTCTCACAGGGAGCAAAGATCAAATGAACAGGGTGCCAGGGGAGATTTTCCAAGCAACTACAATCCCGCCATCGCTGCGAATTGCCGCTACTCTTCAGTCCTCACAGCTCGAATTCCTCTTCCCGGAGCACCATCTCAGCAGCCTCCTCCTCATCGTCATCGAGCGAAAAGTATTTGCTCCTCTCAGCCGGCCTGAATGTGTAGAACATGAAGAGGTAGAACGCCAAGGTTGCCACTTCCTCGGCCAAGACGCTCACCCACCGGAACTGGTAATTGGCAATGGTCTTGAGCGCATACACGACGATCCTAGTGAAGTACAGGTAGCCAATCACCACGATGTAGAACTGCCGGAACAGGGTGAGCTTGGAGAGAGTCCTTGCCGCCTTGCCGTCGGTCTTGGACGTCTCCCGGAGCGACCGCATGGACCAGACAACTGGGAAGAGCACTGCGCAGCAGCACGCGACGTCCACGAACAGCAAGATCTGGTTCCATGTCGCCCACTCCGGCATGAACGGGCCAGTCTCCCCAATCACGGCGGCGGCAATGTTCGCCGTGACCTGCAACGGGATCACCACCATGAGCACCTTCTTCTCCCGGTCCTGCAAGACCGGCTTCAGGAACGACCACCCCGTGCCGACCAGCACGATCACCGCGAACAGGACGACACCCTTGACGAGCTGGAAGAGGTAGAACGCCACGTCCCAGCCATGCGGCGTCCCAGTGACGCGGATGTAGTGCTGGTCCTCGGCGGCGGAGATGCAGTAGAGCAGCCGCGCGACGAGGAGGCCGGACATGAGGTGATGGATTTGGTGCGCCGAGACGCGGTCGCGGGAGAGGGTGAGGTACCCCCAGGCGGCGAGGAACGCGGCGTAGAAGAAGGTGAAGAAGCCGTAGATGGCCGGGACCGGCGCCTGGCCGACGGAGAGGTAATCCTTGGATCCGTCCGGGTTGGCGTTGTACATCTCGGTGCGGACTTTCATGGTGACGAGCGCCTCCGGCGCGCAGTTGGCGAAGTAGAGGCTGTACTCGTCGGGGTGGGTGACCGGGAAGGACTTGTTGTAGTGGCCGCCCTCCATGTCGTGGAAGGTGAAGAGGGTCTTCACGTAGGGGCTCGAGAGGACGCAGCCGGAGACGTCGGGCTCATCGGGGCCGCCGCCCGCCGCCTCCGCGCGCTTCTCCGGCGTAGGTCGCGCCTGCGACTCGTAGATAGCCTGGAACAGCGATTCATCGGAGAGCAGGAAGAACCCTAGCTGCTTGGGGTCCGCCCGTGCGAACGACGAGGAGACGGCGGCGCCGGAGAGGATGATCCTCACAGCGCCGGTCTTGGAGAACCCGAACTTCTCGAACAGGATGGACGGGCGCGGGTCCTCCCGGAAGTACTCCGTCTTGATCTCCGCCGCTGCGGGGAGCGCGACGGCGAGGAGGAGCAGGAGGCGCGCGGCGGCAGCGGCCATGGCGCCGAGATCTGTGGGCTGTGGCCTGTGGGTGGGAGCCGGGGGGGCGAGGGGCGAAATGCGTGGGAGCGTCGTCGCTGTGCGCGTGGGGGGGGCCTTATGTGGTGGCCGCGCGGTGGTAGGATGCGCCTCGAGATTCGTGGTCGTCTGGTGGGGTGGTTGACTTTGGGAGACGAAGCCGGACTTGGGAAATGTCGTTGCTTCGTCAGGTACTAGTACTCGAGCCGTACTCACTGGACTGGAGCACAGCGGAGAGTGGACAGCGGACACGAAACGGGAACTTCGAGTGTTTGTTTTCAGTGTTTTTTTTGCTCGTATTACTATTACTTGGCGTATGTAAAAATCAAGCCACATACAGGTAGCTCCTGTCTTTTCGCTTGAGAATTTGTACATACAGGTGTATACATCAGCCGCACATGGTTAGCGAACATAGAAAAGACGCCGAGCTTGGCGCCGTGTTCCGTCGGCCGACGGATGACGGAACTTGCGTAACCTGCTCGCGTCCCCTGGTGAAATAGGCTTAGATGGGCCACCTCAACTGGGCTCGGCCGTGCGCGCTTGTGCCGCGGTTTTTCGCCGCCGCGGTAGGAGAAAATCGATGGACCGAGCCACCGCGGTTTCCATTCTTCCTCTCGATATTTGGGCCGCGCGCGGTTAGACCGTTTACGCGTGTTGGAGTCAGGGTTAATCGCACCGACTAATATGATTATCACGTTAACTAATCAAGTGATTACTGTTGTTGCCAGTATAATTCAGCGGTAATTATACTGTAACATCTAACTTAAAACCACGGTTACCAAGTTAATAAACATGGTTTGTTTCATTAACCCGGTTGTACTACACTTGCATATCAGTGTAGGGTGAATTGCCATAAGCCCATAAGCTAATCGTTGGCTAGGGATAGCAGTTTTGTCGGTATCTGCGGGTATTCAATTTGTTAGATATGCGTTTTGATTCGAATCTGTGACTACAGATTTAAGCACCTAGCATATGCTAACTACTATTATAGATAGCTAAATGGGCCGCCCGTGCTCGTCCTAGCTTGGCTCGGACACGAGACAGTCTGATCAGATTTGTGTCAACCCGACACGATCGAACCGTGCTGTGCCATCCCATCCCATGGGCCAAGGCCTCAGCCCAGACACAGCCTGAGTGCATCTAAAATTGGATCGGGCTGACCCGAAAGCACGATGGCCTAGTGGACTCATGCCAGTCCATGGCCCATTGTACTCTGAGCCCTGTTACATCTTAGCAGTGCTATTTTCAGGTCGCACAACTACAAAATCACATTTCAGAATGGCAAAACCTAGATGCACAGATGCAATGCCAAAACCCAGATGCATAGTCGCACAGAACACAAAAGTATCTTTCTGCCAAACAACTATAAAATCATAGAATCACATAACGACGAGATCTGTCGACGAGAGGGCTGCTGCTGAGGGAAGGGGCCGCGATAGATCGGGGAGGGGGTGACCGACCGAGGAGAGGGGGCGACGGCGAGATCCATCGCCCGTCGCCGAGGGGAGGGGCCACAAGCCGCGATGAATCAGGGAGAGCTAGAGAGGGCGACCGACCAGAGGGGAGGGGTGGCGGCGAGATCCGTCGCCTATCGTCGAGGGCAGGGTGTGCGGGCCGCGATGGATTGGGGAGAGTAGGAGAGGGTGCCCACCCAGAGGGGAGGTTAGTGACTGCTGTCTATCGAAGTGCCAGACTAGGGAGCCGCTGGATCTGCACCGCACCACCGCCAGTCGGTAAGGTTAGGGTTAGCCGCCGCCACTCACCAAGTGAGGAGAGGAGGCTAGAAGACACGACTCATGTGAGTGAACTATGAAGTGGACAATATTTATATGACTGGTAGTTAGCACTTAGCAGGCCTGGGCTAGGGTTTTTGCTGAGTTTTTCTGTTATCGAGCCGATCTCATGCCTTCCATTAAAATCAGGCCGTATCATGCTAGTCCACGAGCTGACCTCTCGGCCAAGACACGGCCCGGTGTTTTGTGTTGGGCCAGCCAAGCCCGATGGTGGGCCTTGCTAGGTCTGGGCCAGACCAAAATCCCCATACCTCATGCCGGCCCATATAGGCCGTCCCATATAGCTATCTATGACTACTGTTGCCTATGCTACTGTTTGTGATGTTGCGTATGCTATTGTAAATTTGATTTTCGGATACAGTTTTGATTTCAAAACCTTGAGTTCTCACGTACTCAACCATAGATCTTTGCTAGTCGTGCCGCGGCGAACCATCCGCGCCAACGCGTTGGGTCAGGCCTGAGGTAGTCAGGTGAGACCTATCCACTTATCCAAACTTTTGTCGGACCCCTCATCCGAACTGATATCGTGGCACCGCGCGCCATGATCTATCCATCCCATGATCCCATCTATCCACGTCCCGACCCAGTCAGCCTCCCGCTCTTCTCGCCTCACGTCACATCACATCGCTCGCGTGCTCCGGTGCCAGTGGCTGTGGCTGTCGCCCCCGGAACGGTACAAGGCAGCGGCGGCGGCGACAATCGCTTGTCAAACACACGACGAAAATACGAGATCACGTTTTGCGTCACGGCATCGGTCGCCCCCGTTCGCACGCACGCACGCACGTACGGAAGGAAGCCCGGGGGGCATATTCCCGGCCCCCGGACGGAAGTGCCGGGTCTTACCAACATGCGTGCGTGGGTGCCGGGCTGTTGCTTCCTTCGCAGCTCGCCGCACGCGCGCGGAGACGACGAGTCGACGACCGAGTGATTCCGCGCCGAGGAAAGAATCGGAGAAAAAAAAAACGACGTCGTCAGGGAGGACGAGGGCAGGATTGTCATTTCCAAGTCGCGGGTTACTGCAACAAAACAGATTAGGTAAGTCAGATGTGAGCGACAAAAGTAAAGACAAAACCAATCAGGCGCGCTGCATTTTTCCCCCGAGAGTTTACCGATGAAAAAGATTCCTTATAAAAAGTAAATACAAAATAAAAGATGAATATATTTAAGGGTTCTAAAATAAATTATATATAAGAAAGATTTGAAAAACTAAAGCCAATTAGGGTGTACGCATCATCCTGTCAATAAACAAACTTTTACACGTGCACCCTCCAATCGCATAAATCTTTCGGGCCCTGCCTCACGTGATCCGAATTTTTTAAGGTCATTTGCGCTAATCCGACCCATCAAGAAACTAGTTGGCCCACTGCAGGCAGAACAAGGCCCCAGGCTAGATAAGAGTATAACCTTTGCAGCGATTTTCGCGCGATGTGGCGGCGTTTTCTCTGGCTACCTGCAGCGTCGCCAGTCCATGACACGTGGTCCCGATAACTCATGTGGCCCACGTGTCAGTATCAGAGGTCCCACTGTCCCAGGCGGCTCGCGAGGTGGACGGCAAGCCCCATGTGCCGTTTCCTGTCAGTGTCTGCCTACGTGTGTGCGAGTACGGGGTGGGGTCATCATAAATGCCTCCCAAAACAGCCACCTGTCCCGGCTGTCCTCAATCCTGATCTTCCCATCGAAAGTTCCAGAAGCTTCTCGAATAACCACCACATGAAGAGGCTGAAAAAACTGTATATCGCATGGTGGCGTTTGTTTGAAGTTGAATGGGATGGAACAATTTAGAATTTTATTAGGGGATGAACTTTTTTTAGTTGGATGAATGTGATCATCTATTTTTTCATTGCAAGTATAATGATATGTGGGATAAACTCCGCTCACCCTTCACCTCAACTCTCATGTCTCACCACAACAAATTGAGGGCACGTGCACATGCGTGTGCATGTACGATATAGTCATGATCATTGGATAGAGAAGTCTATCCATCTAGTTTTTTAATTAATCTAACCAGTATCTTAAGAAAATATTTCGTTAAGATAATGCTCCCATCTAGTTCACCCACAAATCAAATAGCTCTCATTCACCCTAACAATATTATCACATTCAATTTTATCCATCTAACAAAACACTATTGAGTTTCACAGCTCTATGTCCCATTTGGATTCGTGCATCATATTTCCAGGGCTTTATAATTAAATTTAGTTACGGTGTACTCCCTCCGATTCCTAAAGGAAGTCATTTTGGACACGATTTTAGATACCAAGGAGTAATTAATTAGTATATACTTTTTGTTTGTCCCTATTAAATATAATACGGGAGTAAAGATAACGCGGTGATAAAGAAAAAGTTATACTATATTAGGAGTATAGTCATCCAAAATACATAATAAAATATAAAACAATTTATTTTAGGTAACTCTTGATAAGTCTAAAATGACTTGTTTTAAGAAACCGAGGGAGTATAATGTATAGTTTATCTAATCATAACTTACCAAAATTGGGTTGTTCCTCGTTTTTTTACCAAAAATGGGTTAAACCTTCATTTATGGCTGGGAACATATTTGACTCCAAGAATCTCTTAATTATTTATTTACTTTAGAAATATCGTATTTAAGTACATGTTTTGGAATTAGTCGGAAATAGAGTTTTAGCGGTGACGGGATTTCCATTTCTAATAAACATGAGGAGAAACTCTGGAATGACCCAAATGCCCCCCGCCCACCTTTCTTACCTTCGTCCTTCCTCACCTCCGCTCCCTCCATTTCTCTCCCCCTATTTTCCGATCTGCAGAGCCGGAGCCCGGAGGCACGTCCTCGTGCGCGCGGCCGGCGAGCAGGCCCGGAGGCACGGCGTGGACGGCCTCCTCTCCTTCCCCCGACCGCGCTACCTAGCCTTCTCCCCCTGCGTGGCGTGGCCCTCCTCCTCGCGCGCACGGCCGGCTTACGTCTCCGTTGGAATCGAACTCGCCGATTCGAGGTATCCATTCTTCTCTCGTAACCCTCGCGCCCTCCCTCATCCGCTCCACTTCGCGAGCCTGCGTTGTGGCGTCGAATGGAGATCCGTCATGACCTGGCTTGGATTTTTTTTCCCGTCCAACTAGCGCATGCAGCTTCTTCTCTTCCGGATTTTTTTTGATGCATGGTGCGCTGCTGATTGCAGTTCGTTTCCGAGAAAAAAAATTGGGGGTTCAGCTGAATGCCCCGCGTTAGCGTGGTGATTGAAGGATTCTGCAGAAATGAACGTGGTTGGACGGGTAGGGTCCCTGATCTCGCAGGGCGTGTACTCCGTCGCGACGCCGTTCCACCCTTTTGGCGGCGCGGTCGACATCATCGCCGTTGAGCAGCCTGATGGTTCGTACCGCAGCACGCCCTGGTACGTTCGGTTTGGTAAGTTCCAGGGTGTTCTCAAGGGTGCGGAGAAGGTTGTCACCATAACTGTCAATGGCGTTGACGCCAATTTCCACATGCTGCTTGACAACTCTGGCCAAGCCTATTTCATGCGGGAGCTTGTGCCTGGCAGTGAAAGTTCTGGAACGGGTTCAGAGGAGGAAGAAGTTAGCAGGGTACCTGAGCCTCCGTTGCGAACTAAAAGTGATGGGGAGCTTTACATCGGCAAGAATGTCAGACCTGGTAGCCCAGAGTTGAATGTAAAGCATCAAGAGAAGCAACCTGTAGAGGAGTTTGATTCATACAATTACGGCAGGTTGGATGTAGAGGAAGAATTGGAAAAGCAAGCTGATGAGGGCAATTCAGAGATGGTTTTGGTTAGTGTGGATGGGCATATTCTCACTGCCCCCATTTCTTCAACTGAGGAAAATATGGAGGGTGTGCAGCTAAGTGACCCGCAGTTCCATTTGGGACCTGGGCAGAGCTCAAGTGGTGATTTCAGTCGCAGTGGTGAGGTGTGGGAAGCTGGCATTTTGGGTGATTTGTACATGCCACAGGAAAAGGTTAAGTTCGATTCTGGCAATCAATCCGAGGCTTTGGAAGATCTTGGTGATGTGCCAACTGAGAAGGATGAGTCACATCATGTCTCAGTTCATGGAGATGAATTGCTCCATGTCGCAATCAATCAAGATGAGGCTAGTGCTGTTTTGACCAATGACAATGTGTCTCTAGTTGTCTTAGAGTCCAGGAACAATGATGAGGACTATCAACCTTTGACCAATGTAGATGAGGCTCATGACATATCAGAGAGCAAAGATGAGGGTTATCAACCCCTTCCTAGCAAAGACGAGGTTCATGATGTCCCCGAGAATGATGATGGCTATCAACCCTTGGCCACTGAAGATAAGGCTTCTGATGTTCCACTACTTGAGAATGATGCCACATGCGAGGTGCCAGCTAATATAGACAAGGTTTGTGATGTCAGCAACGAGGATACTGAGTTAGAGATTGCTAGTCCTAATTTCGGTAAATATGATACTTTTAAAAGTTGCTTGGACCTTTCATCACAAATGGATGACGGAGATTCAGGAACTGAACCATTTTCTCCTGAATTTGATCACCAGAGGGATTCTGAACTTAGTCTAAGTAATCGTTCTATTGTTGACATAGATCTGGAGGAAGATATAAGTAAAAATACCCACCATGATCAAAATGACCCATTGCAGTATCTAGAGGAGGAAGTGGATATTTCAGCAGTTACTTCAGGTAATAAAACAGAAAGCGAAAACAGTTCTGCCCACTACAGCAAGGAATCTGACCTGTCCTATGTAGGAGGTTCTCATGGCAAGACCAAGGATATAGCCTCTTCTGAAAATAAGGCTGATAACCCCTTACATTCATCCATAGGAAGCAATGACAAAGACAAATTAGGTAGCATTCCTGAGAACCCAGCAGCTGAAGAGGAACTAAATAAAGAAGAGCATCCTCAATTACAGAAGGGCTTAGGTGAGCACATTTCAGCTCTGCATACTCTTCTTCTTTTTGTATAGAGTTTCATTGTTTTTCTTTTATTAATACTGGCAGGGTTCGAAATTTCTCTTTGTGGGCACTTGCTATGGCCAGGAATGGGCCTAACATCAGCTGAAGAAGTTTTCCAACAACATCTTGTTCTTGAGGAAGTTTTCAAGTTATCTGGGCCATCAATTATAAAAAATGCAAACCTTGTTGTCAAAATCGACAGTAAATATTTCCTATGGAGCAAAGCTTCTCATGTTATTCTTGGGAAAGCTGTATTTGGTCTGAACTTCTGCGCAGAACGTATTGATGCTATTCCAGTTGAACATCAAGGAACGCCTAGTTCAAGAGAGGACTCACTTGGACTGTCTCCCTCAAGCCGGAGATGGAGGCTTTGGCCCATTCCATTTAGGATATCGAGATCCCTTCAGCGCAGTAATAGTGATTCATCAGAGGATATTTTTCTTGACACAGAGTCTGTCTTGAGTCCAATGGACGAGCAAGATCCAGAGAACGATAAAAACCAGTCACCAAGAAAGCAATTTGTGCGAACTTTAATTCCCACTAGTGAACAGGTGGCATCGTTAAATTTGAAGGAGGGACAAAACATAGTAACCTTTAGCTTCTCCACCAGAGTTCTTGGGAAGCAACAGGTTTATGCCTCTATTTCTTAACAGTCATTTATTTTGGAGATCTGTATATTGATTTTTTTTCTTTACTAGGTTGAGGCTCATATTTACTTGTGGAAATGGAATGCTAAAATTGTCATATCTGATGTGGATGGAACCATTACAAGGTAAAGTATGGTTAATAATTCAGCATTGTTCAATCAACAATTTTGGCTGGTTATCTGTCAGACTGTCACACCAAACTGTAAATTAACTTTCAATCTCTCTGCAGACTAACATGAACCTTCCAAACAAACAATATACTGTCAAGTATATACACAATAACTTCTTAAAATCAGATGTTATCATGAGATGCCCTTTGTTTAACAATATGTTTGCTCCCTACAAAGTTGCAGACTTGTTATGATTTAGGGATCTACTTCTGTGGACTGCCATGTTGAATTGATTTACTAATTGTAGATTCATCATACGAGAAAAATCACATGCTTCCTTATGACACTCTTCTGAGTGTTTTTTTCTTGGATATAATAGTCTTTAAACACTATGTTTTGTGTATGTGGCATTATATGCTAGGGTGGCTAACCCTCTACTGGCAGTTGATATAATTGTTCAGCATTCAAGCAATGGTTTTTTCCTCATTCCTCTCTATGCTGTGCTTGAATAGCTGAGAAACATCAGTCAGCTCTCACTCTCAGTATAGTGGGACTTTGCAAAAGCTCAGAGCCTCAGATCGCTTTAAAATGATGTTCTGCGAGAGAATGTCATATACCTCTTTTAAAAAAACATAAAATAAAACTTGTCATTAAAATTTACCTGCATTTTGTCGGTTTATCATGGTGTGACTTCCTAGCTTTGTTTAATAACTTGTGATTTTAATCCTTTGATTCTCCCTTTAATAAGTGGAATTGTCACAAAACTTGATGGGTTGTCCTTAATTTCTCGGTTCATGCATTCTCTATATCGCCTTTTCTGTTTATCTGAAAATGTCAACTGCCAACTTGCCAAGGCTGTCCTGGATTTAGTAAAGACTGGCTGAGTTCAGCATGGGCTCTGTCCTATGAATTCTGTGGGTTACCACATTTTTCTTTGCAGGGTACAACTGGTATATATATCTTTTATTTGCTGTTTGTTTTTCGTAATGGCTGAATAATTGATGTTCCATTTCAGGTCTGATGTGTTGGGCCAGGTCATGCCTTTAGTTGGACGAGACTGGAGTCAGTCTGGTGTTGCTCGCCTTTTTTCTGCAATAAAGGTGTGCAGGACAATTTGTTTTAGTTTCAGTTTATCTTTATTTTAGGAGGATATTGTACCCAGTTTTGCACATGTGGGTTTCTGATGATGTTCTTATTCCTCAACTAGGAAAACGGTTATCAACTATTATTCCTCAGTGCTAGAGCTATTGTCCAGGCATATCTGACCAAAAACTTTCTGTTCAATCTAAAACAGGTAAATATAGCATCTGTCGATTGAATGTTTTCCCTACCATTTTCAACTTTAATGAAATATTGAAAT
>KE372216.1:335902-351075 GCA_000418225.1 Zizania latifolia
TAGCACGCGCAAGAAAGCTACACAGAATAAGGTATGCACATCTAAATTATCTCTAAACTAGGTTTAAAATGTCTCTAAATTATCTCTAAAGTACTCCTAAATTATCTCTAAAATAACCCTTAATTATCACTAAAGTATGCTTACAGTACACCTAAATTATTTCTAAATTACCCCTTAATTATCTGTAAAGTACCTCTTAATTAACGCTAAATTATCTCTCGACTTTGTTTAAATTATTCTAAAAACTTCATCAGAATACTCCTAAAGTAATTAAACTACTCCTAAATACTACTAAACTAATCCTAAATTACAACTATAATACTACTAAACTACTCCTAAATTACCCCTAAAAGACTATAAAACTACTGCTAAATTACTACTAAACTACTCTAAACTAACTACCTAACTGCTACTACCTAAAGAAGACAAAAGAGAGGAGAAGAGACGTACCTGGACCTCAAAGGCGAAGGGACAAGAGTGAGGCGCGGGTGGGAGGGGGAGCCTTCGGCCCCCTTTATAGAGCGCTCAGTTTGGCCGTTGAAGTGGGTCTAGATCGACGCTTCAACGGCCGATATTTCGCACCCCCGAGCCGATCTAGCCGGATGAGCCTAGATCGACACTTGATGTGCTGATCTAGGACCGACCGGCCTAGATCGGCCGTCGGCCCTAGATCGGCATATCAAGGGCCGACAGAAGACCACTTTTGTAATTTTTCAAAACCGTATACCAAAATTAAAATTTTATTTAAAAATTGTATTATTTAAAAAAAAAACTCCAGGGAGGAGGCGATGGATTGGATTCCACCGACTCGCGCCCGACGACCACGCCCAGTCGGCCCACGGACACGGCCATCTGCGGTGTGCCTCCCGGTGTTGCCTCGTGGGCCGTATCCCTGGTCAGCGCGCGCCCGTTCCCCTCCTACCTCCCGCCACCGCCGCCGGCGGTGGCGGCGGGACACCGAACACGCCTTGCCGCACCGGGACGCGAAGCGACCGGCGCGCGGTGAGGTCCTCCCCGTCGAGGAGAGGAGGC
Organism: Zizania latifolia; assembly: GCA_000418225.1. NCBI lineage: Eukaryota > Viridiplantae > Streptophyta > Magnoliopsida > Poales > Poaceae > Zizania > Zizania latifolia. Next base: position 336,935 of record KE372216.1, read on the forward strand.
CCCGGTAGGTACGGCATCTTACCTTGTCCAGTCTAGCTACATCGATCGAATGTTGAAATTAGATAGGCTCGCGGTTTGCGGTCTCACGTACGCCGCTTCTAAGTCTGCAATTTTTTCTCGTCAAGAATTTGCACATAATGGCAATTAATTTTGGTATATCTTGCAGGTCTCTGAGACCGTGTCTCTCTTTACAAGCAGTACATTACTTCACTCTTATGTATTTAGGTGTAGCTTTCAGCAATATATTATTGCTTAGACCCTGTAAAGGATAGATGGCTGTTTTTTTCTTCATTGCAGTAATGCTAATCGTCTAATCGATCTATCCCATTAATTCCAAATGTGTCTGCATTAGATGACGCAACATGTCGATTGCGCTAGCTAGCTCTAAATTAAGCTGAAACTTCTTTGCAATGTGTTAGTGTGCAACAAATGGGAGGCCATGCATGGCAGCATGGGTATGTTTCATTGTTACTGTGCGGTTTCTTGGAGCTAGCTAGCTTTCTCATTCCAACAGATGAGATTCTAAATGCCGGTCTCGATCTTTCAGGAGCCGAAAGATCGAAACAGACGAGCTAGCATGGTGGCATCATCTCCAGAACCGTTAGAATGTTTCATGACACATATCCATATATATCCAATTCAGTCGTTGCTGCTGCAAATTTGAGATGCGGCTTCTTTTCCCATGTTTAATTGCCATTGGCTAAACCAGATACGTGCAGCTGCTGCAGGGTGTGCTGCTAACCTCTTCCTCGAGCACATGTGTTGCTGTGTTGAGACTCTGTCCTCATGTTTTCCTTTTCGTCCGGTGCCATTCGTCGATCGCGTTGCGTTGTTACTTCGATAGGCAACTTGTGATCCAAATTGCGTCTGGTCGCGGCGCATCATCCTCTGCATTGTGATTAATCTGTGAAGTAGGTGACAGGTCCATTGCTGGCTTGTCAACTAATTGGTTAATTAGGTACAGCTTCTTCCGTTTCACAATGCTTAATTGTTACATTGTTTCAATTTTAGTTTGTGTGGCTCTCAGTGCACTCCATGGACTGTCTGCTACTGTTTCTTGCTTTCACGATGCTTGCTGAAGTTTCTTGTCTCCCCCCAAAATGTGGATAGTTTTGCTGCTTCTTTTCTCTATTCCTGCGCATTTCCTTTTCTTCAGAAAGATTATGTGAAGCTGCTTCAGGTGATGTCTGAATCATCTATACTATTCAATCCAGTATGGTAAAGTAGTATGTTCCTGGCGGGGTTCAGAGGCATTACGTTTCAATCCAGCAGCTAATAGTGTTCCAGACCAGCCAGGATAACGATTTTAGGATAATTGCATCCTACCAATGCAGCAAGTTTTCTTGTCTCCCAGAAATGTGGATAGCTTCATTCTAGCCTCTATTTGGCACCACAGAGGGTTATATTACTATATCTGGTCATTAATGTATAACGGTTTTAACATTAAAATTAAAGACCTGAGTGAGTATGTATATACCAAATTAAGAGTCTGTTTGTTTTAGCTGAAATTATTTAGTAGCTAGCTGTTGAGAATATAGAGAAACAGGTTTTGCAACTACTAATTCTCACCATCTAGGTCTAAAATCTAGATCATTTATTTCAACTTTAGATTCTAAAAGTAGCTGTAGCTACTGCTAAAAATTAAAACAAACAGGCTCTAAATATTGTTCTGTTCATCTCTGTGTGTATATATATGATGGTTCGTAGCACCACAAAAGAGTAAACTTTCATTTAATTCAACAAAGTTTTGATATGACAGGAACAGAGACCATCGTGTGAAGCCAATTGTCACAGGTGACGATCGATAGATTCTCCAGCAAGCAGTGCGTACGATGGATGGTACATTTTCCCCGTATCACGTTGTCACGTTGCTGGTCAATTATTTGCTGGATCAACCCCCATGCAATTCAGAAGGCCAATCAGCTGGCGCCACGTAACATGAGCAAGCTAGCTCGAGAGCTGCTAACTTCCGAGTGGAGATGAAGTGAGGTGTGTCGATTACTTTTCTTACTTTGCTCTGGCCAGTTCCAGCTGCCCAGAATCAGTTCTAACCATGCAAACTCATAACCACATTATTTCTTTCTACGGTCAAATTAAGTAGCCTATTAAAATATTCAAGTATCTAAACAACCTACGAACTTTTCCCAAAAAAATCAAAACAACAAACTCATAGCCACATTATTTATTTCTTCAGTCAAATTTAGTGGCCTCTTCAAGTATGTGAGCATCTAAACAACCTAAGAAACTTTTCAACAAAAAAAACAAAACAACACGTTGCTATAGGATATCCTATAGACAAGTGGGCGTTCTTCGGGCTCCTTTCTGAACATCCACTATCCCAAAATTCTTGTACTGTCGGCCTCGCTGCATTTAAAGTTTTTGTATCGATTGGGGTCTTGCTTGTTTCCCTTGCAGATAAGAAGCTACCCAAAAATTTTAATTTTAAAACCTAATTTTAAGGAATTATCTAAATATTTTTATTATTTTTTGGGTACTTTCGAAGTTAAGATCATTACGAATATAAATATAAACATCTTAAAAAATATTTTTTACAGAGATACTGGACGACAGCTTTTTACCGGCTAAAAAGCACAATCAAGCAATGCAATTAACACATGGAGGCCAATAAGGACATATCTGAATAGAAACGGATCTAAAATTTTAGATTAATAGTGTCACCATAAATTTATTAAGACTTTTAGTGGAGGTATTAAGATCACCAGACAGACTAGTCTACTATCATTAACATCGAATTAAAAATAAATACATAGATCAATCAAGAACAAATTATTGTCCTGTAACAACACACGTAGCACCGTGAAACCAGATATGTGCTAATCTGCTCCTGTGCATTTATGGCAAGAACATAGGACTATTGGAATAAATTGATTTGTATAAGCATAAAAAGAGAGCGATACTGCGATCGGCTTCAAAAGGTTGGGTACGTTGTCCTGCTACTTAACCGAGCGGTCGTGATCGATGGATCCATCGGCCGTACTGCCCAGGTTGTCTGCCGCTTGTGACACGTGGGCCCTCGTGACCACTTGGGACCGTATGCTTGATTTCGGACAGGGCGTATGTGGCATATCACATACTGTATGTACGCGCGCCATGGCTGTGGTGCAGGTCATGCGAAAGATAGAGTTTGTGATCCGATGTTAGCTATTTACTACCTCGTGGTCGCGTATCCTGGCCGTCATCTAGCAGGCTTTGCATCTGAGCCGTTTAAACCTTATCTGTTCGTATCTTGTGCTGACTACGAGGTTAATTCCTCCTCCTGGTCGCATTCCTCACTCAATCCAACCAACCACGCTCAGCCAACGCCGACGCAACCCACGCCATCGTGAGCCGCCAAAGTTGCTATTGGCCGCCGCCAGTACAAACAATGAAAGTGCATCTAGGTTTAGGCCTAGGCCTCCAATGGGTTTTGCTATTAATTGGATCGATGAGTATGATAAAAGCGATTAAGAAACTATATACTTCCTCCGGTTTCATAAAAAGAAATCATTTTGGATATAATTTCAGATACAAAGAGCGATTAATTAGTGGAATACTTTTCTTTTTTCTCTATTAAATATAATGTAAGAGTAAAAACAGCACGAAAGACGATAAGGAAGTAGTACTACTTCGAAGATATAAACATCCAAAATGCATAATAAAATACAAAACGACTTGTTTTAGATAACTCTTGATACAAGTCTAAAATGACTTGCTTTATGAAACCGAAGAAAGTAGTGGAAGTAGTTTTGTTAAGTGAATGAGCATGTATTGATTTTATTGGAGAAATCATGAGGCACGGGTTGAGCCTGCAAAACTAAAAGACATAGCGTGGCATGTGTGTTCTTGTCTTGAAAGTTTTTATGTATGTCATAATATCAAGAGAAATAATTGTGTATGGTTTAATGTTGTATCAAGTGCTCAAATTAAGTCAATTTCCTGCCTAGGAGATCGACATACACGTTACGCAAACATGAACACAATGTTTTGTGTGCCCTATCAGAAATTCCGTATGGTACTCGGTTTTGAGTGAAGCCCTATATCAAAAGTCTGGATGGGTTCAGAAGTTTTAACTAGTGTCCTTGGTTTTGGATGAAGTTCCCTACCAAAGTTCTAAATGGGTTCAAAACTTCTAACTAGGAGAAGTCTCGGTTGTGGATGAAGTATCCTACCAGAAGTTTTGACTCGGTCTTCAGTCTTGAACTTAGTTTCCTACCAAATTTTTGGTCGGCACAGGAAGTTCTAGAAGTGACCGGGTAGTTGGGGTTTGAAGCCTAGGCTCAAGTCCAGGAGCTCATTTAAGTCATATAAAAATTATATAAACATTTTAGAGATGCAAATTAGCCAATTGGCTCAATGAACATAAAATGATGAGATATACCAATATTATGTGTTCAGAGAAGCTATACAACATGTGAGACTAATACTGGTTAATTGATCATCGGTTTTCATTTAAAATTCATAATATGATTACAACACAAATATTATATCAACCATGATAGACCATCACAGATAATCCATTTATGACCGGTGATAAAGCTAGCAATCTCTAAGATAACCTCTTATCTGTGATGAATAATTATTATTAACTGGCATAAATAATATCTATAAAGGTTAGTTACTTGTCTAAGATAAGCCGATAAATCCGATAAATCACTGGCGATAGCCTCAACTTTTTCATGGGTAAAATAGAAAATCAGGCCTACTGATCACCGTCCAAGCAAGAAGCAACTAGCTAGAGACGAACGATCGAGTACAGCAATACGCCAAAAGCCACCCGGTGAATTCCCCCTACCTAGCCGCCCAAGCTCGCTAGCCTTTTCGCTACCACGGTCGGGCACACGCTCCACAGCCACAGAAAATCAGGCCACCGAGCTGAGAGCGAGGCGCGGGCCCGGAAAAATCTCCGCGGCCACCTCTCCGCCAATGGGGCGGCGGCGCCCACGTGACATCCCTCCACGTCCCCCTCCCCCACCTCCCCTATTTCTATCTCCTCGCCCCCGTCGTTTCCCTGCAGGCTTAGTTGGCTACCTGCTTGCCGCAGCGACCTCTCTCCCTCTTTGCTACCTTCTCCTCCTACACATCTGAGATCTAGCTACTGGATCAGCAGCAGCGACTCCTGGTCTCCTGGAGCTAGCTACAAGTGCCCATTAGTCAGCTAAGCTAGCTAGCCAGAGGCCAGAGAGCTAGTAGGGATCAAGCTAAGCTCGTCGCCATGGGAGACTCCTCGTCCTCAGCTTCTTACATCAGAATGGTAAATATGCTAGAGCTAACAGTAGTGTGTTTTTTATTTTTATTTTGGATTGCATGTATACTTTGGTAGGTGCATCAAATGATGATAGGTGTTTTGACTCTGCACATGCGTGTGCTGCATGCCACTGTTTCAGGTTCATCACCTGATAGAGAAGTGCATGTGCTTCAACTTGAACAAGGAGGAGTGCATGGATGCCCTGGAGAAGCATGCCAACGTCAACCCTATCGTCACTTCCACAGGTACCAGCAAAGACTACTGCTGAGCTAGCTAGCTAGCTAGCTAGCTTCGCGCCCAAATTAATTAACTTCATTCTATGCAGATCCGACTATATATACGACAATATATTTCTTGCAAGCTAGAGTACAACTTGTTATGTATACAGTAGAGAAGCTACAGTGAGCTAGGTGGTGCACAAGCATTGGGGTGTAAGACATTTTTAAGCTGTAACTCTTCCATTTTCACCATTTGTGTACCACCATTGTATTTATTGGTATAGTGGTGTCTCCATTTATTTTGCTTTAGCTGTAGCTCTAGCTGTATGTATATATCATTTCATGTGAATCGTGACTGAACTGAGATGTGGGAACACCATTAATTTGGTCTTGTGGCTCCAGTATGGAAGGAGCTGGAGAAGGAGAACAAGGAGTTCTTCGAGACGTACAACAAGGACCGCCAGGAACGCAGCAACATTGGGCCAGAGACCATGCAGCGGATCCAGAAGATGCTCTCCGACGCGGCTGCCTCCAAGGGCTCCGACGATGACGACGAGAGCTAGTTCGAGATCGAGTTCACGGCCGGCTAGTTAATATTCCATCTAGTTTATTTCTTATATAGATCGTTTTTAACGTGTACACAATAAAACTATCTTACTTCACATTGCCATCTCGAACCATGCATGCATGCATCATCCATTGAGAGCTATTTGCACCTCGTGCAGATATAGTAGAGACCACATTTAATTATAATTATATGCAATAAGAATAACTGTAGATTAGCCAGGTAGCCTCCACAAAACCTGCACATGTAACTGTACTATATATTAGGACAATAATTTCCACAATCTCCCACCGATGTCTTCCGAGAGCTCCACTGAAAGTTGGTGGCATGAAGCCTCTAAATGCATCCCAACAGAATCGCGTAAATGTTCAATGGTTTGCTAATAACTACATGGTAGAACGTACGAAAGAGCGAAACCGAAGAATTTTTTAAGGTTCCATTCCACCCATTTCGAATATAGTAGAATTAATTGTTGCTGATTTCGAATCTCTTAACAATCTCTAGGGCCCCTCTCTCCCCTCTTTCTTCGCTGTTTTTTCTGTTTTATCCCTTTATGTAAGAATAAATTTTAGCCTAGCCTTTCTTCTTAATAAAAGCAAGCGATTCTCTCGCTTTCTTATAAAAAAATATTAGGACAATAATTTTCAGGTATTGGTATATGTCTAGCGTCTGTATCCTCTGTTTGCGTACGTACATAAATGCACGTGGAATATTCAGGAGGCCAGGACCGACCTACGCAGCTGTCGATCGATCTATAGATGCAGCAGCTACACTGTTGCTAATCCTTCGGTGACACGTGGCGATGACCTGTACCTGGCTTACCCATCAGCCAGGGCTAACTGGCTGCTACTCTACCTCTTCCATTCCAAATTAAATAATTGTCCAGACTGATCACCACACTCAGTAAATCATTATTGCACTACATTAGAAGATACTTGAACTAACTGAGAAAAGAACGTTACGGTTCTTGCGGACAAATGGAACGAAAATTGCCCCGAAAAATAGGCAAAAATATAGCGAAACCGAGACAGATGAGAGAGTGTGGTTCGGTGACAAATACACAAGCATGGCAAAATGGAGAGAATTCGAATATTGGGGTTGCAGTAATTCGGCAGGAGATCGAGAAATTAAAGCTGGATGCTGCAGTACTACAGACTACAGCTAGCTAGCTGGCGCCTGGCGCTCCTCGTCGTTGTCCTCTTCTTCCTCCAGCCGCGCGCTTCACGAGATGTACGTAGGTGCGCGTGAGCCGGTGATCGGTCGATCCGAGCCTCTGTACTGTAGAAATTTATCCGCCGCAGTCGTCGTCGCTCGCGCGGCGCGCGCGCGCACCATCTTGCCGGCCGGCTGCGAGGGGACGGCGCGATCGGCCACTCCATCGATTGCACAGTACAGCACAGGGGATCAGGGATTCCTCTTCCCGTGAAGGTGACGCATGCCCGCTGGCTGACCGGCCGGCCGGCCGGCCCGGCGGCCCGTCTCGCTCGAGCTACAGTTCGTGCGCGCGGGGGGCATCAATGGCGGCGAGACGCAGGCAGCGTGACGTGTGTGGGGGAGTGCTTCTACACAACACAGGTCGCCGTCGCCCTGGTGAGCACTCGTCGGCCGTGACACTGTCTAAGAGCTGCTCTAAATTGATCCGTCCAGATGTTCATGTCACGCTTCCAAAAATATAAATTCTTAAAAAATTATTTATCGGCATTGTTAAAATAACATTTTTAATCCGTATATCAAATTGTCAATAATCATCCCGATGATTATTTCAGCTCGTCTTTTCAGCGCTTACAGAACTGCAGGCTCGACCGAGAGATGCGCCGATCGAACAGCTGAAGAAGATGAAGGGGGTATACGCGCATTGTGAGCTGCGGCAATCAGTTTCGATCAGAAAAGGTCACGCGAATTTCGAGTAGCTATAATTATTTCAGCGATATGGTTTGGGAAAGACGGCCATGCACATTATTTCAGCGATGGGCATAGATAAACCATTAGTTACCGTGCATATTCGGAAGAGGCTGTAATATCTTAAGCATTATATTCAAACATTGCCATCTGTCCAGTACCCACCCACAGAATAACTTTCAGCCACAAGTGACAAAATGCAGCTGAAATACTTGAACCCTTTACTCCCAGATTTGAGATTTCTGAAACTGCGCTAGCTCCCATAGTTTCAGCTCGGGCTCTCTGAAGTTCCAGAAACTGCACTGGAGTCCAGGCAGGGCGCCATGTATCGTGGGATCGGGCATGCTCTCGGGCTGGTGGGTGAACTCGTAGTCCAGGTGAACAAAAGCCCGCTCAATTTCAGGCAGGCGCTCCAGCTTCTCTTGCAGGGCCTCGCCACCGTCATGTGCTTCTTGCGAGGGCATGTCACAAATAGATTTTTTTATAAAATAATACATTTTTATTTAAAATTTTAAATCTGATACGCGGATTTCAGAACTTACAAAATAACCTTCCGTCGATAATTGGTCTGTCTATCTAAGCCGATCGACCCTAGATAGACAGATGGTATGCCGGTCTATGCCGATCGATCTTGATCGGCAGGAGCAGACTTCTGTCGGTGCTTGATATGCCGATCTAGTCTGATCCGATAAAATATTTTTTTAAAAAAATTCGTGCTACGGCTGGCAGGCGTGGGCGTGGGCGGCGGGCGTGGGAGGCAAAGCAGCGGGGACCGGGGCGCTGGTGGGCGAGGCGCACGAGGCGACAGCGTGGCACGTTAAGTGAGCGTGGCGCGGGTGTGGCGCGCGGCGACAGGCGCGGCGCCTGGTACGGGGGCGCGCGGCGCTCGCTGCATGGCGGGCGTGGGCGGCGGGCGTGGCGCCGAGCACGGGAGGCGAAGCAGCGGGGACCGAGGCGCTGGCGTGCGGTGGGCGCGAGGCGGCGGCGCGACTCAGGCAGGGACGTGGCGCACGATTTTTTTTAAATCTTTTGTCGGCAGATGGAGTATCGATCTAGGTCGAATAGGCCTAGATCAGTATATCAAGCACCGACAGAAGCTAATCTAGGCCGATTGACCTATATCGGTATACCATCTGTCGATCTTGGGCTGATCAGCCTAGATCAGCAGACCAATTATCGACATAAGGCTATTTTTGTAAATTCTAAAATTCGTATACCGGATTTGAAATTTTGAATATAAAATGTATTATTTAAAAAAAATAGTCACAAATATGGCAGAGGCGCCGAGCAATATCCACCTCAACAAAGTTTATTTTTAAGAAATGATAGGAAAGCTGCCGAATGCATTAGTTAAGAATTAGAATGTACAACGGAAAGGGGGAAAATGAGAGAACGAAAGAAGGTCCACCTCAACAAAGTACTGAGAGCCAAATGTATATGCTCGCACTGTGTCGATGTGCCTGACAGCCTTGTGATGCCCTGTGATGAGGTAGGTAAGCTTTTGAACAGTGTTGAAAAAATCGGTCAGCCCGATTAACAAGTGATCGGTAGCACAGTAGTTAATTTAAGACATAATCGGCATATTAATCGGTCAGCTGATTAATCAAGTGATCAACCCAATTAGTTGGTTATATAGTCCTCGAGAAAGTACTAAACTGTATCATACTTTTAGTATTAATTTTGATACTTATCGATGTCTCATATACTAAGAGTTACTAAAATTAACGCTAAAAATTATAGTACTTCTAAAAAAATATAAAATTTCTCTCAATATAATATTAGTGGGATTGGCGACAGAGAACATTTAAATAAACCATAAAACTCCAATATCCAGGAGTTACATGGTTACTCCAACATTTAAATACTGGCATGCGGTTTTGTTAACCCCGCTGTATCTAAACGACTAGGGATGAAAACAGGTCGGATGTGAACGGATATCAGTGATATCATATCTTTTTTTATATTTTTTTATTCGGATTCGAATGTTCTAGATATGGATATGGAACTGGATAGTATCGAAGCCGAATACGGAGTGGATACGAATACAGTTACGGATATTTATTGAAAAAATATGTGCATGTAATAGATGTGGCAATTTTTTCTACTTTACAAGTAAAACATACGGGTTAAGAATACTAAGAATACAAATGTTATTTTATTAATTGTAATTATATATATATAGTAAGATATCTTTTAACTAGAATATACTCCGAGTTGATAATTTTATTGAATTTAAAAATCTTTCAAAAGAATTTTGAAATCCTGAATAAAATATTGGATTTTCAACCTTAAAAATCTCATAATATCTAAAATTTCAGAAAATATTTTCTCTTCTTTTTCTCTCATTTCTTTTTCTCCCTTTCTCTTTCTCTTTCTCCTTTCCATTCTTTTTCCTTTCTCTTTCCTCCTTTCCTTTCTTTCCTCATTCCTTCTTCTTGCTTCCCGTCGTCTTCCTTTCTTTTCCCATTCCTTCTTCCTGCTTCCCGTCGTCTTCCTGCTTCCTGTCGTGTGGGCACAGGGCGGCAGCAGGTGGCACGCGGCAGCGAGGGCGCGCGGTGGCAGCGGGGGCGCTCGAAGCGGAGACGGAGTGGTGGTGGAGCAGGGCGGTGCGTCGGCGGAGGCAGCGGCCAGAACGGTGGATGAACCAGCTGGAGAGAGAAAGGAATGGGAAGTATGAGAAAATATCGGAGTACAAATCTTAAAACAAATTTGACGATTACAAATAAATAGATTTAATAAGCTTTTTATTTTGGATATTTGGATAAGAGTTATTCAGATTATCTGAATCTGTATCTATCAGATATCAGTAATATTATATCCGTTTTTGTATAAAAAAATATCTAAATCTAAATCTAAATCTGTATCAAAAATAAAAAATCCAAATCCAAATTCGTTTTCTTAACGAAAGCTATCGGAATTACTTTTACCGTACGAACGACCCAATTATCCCGACGCATATCGTTGGCCGTTGGGTTCGGCCGGCTGAACGCAAGGCCGCGAATAAACTGCTTTAAAGTGAACATGCCACGGGCTTTCCGTAAATATCAGGCCCAACCAAATGCAGACCCAACTCTAGTACTCCAGGCTCCAGATTAAAATTTCGTAAATGTGGCGAATCAAACTATCTATAAAAAACACACACAGCGACGATAACTAAAAAAACTCAAATACGAGTCACTTCACTGTAACATCGAAGCAATAACATATCCATCAATACGGGTAGCAAGCGTACAAAACGTGGATCGACACGTACATTAATCCAAACCCGGGCTGTCAAATCAAGATGGTGAGCCCGGCCTCTGCATGCATGGTCCATCCATGATGCATCATGTGTACATGTTACATAGATCGAGATCTGGGCGCTAGTAGCTAGCACCAATCATACAACCATATTACTTAAGCTTCTCAGTACTATTTCGAAACCCATTTTGATTTGGTTCTAGAAATAGAATGTTCTGATATCGGTCAATATCGGTATACCGTTTCAGAGTTTTAATAAAAATAATATAAATTTATTTTATATAATATTTTATTTAACAAACAAACTAACAGAATTAAATATGACATATATATAAATAAGTTCATAACTTCATATCTCAAATATAATTTATGACTTACGTGTAACATAATATGTAGATTAGTTTAAGACTTTAAGTACCATACAAATATATCAAATAAAGTTAAATATGTGGTTTTACGTTACATACTTTTCAGAAATCAAGAATCAAGATTACAAAATTGAAACATCGAACATTTATATTGTTTGCTTTCTAGCTTGTCTCTTATATTTTTTAGAAATCATGAATCAAAATTATATTTTGGGCCGGTACCGGAATGGCCGGTATAGCGAATTCTGACCGGAATGACCGAAATGGACTGGTATTTGAACTGGAATGGAACAGCACTTCCTGTGTACCGGTTTAGACACCGGTATGGTACGTACCGGCCATTCCGGTCGGTACCGAAACAGTATTGATAACCCTGATATTACTACATTACTACAAGCGATCAAGAGTAGCCTAGAAAAGGACGAGGAAAAACAAAATAAAAATTCGTTTATGTTACCGAAAGTTTATTGGTTTTCATATATACCACTGAAAATTTATTGTTTTTATATATATCACCGTTTTAATTTTTTATGTCCATATATGCTGTTGCCATTAATTTTAACGTTGGTCAACGTTAGTTTTTTTTTCTAAATGCTAAAACTGCCTCACAAAGCTAGCTAACTTGCTTTGCTCTCGACCGGTCTAAGTTGCGTTGGATTGAATAAATAATTAGTGTGTGTGTCGGCTAGAGCGAGTGCTAGCTGATCACGGAGCTTAAATCATTTATGCTTGATTTTTAGTGAGCAGAGAGTAATTTTAGTATTTCGAAAAAAACTAATGTTGACTAATATTAGAATTAACTTATATGACATAAAAAATTGAAGAGCATTGCCATATACGAAAATTTCAAAAAAAAAAAACAATGGGGATGACACGGTGAGTGCCGGTTGTACGTCTGTACGTACGCTACGATCCTTTCTTTGGTGCATGATTGTGCTCTGGTATACGGAGGTTGGAGCAAGAACATGTTGCACGAGTGTGCATGTGGTTTGGTTGGATTGTTTGGAATGGTTACTGTCGAACGATTATTATGATAATCGATACCAGTTTTGGTAGCTATCGAAGTGATCGGTTTTTACAAACCTGACAAAACATTGAAAAACCACGATAGATTTTTGGTTGCACGGACAGGTCGGCCACCCGGAGAAAGAAACAAGACGGGCGGCGAAATGACCAACGTGCTCGTGTTCCGCGAGCGAATGGCAGAGCATGAGAGCAATCAACATCTTGGTCCTTTCCGCTCGGTTTGTCTGGAACATGCACACATAAGTACAGGACATAACTGTCTAGTTAAGCAGTAAATCACGATTTTTTTATTTGGGATGCGTTCATGACTTTAAATCATGATTACTTTAATTACCCCCAAAAGAAATAGTAGGTTTTGTTTTTAAGGCATACTTGCTATAGCTCCAATTCCGAGATTCATTCCAAATCTTAGGTTTGTATAGTATAAAAAACAGTTTTAACTTTTATTTGTAGTCTAAAATAAAAAAAATAGATTACTTAATTAAATACTGTCAATCTATCGATAGCTCCAACTCTAGCTCTAGGATTTTTTAGAGTTAGGTTGGATTAGCTCCAAAAAATTATGGATTTAGAGCTATGGCAAATAAGACAAAAGAATGCAAAATTTATTATTCAAATAAAACATAAACATGTATTGTATACCATTACTGGAAACATGTCATAAGATTTTTTGAGCTTATTTGGATCGCTATTTTATCTAATATAAAAAACTGTTTCAAATAAATTTTTTATTGTACTATATAGATATCTATAAGATTAGATTTTAAAAATCGTTTAAAATAAAACACCGAGCTTCCCATCGCTCATCTAAAAGTCAAAACGATCTCCAAAGTGCTATACCTGATTCTCGAGTATTCTCTCGAGAAAAGCAAGGGGGGTGCTTTTGCTCCCGGTTCTACAGTGCCCCTCCGTGCTCGACACGTCGCACACCGAAGTGATAAGATGAGATGCGGTTTTGCTAGTTGCGACCTGCGACTTGCGAGTAGCTAGTGCTGGCCAGTAGCTGTCCGAACGGGATTCCGTACGCTACTGCTGCTATACTTGCGAGTAGCTAGTGCTGGCCAGACTCTCCTCGCTTTGTCGTTGCTGCGATCGATCACGATTCTGTCCTACATAGCAGAACGGTAAATAAAATGTACAGAATTTAACGCGCAGGATTAAGACTTATCATATTTTCCCAAATATAGGTAGTTTTACAATTTTCTATATTTTTTTCATTTTTTTCGTGTTTGTTCTTTTTAAATAAATGTTATTCTTCTTACAGCTAAACAATCCATATTTTTCTAAAACATAATAATTTGAGTTGCAGGAATAAAGTTAGCATCAAAATGAATATATTTGGTTGCTTATATATATATATATATATGTAGGTAAAGTTATTTAATTGTTTATATGAACAAAGCTTTCTACAAGCGTGTGTCATCACAGGTGTTTTTTTCTTGAGCTAGCTAAGCCTGTGGGAAAGGGAATCAAAATCCGTTTCCTCCGCAGCCAGATTCATGCTCACCTTTTGTATCGTGGGAGCTAAGCTCAACCGACTAGCCAAAAACCAAGCAAGCGCAAGACATGCCGATGACATC
>KE372216.1:375961-389448 GCA_000418225.1 Zizania latifolia
TGCTAGAAGATTTGTGTTGCACTCTCAAATGGAATCTCAAAGATTAGGTCAAGATCTGGCTTGAGAGAGAGTGAGAGAGTGTTTTGAAATATTTGCTCAGGAGTTCTTGCAGTCAAAATAAGTGAGGGGGCATTTATACCCCCCACACAAAAAGTGACCGTTTGGAAGATATTTTGCAACTGTTTATTCGAAAGTTTCGGATCAATCCGGATGTTTCGAGGTTCAAAACCCGATGTTCCGGATCAGTCCGAAAGTTTCGGACTGAAGAATAAATCCAAACAGAACGGCTTTTTTTGAAATTCCGGACTCAGCCGGAAGTTTCGGGCTAGAAATTAAATCGATATAAAATGACTTTTTCAGAAGTTTCGGACATAGCCGAAAGTTCCGGGCCAATAAAAACTCAGAAACAGAACCATGTTTTCAGAAGTTCTAGGCTGAACCGAAAGTTCCGAAAATGCTGGAAAAGCTTTCAAATATTTTTTTCTTTGAGCACAAAGTTTTGGAACAACTTTTAACATATTCCCTTTACAGTACGGCGGTCCTAGACTCGAATTTATATATGATTTATCATTTTACGCCTTTGAGCCTATTTTAAACTAAACGGAATTTTTCTCCAATTTTGTTTCAATTGTAACGCCGATTTTCCTGAATTCTCTGCATACGTCTCATTAATACGATTAGTAGCTTTTAATCGTCATTGTCATTAATATACTAAAATTAATTAGGGGCCTAGATGCATTAAGATGCACTTTTATGGTGACAGATTCACCATCACTACCACTAGCTACTTTTAAAGTAGTATAGATTAGTCACTGTCATCTCATACTTAAATATTAGTCCTACACACTATTTCGAGAGCATTGCAATTTTTTACTATCAAAACATAATAATCAGCAATAATCTAGGAAAATTGTCACTCATTTTCTTGGGTTCATTTCGGTCAACGAACCGCAGTTACACCATGAATTTCAAACCGCCGATGGGTCTAATTACTACTAAACTAGACTAGTGAAAATAGTGACAATAGAAACTATATTGATTAATACGCTAACCGCTTTCGTGCCGACGCGGCGGCCGGTTTTGATGGCTATCCCCTGAAGCTACTTTTTGCGTGCTGTATCTGCACAAAAATGGCAGCTGCCGAGGGCGACGGTGGTAGGGAAGCCATGCGGGTGCGGCCACACAAAGGATATTGTGGAGTTGAAAGCACGCAACGGGTTGTTCCTTTCTGCAAAATGATGGTTGGGTAGGGTAGGGTTGGGTTGGATGACTGTTCCAACTTCCCAAGCGGTACAAATCGGTATCGTTACACGTCAAATGTGCCGTGCAATTACCATCCTCTAATCCTAATTCGTGCTACTACCTTTGATTGAGACACTATATTCATAAAAACCCTACGAAAAAAATCTCTGAATACAATAAATTACTAAAGGCAGCCCTAACCTACCGATCGGAATAGTTTCTTAGCATTAATATTGATATATTAGCTAAAATCTGATGTGACAAAGAATTTATTAAAGTGAGAGAGAGAAACAATGTCTTATACAAGAAACCAATTTTACACGATATCTACGGAAACACACAAGTGGATTAGAAGAAAAGAGAAAAAAATATGGTTATATATAAATTTATTTAAAAAAACTATTTATTTAAGATGTACTACCCATAAATAATATTAAAAAAACAATATATCTCGGTTCAGTCTCTTTACTTCACTAAAAAACACGCAATTTGCAAAGCTGGTTCGCCCCTCGCGTACTAAGTTTAGATGTGACAGACATGTGGGCCCTTTCCGAATGTGGCCCACGGACCAGTGTCCGCGGGCAACCCCGTCGGTGGCCCCGACCGTGTCTTCCAAAAATCCAACCCAACTGAGTGACCGGCCTGACCGGAGTCCGGACCCCACCCATCAAAACGAACACCAAGTCGCCAACACAGCGCACGCTCATGCAGCCGACGACGAATCAAGCCGCAAAAAAAGAGAAAATCTCCTCGCCCCCCGTCTCCTCCCCCCTCCAGATCCGCGCCGCTCAATCCTCCGCCACGCCTGCCGCCGGTGCGGACCGATCCGGCCTCCGGGGCGGGATCCGCCCGCCCTCTATCGTGGCGCCATTTTGAAGTCACCCGTTTCTCGTTCGGCGCAGGTTGGGGTTTGGTGGGAGGCCGCGCCGGGCAGGAGGAGGAGGGTGCGAGCGAGCGACGAGATGGCTGCGCCGCCGGCGAGGGCTAGGGCCGACTACGACTATCTCATCAAGCTCCTCCTCATCGGGGACAGCGGTTGGTGCCCCTCGAGCTAGATCTATCTGCCTGCCTCGGCTCTCCATTTCCCCGCTATGTTGTGTATGTGTTTTCGCGCGCGCGCCTCAGTGTTGGTCGGATCACAGGTGGATTGGTCACGCGGACAGAACGGATCCCGAAAAGGATTTGCGTTCGCTACTTGTTTGCATGATCTGTCCTCCATGTGGATGTGAATTTGGAGGACGGATGACAAATGTTTGCTTGTTCTGAATATTTACTGCTTTATGTTCAATCTTCTGCATATACGGGAAACTGTCGCCTGTCGCGGACCGTGGGGTGAGTTAGGGAGGAACTACCACTGATGTGCACTAGTTTCGAAAGCAAAGCTGAGGATGAGAACTGAGAAGAGATGGATTTGGCGGTGCAATCAGTTTTTCATTCCATGGATGAATATTCACTTGCGATTTCTTTTTTTTTTTCACTTGGAAAGGTCATTGGGATTGTGTGCTTCTGTGATTAAGCTGGAAGAGTTGTTTAAAGGCTGATAGTTATCTTCCATGGTAACAGTGTGCTAGGCATGCCGAGAAGCGTCACACATAAGCATTAGCAATGCTTTCTTTTTCCCACTCGTGCATGCAGTAGAAGAAAGAGTCTAAATGAGTATTACTAGAACAAAACGTGTGAATCTTCACTTTAACTTGTTAGTTCATGCCATGGAATGTACTATGCGTTGTTGAGAGTGGAACCATAGAGTGCCTCACTTGCGAGGAGTGTATGATAAAACTCATAGTTGTTGGAAGTTAGAGTGCATGGGAAAAATCTGATGGATCAAACACTACAGCTAAACGGAATACCCTGGTGTATAAAAGTTCCTCATATAAATTGAATAATTCCTCTCCTTGTAGCTCAACTCAACCAGGGGTGTTTTTGTGCTCTCACTTTGATCCGTTACCCATAAAGCTTCTAGGTTTCCCTCGTCTAGCCTTTCCCTTACTGATTGATAGTAATAGTATCCATTAAGTATTTGTTTTCATGGCAATTACAGCACTACAGCAGCACTTCCTGATTCTGTGTAACATAATGCTCATGCTCTGTTAGGCTTTTATCTTGGCTCAGTCATGTTGACTATTCATATTGTTATGACTGAAGATTTATTCTTTTACATGCTGATTTTGAGCATTTCTAGTATCCAGTGGAATTTTATTTGATTCAAGGCATAACCTCTGGCAGTATGTCATGTATTGCTCTAGTGGTTATATTGTTGTAAAGTTTGTATGTTGGGCACATATCTTAAAAATTCATGTTCATTAGTGTATTCTGTTGAACTAGTTCTCTTATAGTTAGTGGCAGTTTCTCAGACAAGTTTTGTGTGGGAGAATTTTCTGATAAGAGTTCTTTGTTCTCCTTTTCCATTTGAAGGTGTTGGCAAGAGTTGCCTCCTCCTGCGGTTTTCTGATGGTTCCTTCACAACAAGCTTTATTACCACAATTGGGTATGTCCCCCCGGTGTTGGGAAGACTGTTTTACTGCTCCACATATCTTCTTACTTTAAATGGGAATATGGACATTTGTTATACTGCACGCACTGATTGCAATACCTGTGTTTATGCAGTATTGACTTCAAGATAAGAACAATAGAACTGGATGGAAAGCGTATTAAGCTACAAATTTGGGATACAGCTGGCCAAGAACGTTTCCGTACAATTACCACTGGTATAATGCATGCTATTCTTTATATGAACTTTGTGAAGTTAAAGGAGAACATTTTGCTTAAAAGAATCTCATTTTACCTCAGCGTACTACCGGGGAGCCATGGGTATCCTTCTTGTTTACGATGTCACCGATGAATCATCTTTCAACAGTACTGTCTTCTTACATATACTTGCTCCTTATTCCTTAATGCTTCCATTTTGAACTATTTTGCCATTCTGACTTTTGTTTCACTCGACATACAGACATACGGAACTGGATCCGGAACATTGAACAACATGCCTCTGATAATGTCAACAAAATTTTGGTTGGCAACAAGGCTGATATGGATGAGAGTAAAAGGGTCTGTACTATGACTTCTATCCTTGGCATTCAATCGTCCATAGTGTATTATTACTTTGAAGTTGCTGGTTAAATGCTAAGTTTCCTTGCGATTACTAATCAGCTACTTATCTGTTCCCTAATTTTGTTGTTTCTCCAGGCTGTTCCTACTGCAAAAGGCCAAGCTCTGGCTGATGAATATGGCATCAAGTTTTTCGAAACTGTATGTTACCCGAATTGTTTGATCTTTTCAGTAATAACATTGTGTCATTGTTTTGATTTCACCTATGCTGTGTCTTTCAGAGTGCCAAGACAAACCTTAATGTGGAGCAAGTTTTTTTCTCCATTGCACGAGACATTAAGCAGAGGCTTGCTGAGACCGACTCCAAGCCTGAGGTACAGATAACTGTACTGGGTTATGTCTGAATCCTCATCTTGTTCAGTATTCTAAGGAAAGAAAATATACTCTTGCTTTGTAGGACAAGACAATCAAGATTAACAAGACAGACCAGGGTGCCGACGCACCAGCAGCTCAGTCATCTGCATGCTGCGGCTCCTGATGTGGATGCTAGCCTTCTCGGCCTCCATGATCGGTTGTTATTTGACATTATTCGTTTCCTGCCTGGCTGCTATAGGAAGAATGTCAAGAAGACACCCATGATACAGATCTGATTGTACCTATCTTTGCTTCCATTCTTTGAAGAAGCAACTGCTCATGCTTTTGACGTAGCTATTGAAATTGCTGGGGGCTACTGGACGATGGATTTCAATCCGTTGAACCTCTCGTTACAGTGTGTAATGTAGTCCATGCTGTTGGGTTTTTTTTATTTAATCAATCGATGCATGGAATAATTGTGATGCTGTTCTGCACCTCGTTTCATATTTTCAGTAAGCTTGCTATTCTATGCTGTACGGCGAAACATTGCATGGCGAGAAAAATACAGGGGAAAATGTAGTAGAAACCAGTAGGGTGAGCTCAAAGGGAATAGTCTAGTTGTATCGTTCTTTGTGCGGACTGCACCTCGGCCCCGACACCACCGTGCCAGCACTGGGCGCAATTCTCCTAAGAGACAGTCATGATTTTAACCGTTCCGTTGGATCTGATAATATGTAGGGTGGGACTGTAGCAAACGGGATAGGGCGGGACGGTGGCTGGTTGGGATGAGCGGTGATCTAATGATGTGCAGGGCAGGATGGTGGCTGGTTGGGGCAGAGCGGTGATCTGATGATGTGCAGAGTGGGACTGTGTGGCGTTCGGTGCAGGGCGGTGGCTTGGACGGACAACGGCGCAGGTCAGGATAGAGGTGGCAGGGGCGGCTAGCGTATGGCCTATACACTATCAAATCCTAATGAAATGGTTGGAATTGTGAAGATCTCAATCTAGTTCTCCGACAACATCAGGTTCAGATCCAAACAAACCCCAACGATGCACTTGTCTCCAACGTCATCAGCCTTCACCTGCGTTACGACGCCTACGCCATGCGTGACGTTAGTGAAGGAGACGTCGCCAACAACTCCCTACATTTTAAATGAGCTTTAGAGCAACTCCCTGCATTTTAAACGGGTTTAGAGCAACTCCAACATAATGTTTCTATAACTTAATTTCTTTTTTTAACACATGTCACAAATGCAAATGTAGTATCCACAATACCTATCAATCTACACTACCTGTCTAAGTTTCTTACATCATCATGTCATCGCTGCCCATATACCCGTCATTGCTTAGAGTCAGTGTAAGAAAAAATCGGTGATCGATAGTTGATCGACCGATCACTGAATATGAATTAATCGGTTAATCAAAGATTAATTGAATTAATCGATCGATCAAATAGTTAAATAACATATTAGAGGTTCATACTAGCATACTAACATGCATATACTTTAGAAACAATCTCTCTATCTCTTGCTGTCTTTTTTTTTTTTCTGTACATCAGGTTAAGTGCACATTTTTTTACATCTAGCTTCCCACCCTGCTATGCCTCTCTAGTGTTCTCTCACACAAGCCTGCCTCTTCCATCTCTCATTTTCTCTACTCCAAAAGCGCCGTGCTCTCTCTTACAAACCTACTTCTTTCTCTCCTTTTTTCCATTGAAAAGCCTCTGGCTCTCTTCTTCCCTCTCTCCTTTTCTCTACTCCAAAAGCAGACGCTGGCTGTGCTCTCTCTCTCTCACAGACCCTGCTAGGCGTTCGCTGCAGGTGTGCGGTGTCGACGCTAGCCAGTATCTGGAGGCGCCGCTCCAGCAGCAGCGTTTGGAGGGCGGCTTCGGTAGCACGGTGCGGATCTAGGCTACGACGGCGCGGATCCAGGCTATGACGGCATGGATCTGGCAGCGACGGTGCAGATCCGGCAACGACGGCGCAGATCCGACAGTGGTGGTGCGAGATGATTAATCGGTGGGGGCCAATTAATCGGGTTGATCATTGATTAATGTCTCGATTATCATGGAAATTAACTGTAGAGGTGACGATCATTATTTAATCGGCTGATTAATCAACTAATTGGTTGATTTTTGTCATCACTACTAAGAGTAGAAGACAATGTTGAGGAGTGAGAGAAACTGCAAGACGATAGCAATGAGGGGTGGACGAGTGGTGGGGCTCAGGTTGGGTCGCTATCGTCATCACCCACGCACAGTCGCCGGAGTTGGGAGGGGCATGAAGAAGACACACATCGTGTGCCTTGTCGCTGGAGGTACAGGGAACCGTAAGGGCACACACCTGAGCACTGTCTGTAGAGCCGAGCTAGGGAATGGAGAAATATGATAGCGAGAAAAGGAAAAACAACACACACAACGACAGTACGTGCAAAAAATTATAGGAGACTAAAAGGAGTTCTTATTTTTAAGAGAATGGAGAGGTGGTTAACATAAGTGGACAAAACTAGACGTTCGATATTTCACTGAAACATTCGTCTTTAATATGTGAAATATTTATCTTCAACTGTTAAAATATTTATTTTCAGCAGATAAAACATAACATAAACATTCATCTTCAACATGTAAAATATTCATCTTCAAATGAAATATTCATTTTCAACAGAAGAAACATTCGAAATAAAAATAGTGAAATAAATTAGGCCGATTCTCTAAGTTGCGCATGAGTTGCTGGGCTATGCGGGTGTTTGACGTGATGGCTTGTGTCGGACGCTCGACGAAAGATAATTTCGTTAAGATAATCACTTGAGATAGAGAAATGCTGTTGAAGCAACTTTTTTTCTTTAAATTATTTAAATTTAATTTTAGAGGATTATATACGAGCACTCTTAAAGTTGCTATTACAGTTTAGTTTACGAGCGAGAAGCTGGCTAAAAATACTGGTGTCTATCGATTTCAGGTGACATGCTCGTGTTCAAGGGACAGGGGTGGATCCACCGCGTGACGATCTGGATTCGTCGGCGAACGCACAATAGAGCTTTTACGTACAGATTGA
The DNA here is from genome assembly GCA_000418225.1 of Zizania latifolia. NCBI lineage: Eukaryota > Viridiplantae > Streptophyta > Magnoliopsida > Poales > Poaceae > Zizania > Zizania latifolia. The sequence continues at coordinate 383,659 of KE372216.1, forward strand.
CAACAATGTTTTCATATAAAACATTTATGATGGCTATATTTGTTCGGTTTTTGGCTCCGCCGCTGGGACGAGTAGCATGCTACCGGGAGGATACCCATTGCTGCGGTGCGGCCGATCACAGCTGGCGTCGGTCGAAATCGGAAAAGTGGACGTGAAACCGTGACAAATTCGGCCCAATTCCCGCGTTTGCGCGATAGTTTGGGCCGGATCTGCGAAGCCCAGCGGTGAACGAGGTCTATACTAGTGTTACGGTGTCTCGCCTCCTCGTCCATCACTCCACCTCAACTCGTCGGCGCGTCCCCTCCATCTCGATCGGTTGGTCTCCTTGGTTGGTTACTCCGCACCTTCGCAGCCGCCGGCGATCCGGCTCACCGTCTTGCTCCCAAAGAGCCACCTGCCGGTCCAGATGGTAGGCAAGGCAACCCTGCCGCCGGCTCTCCTCCGTCTCCTCTTCTTCCGTTCCCTCTCGATTCTATCGCGTGCGCTCCGAGTGTTGCCGGTTTCTCCTTCGGCCCGATCCATCGGGCTCGGCTCCCTTCCGGGGCGGCGGTGTACGGTAGATTCAGAAAGATCTAGTTCCTTTGAGAGAGCATCTCTCAGTCTCTCTCTCCCCATCTCCCTCCTAGCAAGTTTGGGGCGGGAGGTTCCCTTTCGTTTCATGTATTTGGGGCGAGTGAAAATCGGATCTGCTAGTGGTGGCCTCAGTCCGTCTGTGATTCCTTCTCGTTGTTGCTCGTTGATCGTAGTGATGAATTAATGCTCGTACAGGAATCCTGCCCTTCAGTGAAGAACATTCTGCTGCTGGACTCCGAGGGGAAGCGCGTCGCCGTCAAGTACTACACGGATGGTTGGCCTACTCTCTCGGCGAAGCTGGCCTTCGAGAAGTCGGTGTTCGTCAAGACCCAGAAAGCAACTGCCGGACCAGAAGGTAATGTGTGCCTGCCCCTTCTGCTTGTAATATTGAGTGATGGGTGTATGTGATGACGAGTTGTAACTTCTAGTAGTCCAATGTGCATAATGCTGCTTGTCTCAAACCGTAATTTTTTCAAGCATTTCTTATCTTGCGTTGACATGTTGTACAAACAAGTTGTCTCTTTCACTATGCATTTACACAATCTGCTGATGTTCAAGAACGCCGGTTATCTGCTTTCATTGTCTTCTTGGTGTCCTGAGAAGCAAACATCCATTTTTTGTCAGTCTTTCAAATTTGCTAATCACACATCTCTGATAGTTTTATTCTTCTATATAACAATTAACAACACTTTGACATCAAGACAATGTTATGGTACACCTATTTTGGAAAAGTTTGTGAATCTTAAAGAAAAATGTTAATGTTACGCAGGATACAAAGCTGTACCAGCATATAAAATGTAATCAAATTTATTTCGTGTTAGGTTCATGCTAATTTTCTCCACATAATCTTAGATACTTTGCTTTAAGATTCACAAGCTTTTCTAAAAGAGGTGTACTGAAGCACACACCAAACAGAATGCATTTCTTCATCTTTTGCTGAGGTATGGACTGTACTCCGTTACACAATATCCACCAGTTAATATGATCTTGGACAGTTTTGCATTTTATTGCATTAGTTTTTCTTAAAAACAAGAAGTATTTACTTATCTTATTTGTATTTGAAAATTTTATATACTGTTTATCTAGTTCAAGTAATTCACTCTATGTATCTTCTTCCCCTTTCAGCTGATATTGTAATGTTTGACGGTCACATTGTTGTGTATAAGTTCATCCAAGACCTGCATTTTTTTGTTACCGGAGGAGAAGAAGAGAATGAGCTAATTTTAGCTTCAGTTCTTCAAGGATTCACAGACGCAATTGACAGTATTCTCAGGTTCTACTCAACCTATTTTAGTATATCCTTGTTCTACTGTTTTTTTATTTTGTTACATAGTTACTATCCGATTGCATCTGAGTTTGTTTCCTGTTTCATTCGTTTCAGAAATAACGTCGACAAAAGAACAGCACTTGAAAATCTGGATCTCATCCTATTGTGCCTTGATGAAATTGTTGATGGAGGGTAAGTCCTAGTGTTAGTGTCAAGGGAACCAGGGTACTATGTGCACCTCATGTTATCTCCTAAGAGGGCAGGAATAACCCTAATTGTTGGCGCATTTTCAACCCCTGCTGCTGAACCCTGGAATAATTCAAAAAAAATATGCGGACTAGACCGTTGACACCTAGTTTTATTGAATTGTCAAGTATTCTTGTTCTTTTCATTTGTACATTTGTTTTTTTTGGCTTGTTCTATAACCACTTTCTTCTTATCTTCCCTATTAATGACAACATCGGTCTTCTTGGTTAGAGGACAAATGAATTCTACTAGCGCCTGTGCTCCAAAAAATGGTTACCATCCATTTGTTAAGAATTGAGGTTCTGTACCTCGAATACACCTATTTTGAGGTGGCAATTTTTTTTGTTAAATGAGACATTAACTTGGCTTGATTAAGCCACGAACAACAATATGTGAAGATGTCAAAGTGATTTGACAAGTCTTTGTTAGTTTTACTGATATGTGCAGTAATGCAAACTGCAATAAGTTGCTTAATTAACCCATTATCTTGAATTGTTGTGCAGGATTGTCCTAGAAACAGAAGGAAGTGTGATAGCTGAAAAGGTGTCAGCGCATGGAGCAGAGGGTGCTACATCACTCGCTGAGCAGGTAAGTTGGACATATGATCTTTAACTAAAGCAAACTGATCCCTCAACTAAGCTTACGAGTCATTGCTCTCTCCATGCAGACTCTAGTTCAAGCTCTAACAACAGCGAGAGAGCACTTGACCAAATCTCTTCTCATGTGATGTGGAGGTGAAGGTGGAGTAGCATCCCGTTATTACATCTCTAGGATTGATACATTTGTTGCAATAGCAACGACGAAACAGAATGTCTGGATCCATTTGCGTGTAGAGTGGCACGTTCTCTCCGTTGACCTGGTTCAGTTTTGCGAGTATTTACATTTTGCACAAACAAGATTGCGTATTTCGATTATTCCAATTTTTTATTGGTTCTGTTCTTGGCTTTGTAGATTTTCTCTATACTGCTGTACTGTTGATAAATATATTTTTTTATGGAGATACATGTCTTTTTTTAACGTGCTCATAGTCAGTGCTCGGACTGTCGATGGACTATAGCCTAGTGGTCTTGAATTGCGTTCTACTTACTACTCGGGCAAGGTGTCCTTACCAACTACCAAGTAGTGGTGTTTGGTGTGCTCTAATTCATTCATTCTAAGAAGAGTTTAATTTTTATACGGTCATAATGATTTTGAGTTGCTCGTTTAGTATGACCTGTATTTCTATCCGAGTAGTAACTTATAACTATGATCATCTGAGTGTTCTTCATTCTTCATAGTGTCGTCGACTGGTATGTATTGAAACTTAGTCTTGCAGCCCTCGATGAATGTTAAGTGGAGTAACCCGGAGACGTGCTGGGCAGACTAGCATCGAGGCGTACATGGTAATGAATTCTAGTGGCGTGGCTGGATAACGCAACCCAACGATGTCATTTGTGACAGATCTATCTATCAACCTTTCACATATGGATTATCTGTGTCGAGACACATCACAGTGATGGGTTATTATTACTGTCTGTGATGACCGGGTGATAAAACCAGTTAGCATAGAGAATGCCTTCAACTATGATGGGTGGTAAAGACAACTGTGACAGGTTATTATTATCAACCGTCACATATAATAATATTTATGATGATTAGTTACCTATGTAAGATGAGCTAATACATTACTAACCAAATACTATTGACGGTAAGTGTTTCCGTCGTATATTAAGGTTATCACTAGTCACAGATGAGGAGTTATAACATCTAGCCCATTACTCACAATTAAGCTCATACAAGCGGGTGTATGGTGGATAGTACCATCTTTTTAGTTGAACAAGAGTTGTATCAATATATAAACTCATATGTTCTAACCATATCATCTCTCGGTTAATCCTTTTATACGAAACGAGAACGAAAGTGTAAGTGAGTGCTATGCGAACGAAACTGGGGTGTGACCGTATGATAGGAGTTATAGTATACTTCTTATATATACTAGAGGTAGGAATTCTATCACAATAGAATTATCACTTTAATTGTGAGTATGACTCCTTCCATAATACAATATATGTTAGGAGTATTGTCTTATATAGTATAGCCATTGATAAGAGAATATGGTTTAGGACAGTCATAATGTACTCTTGTTCTACTTTACAATCATATTGTTTCACCGAAATCAAAACATCAGAGTTCGCTAAAATTCTCCTTACAATTCTAGCAATCTTGTAGCACGTAGTTTGCCGGAGGAAGATGCACGAAGATGCATCACTAACCAAATGCTATTGACAGTAAACTCTTATGTCACATAGTATGGTTATCACTTGTCACAGAAAAAAAGTTTTATACTAGTGACTTCTTATATACGTCGGAGGTAGAAATTTATATCGTAGTAGAATTACTAGTCAAATTGCGAGTATGATTCCTTCCAATATAATATACGTTAGAAGATTTGCCTTATACAATATAGCTTGATAATAATAGTCATAATATACTGTTGCTCTATTTCGCCGACACAGAGCTACACTGGTTTCAACGGTATTGTTTCACATAAAATTCTCCTTACAATTCTGACAATCATGTAGCACATACTTCGCTGGAGGAAGATGCACGTGGATGCATCACCAAAATCCTCCACCCTTCTGAGTTGTTCTTTTTATGTATTCTAAGCTAAAACTTGATGGAATATAAACAAATAAAGTGTGTCTCAGGAATGATACACAGTTAATGAAAAAAAACGCAATTTCACAAAAAGGCATAAGCTAGTTGAGAAAGATTATGAATTGGCAACTTGACTACTTTTAACTACATGAGTTGTATCGGTCTATAGCCATAAGGGTCGTCCCTTTAAACTACGACAAACGGACATACGTTTCCAAGCTCTTAGAAATGTATTTTTTTTAAAAAAAATCTATATAAAAATTTAAAAAATATTTTATTGCCGTTTACCAACATTTTAATATTAAATTAATTATTTAAACCCTTAAATAATTATCAGCAGCATAAGCTTATTATATCTTCTGTTTTAAAAAGGCCCTGAGTCCGAAGCCTCCTACCAAAGTCTGATCAAAGTTCAGACATGCGATCTGAAATCATGTTCAGACAAACACGCAGAACCTATCTGAAATCTTATACGAGCAGCTACTCCGTGGGGACGTCAGGATGAGCTTCTCGTGAGCTCCGAGCGCCCGCCCGCCACTGCGCCAGTGCGAAACCGCGGCGCCAAAGTGGCAGCCAGCCAGGTTTTCTCATCTCCGTTTCAACAGGCGGCCGGGCACACGCGAGGCAGGCTCGCATCAGAACCAGATCACGACGCGCGCGCGCACGGCCGTGTCACGCCGCTCGCCGGAAAGACGCTGCCGCGTACGCGTCGTATGTCCCCCGCCGACTCAGCGTGCGCCTTTTTTTTGGCTCGCGCGCGGCGCGCGTACTACTACTGGCCGTGCACAACAGCACACCCCACACCGCGCAACGACGACGGCTTTAGGCTCAGCTCGCCGAAAGCACGTACTACATATACATCCACTCGAGGTATACGGTGATCGATCGAGCGTGGCGATGGCGAGCAAGCAGCCGGCGGCCGAGGGAAGCAGCAACATGGAGCCAGTTAGCCTCCAGCCGGCGGGCTCCGGCGCGGGAGGAGGAGGAGGCGGCGGCGGGGTGGGCAGGAGGGCGCGCGGCGAGTACTTCGAGTGCAGGACGTGCAACAGGCGGTTCGCGTCGTTCCA
>KE372216.1:401431-418624 GCA_000418225.1 Zizania latifolia
TTTGATCCATTTCAGATTCTCCGGGACATGGGCGTGCGCACGATGCGGCTGATGACCAACAACCCGGCCAAGTTCATCGGGCTCAAAGGCTACGGGCTCGCCGTCGTTGGGAGGGTTCCGGTGATATCCCCCATCACCAAGGAGAACCAGAAGTACCTCGAGACGAAGCGAACTAAAATGGGCCACGTCTACGGCTCCGACCTCCCCGGCAGCTTGCCGGTGGAATTCCTCAGTCCGGAAGACATCGCCGGGGACCAAGACAACGACACCCACAACTGATGTTCCTTACAAAATTTACAAACACAAATTTCCATGTTTAGTTCAATTTCCCACACAGATTCATACCGAGAACGAAATATTGCAGAGAATACGATCAAATTGCATCGATGGTCGATTTGTAATACTAATTATTTGAAACCAAGCTAAGTTACCATTCGTTGATCACAACCGCACCAATTACAAGCTAGGCCATAAATTAGCCAGGAGACGAGGCAAGAACACGGGAGGGGAGGAATGAACAGAACATTCTAATGACCTACACCTAAGAAGAGGTGAACTTGGTGACGGCCTTGGTGCCCTCGGAGACGGCGTGCTTGGCGAGCTCGCCAGGTAGTACGAGGCGAACGGAGGTCTGGATCTCGCGGGACGTGATGGTAGGCTTCTTGTTATACCTGGCGAGCCTGGCCGCCTCCTGCGCGAGCTTCTCGAAGATGTCGTTGATGAAGGAGTTCATGATGGACATCGCCTTGGAGGAGATCCCAATGTCCGGGTGCACCTGTTTGAGCACCTTGAATATGTAGATCTTGTAAGTCTCCACGCTCTTCTTGGCCTTCTTCTTCCCCTTCTTCTCGACGCCGCCCTCCTTGGACGCCGGCAGCCGCTTCTCGGCCTTGGGCTTCTTCTCCCCCTTGGGGGCTTTCTCCGCCTTCTCCTTGTCCTCCGCCGGCTTCTTCTCGGCCGGCTTCTTCTCCGCCTTGGGCGCCATCACGAGCGGATCGGATCGAATCGGGAGACCGAGAAGACTCGCAAGGACAAAGAAAGGGGAAAATCGGAAAAGCCTCGAAGTTGCGGCGGAGGAAGAAAGAGTGATTGAGTCGCGATGCGGATGGGGGAGAATATATAGAGGGGAGCGGCGCGATGTGATTGGTCGGGAAGGGGAGGGGGCGGATCGCTGAGGTGTATGGATCTGGGGCGTTGGGTTAATAGACGGTGTGGATGGTTGACACGTGGAGCGCAGCGTCCTGATTGGATGGAGGTAGGCAGGGTGCGGGATCCCCGGGGCGGTGGGCGGGAAATTTTGGGCACCGCAGTCCTCGTTGGGAATCTAGCCCATCTAAAATAACGGAGCCGCAGGCTGATCCCCTGGACGAAACGCGAGGAAGGTAGCAGGCCGTCGTCTCCTCCCGCTGGGATCACACCGGCGGCGCGGCGTTCCCCTCCCGCCCTTCCCGCGTTGCCCACCGCCGGTCGATCGGCGGCTCGCAACTGCGGTTACCTCCGCCGCTACAGCTCCCGGGTCCCTCGTTTCTCTGTCATTTTAGCTGACAGATTGGATCCCGAGGCCGTTCAAAAAGCGCGCGAGCGTGTTGTGGGCATCCCCCTCAACACAACTGGCACCCTCCCGAGTCCCGACCCTTCCAGAACCCCCGATTCGACGGCCCAGATCGCCCGCGCCCGAACGTTCTGGACCCCGTCGCCTCCGCCATAAAACCCTCTCCCCCTGTCTCCTCCGTCTCGTCTCGTCTCGTCCGACAGAGAGAAATTTCAGAGCAGCAAGCAAACCAAAGAGCTAGCGAGAAGAGGGGGAGGAGAAGATGGCGAAGGGGGAAGGGCCGGCGATCGGGATCGACCTCGGGACGACCTACTCGTGCGTCGGCGTGTGGCAGCACGACCGCGTGGAGATCATCGCCAACGACCAGGGGAACCGCACCACGCCGTCGTATGTCGCCTTCACCGACACCGAGCGGCTCATCGGCGACGCTGCCAAGAACCAGGTCGCAATGAACCCCACCAACACCGTCTTCGGTACGTCCCAGGCTCCACGCAGCCTCCCTGCTCCTCTTTTCCTCACTGAACTCTGCCGCCTTTGCCTGAATATTCTCGCGCGGCCGTGACCGTGACGATCACATGACACTGCAGTTTTAGATTTTAAAGGTTGTTAGACCTTAGGAGAATCTGTTCTATGTTGTAGATAGTGTGTGCGCCGGGGCTGTTCTGTTTCTAACATTTGCGGAGTAATCGTCGAAATCAGTATTGTGTTCTGTTCACATACAGTGTTGAAATATGTCCAAAATCAGGTCAGTGCCTGTGATTTAGTCTTGTGATTAAGCCATGGCCCTCCTAAGGTGATAGCAATTTTTTATTGATAGTATTAGTCAAAACGTATAAGAGGTGAATAATAGGTTTATTAAAAAAAGCTACATAGCTTCTCGTTTTATGTACTTCGATTTGTTAAAAACTGATGATGCTTTTTTTATCTAGCTTTAAATTCTACACCATTGATTTTACCGTTTTTATTTAGTTGATTATTTTAATTATAATTGGCAGTTTGCCTCGATTTGTTCTAGTTCTACTAATTTCAATAGGATAGAGCATGACTTTTTTATAATAAAATTTGTTAAGATCGTGCTTCAAAATAAAATAGAAGATAAGTTCTAAAAGATTACTTAATAATTTAAGTTGAGAAAGAGATTACAATGTAGTTTACTATGAATATACTAATTGAATGCAATTCACATACGTATAACAGTATTCTGTATGTTTCATTAGATTGGTTAGAATCGAATCTATGGCTTGTTTGCACATAGCTGAAAGTTCGGCGTATTTTCAGAGTTACGTCAGTGTTAGTCTAAAAAACGATATGTTAGCGCCTCTGATTTAGTTTTTGTTCACGACATTAGGTACTTTGAATTATGTTGAATTGTATGATTTTACCCCCAATTTATAGAACTGTATTAGGAGTGGAATTACACGGAATCGACATTATGCTCTGACTTTTGTGGTGAACGATCAAGTATTTCAGTAGAACTGCTAACGAAACACCCAGATGCTGCAGAACATTTACTGCCATGTTCTTACTTGAAGAAATGCCAATGGCAGTGTAGAACATTTACTGCCGCGTTCTTACGAGGAAATTCCGCCAGTTAAATGGATACATTTGGGTTATTTGCGCTTAGATTTACTGAGAATATAGAAATTTTCTGCTGTGTTGCGACGGAGCAATCAAACTCACTGGTGTTGTCCTTTTTCTCGATGCAGATGCGAAGCGGTTGATTGGTAGGAGGTTGTCTGATCCGTCCGTGCAGAGTGACATGAAGCTATGGCCGTTCAAGGTCGTGTCTGGCCCTGGTGACAAGCCGATGATCGTCGTCCAGTACAAGGGCGAGGAGAAGCAGTTCTCGGCTGAGGAGATCTCCTCCATGGTGCTGATCAAGATGAGGGAGATCGCCGAGGCCTACTTAGGCTCCACCATCAAGAACACCGTGGTCACCGTGCCCGCCTACTTCAACGACTCGCAGAGGCAGGCCACCAAGGACGCCGGTGTCATTGCCGGCCTCAACGTGATGCGCATCATCAACGAGCCCACTGCCGCCGCCATCGCCTATGGTCTCGACAAGAAGGCGACCAGCAGCGGCGAGAAGAATGTCCTCATCTTTGACCTCGGCGGTGGTACATTCGATGTGTCGCTGCTCACTATCGAGGAGGGCATCTTCGAGGTCAAGGCCACCGCCGGCGACACCCACCTCGGCGGCGAGGACTTCGACAACCGCATGGTGAACCATTTTGTGCAGGAGTTCAAGCGCAAGAACAAGAAGGACATCAGCGGCAACCCTCGCGCTCTGCGTCGCCTCCGGACAGCGTGCGAGCGCGCGAAGCGCACGCTGTCGTCGACGGCGCAGACAACCATCGAGATCGACTCGCTGTACGAGGGGATCGACTTCTACACGACGATCACCAGGGCCCGGTTCGAGGAGCTCAACATGGACCTATTTCGCAAGTGCATGGAGCCGGTGGAGAAGTGCCTCCGCGACGCCAAGATGGACAAGAGCAACGTGCACGACGTCGTGCTCGTCGGCGGCTCCACCCGCATCCCCAAGGTGCAGCAGCTGCTCCAGGAATTCTTCAACGGCAAGGAGATCTGCAAGAGCATCAACCCTGACGAGGCCGTGGCGTACGGCGCCGCCGTCCAGGCTGCTATCCTCAGCGGCGAGGGCAACGAGAAGGTGCAGGAGCTGCTCCTGCTCGACGTCACGCCGCTGTCCCTCGGCCTCGAGACCGCCGGAGGTGTCATGACCGTGCTCATCCCCAGGAACACCACCATCCCCACCAAGAAGGAGCAGATCTTCTCCACCAACTCCGACAACCAGTACGGCGTCTTGATCCAGGTGTACGAGGGTGAGCGTGCCAGGACCAAGGACAACAACCTCCTCGGCAAGTTCGAGCTTTCTGGCATCCATCCGGCGCCTCGCGGCGTTCCCCAGATCAACGTCTGCTTCGACATCGACGCTAACGGCATCCTGAACGTGTCCGCGGAGGACAAGACGACGGGGCAGAAGAACAAGATCACCATCACCAACGACAAGGGGCGGCTGAGCAAGGAGGAGATCGAGAAGATGGTGCAGGAGGCGGAGAAGTACAAGGCGGAGGACGAAGAGCACAAGAAGAAGGTGGACGCCAAGAACGCGCTGGAGAACTACGCCTACAACATGCGCAACACCATCAAGGACGAGAAGATCGCCTCCAAGCTCCCCGTGGAGGACAAGAAAAAGATCGAGGACGCCATCGACAGCGCCATCAGCTGGCTGGACAGCAACCAGTTCGCAGAGGCCGACGAGTTCGAGGACAAGTTGAAGGAGCTGGAGGGCATCTGCAACCCGATCATCGCAAAGATGTACCAGGGCGAAGGCGCCAACATGCCTGGAGCCATTGACGAGGACGCTGCACGCCCCAAGATCGAGGAGGTCGACTAAATGTCTCCATGCTTGGCCTCATGAATCATGATGTTATGTCTGCCTGTGTCCTTTGGATTGGCTTACTCTGCTGAGTCTGCTCTGTCGTGTCGTCGTCTCATCTGGTAGAAATTTGGAAGCTGTGGAAGGGAAGACGATGGTTACCCGTGATTTGGAACTTTAATTCGACCAGCTTTTGAATACGATGATGCTTTACTAGTTACTGGTAATTTGGTTTTCCTCTGTTCTTATATGTTCGATGAGGCGACGGCATTAATTTGTTACTGTTGTAGAAGCTATATCTCAGCTTCTCTTTGCGGGTTTTCGCACGAACAATCATGCAAATGTTAATTCCCGTTAATTGTTCTAATTCACAAGCAATCGAGCGAAACGAATTAACGAGTTATGGAGATTAGCTTGTTCTTTTCATGCTTCAATGCGGAGACCTCAAACTCAATTTTTTATGCTTCCCTGACGGTCAAAATTCGAATTTCAAATTTTGAACAAGGTGCTAACTAAAAAATCAAAGCAAATATAGGAAAGTTTAGAAAGAAATACAAATATTTATAAATGAGAAAATCTTTTAAAAAATAAAGAAAAATTGTAATACAATGGTAAAAATGTTTTTTTAAGGCGAGCAAGAGAATCGCTACAATTAAATTAGAAGAAGAGGATCTAGGTCCCAAAAAAAGTTAAGGGTTCATACAAGAGACGCGGGAGGAGGGAGAGAGATACAAAAACTACTAGGTGCAATACAAACAGGAATTAAAAAACACAGGCGGAGGCAAATTGTGCAAAATCGTGAACTATGGTCTCGACGACAGAATCGATCGCACCGAAGGAAGATTGAAATATGCGTCTATTTTTTTTTCCTTTCAGACGTTCCACCAGGTGTAAATGAGTAGATCGTTGAAGATCTTGCGTTGATCCGGATGAAACGACCTAGATATATTGAACCACCAAGATTGAAGAGAAATGCCAGGGGTAAAACAGGCCGTGCCCGTGAACTGGTGGCGATGGCGAATTTGTGACCAAACCTGCTTAGTGAAGGTGCATTCACTTGCGAGATGGTTGGGGGTTTCAAAGTTTGAAAAGCAGAGCCGACATATTGGATTGCATGGCCAGCCCCTTTTCAAGAGATTATCCGCGATCAGGACTTTGTTTTGTATCAATGTCCAAGCAAAAAATTTGTATTTTTCTTCGGTTCTTACCTTCCAAAGTTCCTGGTGAATGAGAGGCCTGCAACGGCCTGAAAACTGGGCGACATATGCCGTTTTGACATTATATTTACCGTCAGCCGTCCATCTCCAGCTAATGCTGTCCTCCAGGTCATCATGTAGGGCAATTTCTGCTATCTCCGTGGAGATTCGGATGAAATGGTGGAGGTGAGTTGTTGATGAAATGTTGTGGACGCCTCTAATCCAAGCACTGTTTTGAAGAGCCTGCCTCACCGAAAGATTTTTGGTCGTGCAAATTTCATAGAGATCGGCAGTGGTTTTGCACAACGGTTGTGGACCCAACCAAGTGTCGTGTCAGAAGTTTGCATGTTTTCCATTCCCAATTGTGATTCTCGTGGATGCCTGGAACAAATCAATGTCTGTTTGAGAGCAGGGTGGGGGGAGGCTTACCCAAGGCTTGAGATGGTCTGTCCAGCGATGCATAGCCATCTAAGCCTCAAAGCTCGACTGAAAAGATCAAAATTAAGTATGCCAAGACCCCCAAACTCTTTTGGAGAGCAAGTAGATTGCCAATTCACAAGACAGACACCTCCAGAGATTGTCTGGTTGTGCCCGTTATTCCAAAGAAAATTGCGTCGGATCTTGTCTAGTTGTTTGTAGAGCCACTTGTTCGCTTGGAACACTGATAAATGGAAAATTGGAATTGCAGATAAGGTAGAGCGGATCAAAGCCAATCTACCAGCTTTGCTTAGGAAATGGCCTTTCCAGCTTGCAAGTATGGTTGCCATCTTATCAATAAGCGACTGAAAATGTGATTTTCTTGCTTTGTTGTAGTGCAGTGGTAAGCCCAAATATGTGCAAGGAAAGGCAGCTTGATTGGCAGAAAAAACAAACTTAATCTGTTGCAAGTCGACGTCATCACAGCAAATGGGGTACAATTCTGTTTTAGCAAAGTTGATACGGAGGCCAGTGGCCTTGCCGAAAACGTCCAAGATTATAGCCATGCATTCAGTTTCCCTAGGACACGCATTTATGAAAAAACCCACGTCGTCGGCATAAAAAGATGATCTAATATTTATATTGCAATTGCCCAAAGGATGAAGAAGATCGTTATTTTCTATAAGGTTTATCAATTTCTGTAAGGGGTCGATTGCTAGTAGAAAAAGCATGGGTGATAGGAGATCCCCTTGCCGCACACCTTGCCCATGATGGAAAGCCTTGCCCGAAGAACCGTTCAGGATTATCGCAGAAGAAGATGAGTACAGAATTTGGTAAATCCATCGAATCCATCTTGGATCGAAACCTCGATGCTCAAGAACCTCCAGGAGGTAAGGCCAGTTGATGGAGTCAAAAGCCTTTGATATGTCTAATTTAATGAACAGCGAAGGAATTTTTTTTCGCTTTAGCATTCGAAGGCAACCCTGAACCAACATAAAATTATCATGGAGACCCCGGTTCTTAACGAAGGCAAACTGGTTACGATCAATAAGCAAATCCAAATATGGAGCCAAACGTAATGCAAGCAGCTTGGTAACAATTTTGGAGAAGCTGTGCATGAGACTGATGGGACGGTAGCTACTAGGAGAGGTTGGGTTGGATTTCTTGGGTAAAAAAACGATATGTCCCGAATTTAAAAGATTGAAATACTTTGAACCACTTTCGAGAATGTGGTTTATAGCTTCCCAAAGATCGTCTTTTATGATGCTCTAACATTTCTTATAGAAGTTTGCTATGAACCTGTCCGGGCCAGGGGCTTTATCAACTGGTAAGGGTTGAACCGCATTTTGTAGCTCTTCCATGGTCACCGGTTGCTTCAAGCTAGAAAGGTCCTGTCTTTGTTGGTACAGATTGCTCCAAGCAAGGGAGCAGGATCTGGGGAGCTGAATGTCTAGCCGTGCTGTGAAGAATTTTTCAAGTATGCTAGCTTTGGCCGAGTGGTCCGAATGAAGCATTCCTTGGTCTTCCAAGAAGGGAATAAAATTGCTAGCTCTACGACTGTTCATTTTAAGTTGAAAGAAACGAGTGTTTGTGTCCCCATGTTTGAGACAGCACATTCTTGAACGTTGACGCAACATGATTCGCTGAATTGCTGCTAGACCAAGGAGCTGTTTCCGAAGCTGAGAATGAAGTTCTTTTTCTTCGAGGCTTAGAATTCTTGATTCCTGGGCAATGTCAAACAACGAGATCACCTCGGTTGCAATTTGGTAACGTAATTTTACGCTTCCAATTTTCTTGGAGCTCCACCGACGCAAAGCTGTCGCTAGCCGCTTCAATTTTGCATGAAAAATCAATAGAGGTTCTGAGTATGTTGTTGTCGGCATGTTCCAGGATTGAGAAACTGTATTTAGGAAATCATCCAGCTTCAGCCAGTAGCTTTCAAAGCGGAAAGTTTTTGGTTTCATGGCCTGTGGCAACGTGACCAGAAACAAGGGCGCATGGTCTGAAACTGAGGATGACAAGGTTTGCAGAAAAGAATTTGGATGGGCAGATAACCAACTTGTTGAAGCAAAAATATGATCTATCTTGGTAAGCGTTGGGATTGAAGCATTGTTACTCCATGTGAAACGTCGACCATGCAGTTTAATTTGCCTGAGCAACAAGTTGTTAATAGTTTGGCGGAAGCTATCAATTAGACGTCTATTGACAGCCCCTTGGTTTTTATCTTCGGCCTTGAAAATAAGGTTGAAATCTCCTAAAAGTAACCATTTTTCAGCAGTTATAGGGTCTAGTGCAGCTAGTTCTTGGAGGAACTCTATTTTTGCATTGTCACCCTGTGGCCCATACACACCTGTTAGGCTCCACGAAGTGTCATCCCAGTTGTTTCGAACTGATACAGTGAATGGTAAAAATGTTTGGTATGACATTTACTAACTGACTTGGCCTGAACCAAAATTTATCTTTTTATTATTTTTACCGATGTTGTTTTTTCTTTAACTTTTAAATTTTAAATATTTTTAAAAAATATACTAAAAATCATCGCAAATTACTTGGTACTTGTAGAATTTTTTCAAAATCAAAATCAAAATCTAAATTTTGAATCAAACTTACTAACTCGGTTTGCCGGTTTGACCGGCTCCACGTTACCAATTCAATTCTAGCGTATTCGATCCTCGCCAACTCTTGCTTGACCACTGTGGCAGTGTGTCTCCAACTCTAAGGGAACTCGACCAATAGATGATTTTTTAAAATCATATTTTTCAAAATTACATTTCTAGGCGTCTGTTTTAAAAAATTATAAAACTATCTCTGTCGACTAAGTGTCGACAGATGTTTAGTGTCTAAATGAGCGTGAATTCTTCTCAATAGGAAAAAGGTTGACAAGAAAAAAAGAGTTATGGTCGATAGGCGCACCGCTGCGTACATTGCCCACCCGCCCGCTACGCTGCCTGCTGCGATGGGAAAGAGATTGGGTGCATCCGGTTTGCACAAAGGAAGCAGTGTATACCGACCTAGATGCATGACACGCGCCAAAAATTTGTATCCGACGTCACAGCAAACGACGGTTTCGGTTTCTGCTACGCAGCTCTCAAAACGCACGGTTCTTAGCTCACGTTCAGCCTGGGTGATCTCATCGTGTGATATGTTCAGCGGGAGGGAGAAGCTACCGCCGCGCGCCGCTAGGCTACTGGAGGGAGAAGGGAGAAGGGAGAAGGCACTGCGTGAGCCGTTACGCCGCCGGGTCGTCGGAGGGAGAAGCCGCCACAAGCGTTGCCGGAGGGAGAAGCCACAACTCACGCCGCCGGGCCGTTGGAGGGAGAAGCTGCCGTGCCGCCGGTAGGAGAAGCCGCCACGCCGTCGAGCCGTCGGAGGAAGAAGCGTGAGCGATTTCATCGCTGCTCGGGTCTAGGCACCCCTCCCCCTCTACAGGAGTCCTTAATTTGGTTCATGATTCTAGCCTTGTTCGATTTGATTCATTTTGCTTTTAGTTAAGGGTTTACCTAAGATGAGACGATGAGAAAGGTCCTTCGCTTCTTCGTTGCGATGCTTGCATTTGTTCATATTGTTTCGCCTCGCTAGCTCTCTACAGAACGATAAGCAATAAGTTAGCTCAACGCTTCTCCCTCCGACGGCCTGGCGACGCGCGCGGCGGCTTCTCCGTCTGGTGGCCTGGCGACACGAGTGGCAGCTTCTCTCCAGCTAAACAGATCACGTGATGAGATCGACCGAGGTTGAACGTGAGTCGAGAGCGTTTTGACACCTGCGCAAGAACTAGAGCCGTCGTTTGCCACACCGCCGAATACACCGTCAGATACAAATCTTTAGCACGTATCATGCATTTAGTATGCACTGCTTCCTATGTGCATACCGAATGCACTCAAGTGTCTATGAGATCTAATTTTACAGACACTCATAGTGTAATTTCAAAAAAATATATTTTTTTATAGTGTAATTTCACAAAAAAATATTATTTAAAAAATTCACCAGAAGCAAGGACAGGAGTACAAACGGGCAGCTAAAGAATTTTTTTAAATAGGATTTAATTTGCTGAATAGGATGAGCTCGCAGGGACACATCACATCCAAGTCCACGAACCAAACCATTCACCATGCAGCTTCAACTATCCAACCAACACTAGCATAATGTCTCATCACTTTCACACCAGGCGAGACTAATACTTGCTACTACTCCAGTAGTAAACATAAAGCGAATCAAACCATCTATTGGTGTGCCTCAGCGCATCATCATCAGCGGCAAAAGTAACAGATCGAAATGCAAATATTTCAAGGTGGCAAACCATGCATTGAAAATTGGACAAAAATACTCATGAGACAGACGGTTTAACACGGAACAAACACCATAATGTTTAGCTGGCAGAGACATTGCCAAGTCCAGTAGGGGTTCTACAAGGGTAAACTCAACACCAGACAAGAGTGCTACAACATGAACTTGAGATACTCTATTTCTTCTTGTCAGTGTGAACACCAGCAGACCTGCATAAACACAAAAGTAGAAAAATTTAGATCAAACAGAGGGCTACATATTTTTCATTTTATTAACATTGTTGAAATTCTTATGCAGTTGAAACATTGCTACCACAGCGCATCGATGAAACACCTTTCTAACATGACAATCACTCGATGTGCACACCAAAACTAACACCGTTGCACTAACATGAATGTCTTCCCTAAATATGATGCCTTCGATCCATTCTCTCTACAAGGCACAGCATGAATTTTTTTACCTAACATCCTTTAATTTCTATGCAAACAAGAAATGTGTACTGTTCATCACAAAACAATACCCAAGTACAAAACTAACACTCCACACCCAGAACAAAAATAACGAACAGAGACATTAAACAATATAGAACTACAAAATAGCATAAGTCAGCACAGCTAAGATAACAAAATATGCTGGAATAACTACAAATAATTAATTTACACAATATTTCACAGCACCCAATGGCAAGACAATATTTGGTGATAATTAAGGCTAGAAGTTTACACACCTCATCTTCCTGATGACACCAGCCATCTCCTCTCTCTTCTTCTTGGCTCTCTTGTGAGTGCCAAGCTTTCTCTTTGCCACCTTCAGTGCACGCTTGTCCTTACCAACCTTGAGAAGCTCAGTGATACGTTTCTCATAAGGAGCAAATCCAGCAACCTCCCTGATCAGGTTCCTGACAAAAGTAACCCTCTTGGTGGCTTTCTGCAAATCATTGTGGCAATATGTGCAAACAGCTTAGACAAAAAAGTTCAGAAAACTGTAAAACAGATAAACAATAATGCGGGATTAAAACTTGAAGCGGACAAAAAACTAATCAGGATCACACGAACAATAGAGCAATACTTGGCTTTTTATAACACAAAAAACGAAATTATCACATTTCAACAAGGGTCAACCATGCTATCTACCACATAAAGCAAACTCTATTGGTAGCAAATACAGCTTGACACAGAACACGTCAAATATTATCATCTTGTCACCCTATTAGACCAGCAAAACTAAAACCACTCCTCATGATGGGAATAAACTACATGTTGGCATGCAATCAACCTTACTCCCAACAGGCTAAAAAATAATGACTGGAGGGAAAATATCCTACCACTACAATTTTACATGGCAAAATATCTCGTCCTAAATCGAAAATTTTAAAACACTGAAATGTAAATTAGGATTGATATGGTTGAACTCCCATAAATCAATAATACTAGTAACAAGTCACAATCTGCATAACACATAGCTCCGATGCAGAAACAAAGCAACTAAATCCACACAGATCAACCACAATCACACCACCACTCGCACCATCAACAGTTCGTTGGGGTTGAAACAGTTCATGCTACGGGATCAGGCGCTTACCCCCTTGCGGTCGACCGGACGCGGCGGCAACTCGCGCTTGGTGACGACGTGGCCCTTGTTGATGCCCACGAAGAGGCCCGACTTCGGCTGCGACGGCGCCATGGGCGAACACTTTCCTGCGCGACCAAACCAAACAAGCAGCGGAAACCTATGTGAGCGGGGGGAGACGAGGGGCGAGAGCAGAGAGGCGCGGGGTGCGAAGCTTTCAGATCGGTGGCGGAGGTAGCGGCGGCGGCGCCTCACTTACCTTACCGGGGAGAAATGAACCGGCTGCGGCCAACGAGGAAACCCTAGCGGAGGAGAGCAATTATATAGGCGGCGGCGCACAGAGTCGCGGATGCTAAATGGGCTGGGCTTTGTGGGCCTTGATGTGAATATGGGCTTTTGTTTATCCCTATTTTGGGCCTTCGAGCGGATGGGTGATGCCAGCAGTGATTGGGCTTTTTTTCTCACGGACTATTACAAATTGGGCTTTTCGTTCTGTTTTTTTTTCTGAGGAGGCCTTTTCATGGCTGCGTAGGATTTTGTTGCTCCGGACCATAAGCTTGTGTAGGAGTCGGTATAAAAAAACCGAGACCGAAAACTGAGAAAAAAACCGAAACCGAAAACTGAACCAAAATTTTAGGTAACTAAGTTTTCGGTGCATGATATTGTGCTGGGTAATTCAGATCCTGTTATTGAAAAACCGAAATTAAAAAAAAAAAAAACAGACCAAAATTTCGGTCCGAACCTAACACCCACCCCTAAGCTTGTGCTCTGTCGGATAGGAGTCCATGCTAAACATTAGTTGGTGACTAAGCCTCAAGGACAGTTACTTAAAAATTTAGCACCTTTTTCTTTGTTTTAGCTTATTATATTAAAATAAAAGTGATTAAACCTACCCTTTTTATCTTAAGTAATAAGGAAAAATTGCTTCCCTAATATATACAGAGTACAAGATTTTTGTCGAGGGATAAATCCTCACATGATATTATAATTTTTAGGAATTTAAAAAATACTACTGTGACTGTAGCAGCCCTCCATTTATCAATGGCACGGTCGATAATATATTTTTAAACAGTAAATATTATAATGACACTTTTCTAACTAGCCCTTTTATCAAACCTGATTTCTTAATGCAACTGGGCCTGCCGAATCCAGACTTGTTTTCTTAATGCAATTGCGCCTGCCAAATCCACGGTATCCCAAGAATTCTTCCTTCATTTGTTCAACAATTCTTTTTTCCTCCGAAACAACCTCTCGCCAGGCTGCCACAGCACAATGCTACGTTCATCTGCAACCCTGCAAGTGTGCTGTCATCTGCCTGCCTGCACGTCACCAATAATATGCTTTGGCAGCACTGTCCTTACAGCCGCGAGGTTTTCAGTGAGGCGTCGGTATTGACACTAAAATCACTGTCCATATCACAATGCAGATGTAAAAATACGGTAGGGGCCTGATTGAGCTGTGGATTGGTATGTGATACCCTGGAGAGATATGTGTACAGTGTACTCTTCCAGTACAATTATGGCACCGGCCCTAGCCACCACATGACCAGGCCCACCATACGGACACCTGTGACCTATACCAAAAGCAGAGTACGCGTACTTTGCCAACGGCGATGGCCTCCCATACAGAAAAGTTTTTGGTTCCTGGTGAGTATACTCGAGTAGTTTGGGCGTATGTTTTGACTTCTAACTAGTGATATACGGCTTAAAAATAAGTGTTTAGTATTTTATATTAATTCTATATTTTAATCGCATGTACATATTTTAAAAATCAGTTCACGGAATCTAAATAAAATATAAATAATTCTGTATTGAATTATGTAATATTTCTGATTGAGAGTCACGTCACGTCATGCATCATCAACGGCGGCGCCAACGTCAACTGCACCTCGGATCTGTTGTATTGTACGAGAAGTAACCTCACACACATGGTAGAATAGTGTTGTATCGGACAGAGGTGTTACTATTGCGCATTCAAGTGAACTACATGTGCCAGGAATAGATTACAGCTAGGAGGCATAGTCACGTGTCAGTTCTTACTGATGTTACTCTGATACTGTAGCGTAGGCTTCTTGTCTGGGTGAGGGAAAAAAGGGAAAGAACATAACACCACCGCAACACTGAGGTTCGACGATCTCCGCGTCCATTGACACCCAGGTTTACTTGGTTGAGCTATAAACGCTTGACACAGGTTTAGCTCTGTTTGTTTGAGCTTGGCATTATTTAAATTTAGCTTATTTGTAGAAGTAACAATACACTGATTTATAATAATCTAGAAGAAAATAAGCTACTCTATCAATTTTAAAATAATAATATTAAGGAGATACGTAAAAATACCATGATATCTTTCTCATGACGTGTGAGTATGGATCTAGAATTAGTTAGGTGAAGTAATAGGTACTAAAATCCAATAATGATATGAATAATTTATAGATAAAAGTTAGCTTCTATAGATACTAAGGTGTAACATTTGGAATAAATTTTGAACTGTAAAAGACACTATATTTTGGAACGAAGTGAGTATAAACTATTTAATAATCTATATTCCTGCTAGTATGAATTATTGTGTTTCGATGGTAAAGGACCATAATGCTCTCAAAACAAAGTGTGGAAGGCTAAAATTTAAGTATAAAATTATAGTGAGTAATTTCTAAAAAACAATATGCATTTGTCTTTTTAGAGTAGCAAGCTATAAAAAGTTGAGTTATACTAACTTATTAGATTAATTTAATTTAACTTGCAAACTATAATAAATAAATACAATAAATTGAATTACAATAATTTTAAGCTGAAACAAACATTAACTTACTTTTTAAGCTATAAATTATAAGACAAAGCCAAATTTATAATTTATAACTTAAATTTATATTTTTTTAGAACTTAAGTACTTCAAATTACTTTTCTTCGTTAGTTCGCGAGTCTTCTGCTGGTTTCTTTTTCTAGTTGTCGCGTGAAAAAGAGAAGTTCAACTGTGAGTGTCCGTAATCACGACGAGTATGTCCCATTTAAAATGCAGGAACGCAGTGCAGATCCATGTAAAAAAATTAGAAAATTCCCTTTGTCTTCCGTCCATCTGATCAAAATTACGGAACGCATTCCAGCATATCGACGGGGCTTCTGGTTTATCGAAGAACAGCAACCGCGCATCGCCCGGTGCACGAAGCAAACCACGTCTCCGAGCTGGCACACGGCGGCACGCGGGCCCGGCGCGCATGCATATGCCCGCCCGCGAGCGAGCCCTCCGAGCAAAACTACAAGCAAATTTTCTCGCGCCAGAGTCCAGACGACATTACAGCGAATGGACCCAAAACACCACCAGCTCACCCTGAACCAAGAAGCATCTTGTCTTCACGGATGCGAGGCAAGGCCATATTTCGCTGGTACTACTGCGATAGCATGGACTCACTATGTTAGGCGTAGGCCTCCCCCCACCTCGAACACATGAATTTAGGACCAAACTGGCCAATGAAATACATGCGATGTAAAATTACAGGACAGCCATTCACTCCATAGTGCTTCTTCGGTTCTATAAAGACATCGATTTTTGAGACAGTTGAAAAGGTAGTAACGAGAAAGAAAAACAAAACTCTTTCATTTGTAATGAGAAAGTCTTTTTCGCACGAAGTGAAAGGTTCTTAAGTTTTTTTTATAAATTTGAAGGGCTAGAAATATAGAAATAGAGTCTCCATTTCTCTTTCTTGTTTTGATAGAGGGAGAAGTTCAACAGCCGAAGAGTGCAACTGCACACATTTCACATGAACAGGCAAGGAGTTAGCAATCCATGTCAGAAACGAAACCACCTAACCCTAATTCCATAGCGGTTCCATGCCACGAAAACTAAGACCTACACTAGATTAAGAAAAATTAGAGAAATTCTATGGAATTTCTACGGGGTTATATTGAATCCAGTGAAAATTCCGACTCAGGGCCGGAACAGACGTCCGGTAGGAGCGTTGTTTCCCAGCCATCCGATCAGCCTCTCCAGACGATCGGACGGCTAAGGACGGCAGTACAGCGGGTGGAATTCCTACCGGGCGGTGACGTGGCAGAGTGGCAGGCAAAGGCAAGGCGAAGCGACGCGAGCAAAAGGCGATCGCATCTAACGGGGCCGCGCTGACGCCGGCCTGACGGCCGCGACGTCCCCCACCCAGCCAGCTCACTGCCACCCCACCCTTACCTCCCGGTAGGCCAGTACGATCACCGCGCATCCGTCCACCCCCTCTTCTTCCCCAACCCCAAGCAAATTTTCGCAGCAACATGGGATGGAATCGATGGATCATGGAGGCAGCAGAAGCAATCTGGCTGTGATTTGGAACTGATAGAATTCTTGATTGGATCTTTACAGGATGGTACTACTACCATTATTTCCCTTTTCCAACATGAAGTAGCTGGTAAGAACAAAAAGAGAAAAAGAAAGGGAAAAAAAAATGCTGCTTTGCAGCTCAATCTTAAATTCTTAATTCACCTCTTCTTCCATTCTTCCCCCTCCCCAGTGTACAGGTTATAACAAAAAGGAAAAAAAAAAGAAGAATCAAAAGCAAAAAAATGAGCTCAACAAGGGCGGTGATGAACAAGCAAACGACCGGATCTCATACCAGGGGTAGCAGTAGTGGTAGTAGATAGAACAATGCTATACACCACCGGCCAATTGTCGGTTTCGTCGCCGACGCCGCCGTGTAGTTCGCGTCACCGGCGGTGCCGCGCAGCGCGGGCGGCGACGATAGCTTTGTCGGCGGCGTCCGCGCGGTCTCGGGTGATTCCGCGGGCATCGCGGCC
>KE372216.1:442452-455032 GCA_000418225.1 Zizania latifolia
CGCGCCCGCCGTCTCGACGGCGAGGCGTACGTGCCGGTGACGCATGCAGCCCGGCGCGGCGGCGAGCATCCGATCGACGGCGAGGGGACGACCCGCAGCGGGAGCCGTTACTGGTTCAAACCAGCCTAGCTCGTGGAGACGTGGCCGCAACGGTTACTTGCATGGCAGGCGGGCGCGAGGCGTCGTCTCGTCGCGCCGAATTGAACCCGCGGGCGAGGGCCCGACGGCGACGGCGCGCCGCCGTGAATTCGCACGTCGCTTTCCTTTTGCCTTCCGTTCCCGGATCAGGCTCGCCGTCCTCGTTTTTTTCCCATCTGCACCGTGCAGCTCGGTTAAATTGCTGAGTGATCCTTTTGGCCATCTTCCTTTCGTTGGAGAGGATAACTAACCATCGAGGAAAAGGGCTAGTTTTGTTAGCGTTTTAGTCATTGACAGACAGTTCCATTGATCCAATTAAAATTGTTTCTGTGTTATTAAATATTATATCATTTAGAATAAACGATTCTGAGACAATATATTAAATAAAGGATTCCATGACAATAATATCCAAAATATGACGAGGGGAATGATATTAAATTAGTATGGTGTATATTAAGATAGGTAAATGATAGTCCTAGTTAAATGACTAGAATAGTTTTCATAGTATTAATTAGTGTAATGAATAAAAAATATCATGGCAGTAGAGTAAGGTAGAGAGAAAGAAACTACTTCTCTTGTAAATAACTAGCTCTACGCGAGAAGAAGAGAAGATTGTTGGAAGAAAGGAGTATTTTAAATAAATCATCAATTAGGAATATAATTTCTATGAATAATATCCATATGATATAGCAAATATTAAAACTATTTGGTAGTGTCTAGGTTGGATTACACTACTCTCTCGGTTCTGACATTTTGGATATGTTCTAATATATCAAGAAGCAATTAATTAATGTCCACAATAAATATAATTGTGTTGTTTGTACTTATAGTTAATGATTTTGTATATTTCCAATCTTCTAAAGTGATCTATTAATCACTAAAACATCAATGATTAACATCAAAAACACTAAGCCTAAAAAGTCAAGAAATATAAAATTACTATATCAAGTAGTTCTATAAAACATAATATATAGAAACTATACATATATTTAATTGGATTTCCCTTAGAAGTAGATGTGACGGAGTGCTATTGATCGGTGGAAGAGCATTGGACTAACTATAACTGTACAATTAAATGCATTGTGAATTAGCCGATACATCTGATTAGTTTAGTTTTTTATGGCTGCAACTTACTTGTCCAGACCTGTGACCAAAGCAATTAAAAGTAATTTTAAGATACGACTTATATAATCTATTCTTAATGAATTGAAATCCAATACTGAAAACATATAATGACAACAAATCGATAAATCAATTCTAAAATTTAATTTTGACATTAATAACTGGCAGCTCAGCTAAACGCACTCATTGTGAGTTTATGTTACTAATACATAGATTTTGAGAATAGTTAATTGTGAGTTTATGTTACTAATACATAGATTTTGAGAATCGTTAATTGTGAGTTTATGTTACTAATACATACGGATAATTTGATGCACTACACGTGACAAACAATTATCATATAGTTTAGGTGTCTATATGAAAAAAGGACAAGCAGGAGCAAATTATTCCCGTCTACTAGTGCTCACTCCTCGCCCCCCTTTTCCTTCAACGGGCGAGGTTTTTTGAAAGCCGCCTCCTCCCTATCTATCTTCTTCGCCTTCCCCTTCCCCCACGCACAACCGAAGCCGCGGCGCGACACGCCCCCACGGGCGAGCGCGCAGGAGGAGCTCGGGCTTTTACCCTGTCAAGGGTTTCGGGCCGACCCGCTTTCTCTCCCCCCTCGCTTCCCGCCATCTCCCGCTCCCCGATTCGATCCTCCCGCTCCCCGATCTGGGTGTCTCCTCGGGGCTTCGTAAGCGGCGGCGGCTCCCCTTTGATCCCTTTTTCTCCGAGGCGTTCGGTGGGGGTGATTTTGATGTAAATTTTGTTTTTTTAATTCAGAGCGGTGGTTTTGGGTGGAAGCGGTGGCGGCGTTGATGAGGCGGTAGATCAATGGGCGCGATGGCTGCGATGAAGGTGGAGGAGAAGGATGGATCAACGGAGAGTCAGCAGAATCTGGCGGCGTGGAGCCCTTTGGTGTCGGAAGGTAGCGGGCACGAACGGGCGACACCTGTGGTGTTCAGCCCGTTGGATTCAATCTCCGGTCGCAGGTAGTGATCCCCGCCGCAGTTGAACTTTCTGAATGTCTGTGACTGTGTTGTTGGGTAGTAGTGGTTGTTTGCCTGGTTCGGATGCTTGCTTTGCTCGGGCTGTTGTCCAGATGGGGTAGCTGCTTAACTGGGAAAGGTGGGTTTTTTATGCTTGTTTGGTTAGCAGATGCTGTTGGGTTGGATTGTGATTGCGATTGCGATTAATCGCGTCCTCAAGAAATTTTCTATCTTTGGATTTATTTCTGATAGGAAATGTGGTCCACGTGCAGTATGACGGCTGTTTGTTCAGGAAAGTAGGCCTTTAACATGTATCTTATCGTTGCCGCTTGCAATGGTTTTACAGCGGTAGTATGTATTGAATGCTGTTTTGTTCCATCGCATTTTCTAACGCTCCAATGTTGTATTGCTTGTTTTTTGCTCTTGCTACTCTGGTTCATTAGATAATTGCATTTAGTTCACGAGTGTTTCATCAAGTTTCATGTAACTTTCACCAAGTCTCTGGTCTCACGACTTCCACAGAAGTTACAAAGTTTTGGCAGATTCCAGCTGAACAAAACCAGTGCAAATTTCAAATAAAAGAAATGCAAAACCAATCATGTTTCAAGTATGTAGACCATGGTTGTGAATCCGAATTGAAACTTGCTTGAAACCATCAGCAGCAACGATCTGCAAGTTCCTGTTCACCTTTGACCAGGGAATGTCAGCTCACTGCTCCGAGCCTCCAAGGCAGATGCACTGCCCTTGTCGCTTGCCTGTCCCCTGACACAGCAACTTGTCTGATGCTTGGTAGTTTCCACTCACTACTCTGTCAAGCGTGGTGGTGCCTTGCTCTCTGGCTTGACTGGGAATCTTATCCCGTGTAAAAAGTATAACATTTTTTTTACATATGTGATAATTTATGAAAGGTTTTAGACTTAGCAGGACTAAAACTGAATATATGAGATGTGACTTTAGCACTACTACACATGAGGGAGATATTAGTTTGGAAGGTCAAGTAGTGTCCAAGAAGGATACCTTTCGATATTTGGGATCGATGTTTTAAAGAGATGGTGATATTGATGAAGATGTTAGCCATAGAATCTAAGCTGGGTGAATAAAGTGGCGACAAGTATATGGTATTCTCTGTGACAAGAGGGTACCACAAAAGCTAAAAGACAAGTTCTATAGAATGGCGATTAGACCTGAAATGTTGTATGGTGTAGAATGTTGGCCTACAAAAAGACAACAGGTTCAACAGTTGAATGTTACACAAATCCGTATGTTGTGTTGGATTTATGAACACACAAGAATGGATCAAGTCCAGGACGACGATATACATGATAGGCTTGGGATTGAAAGACTTTGTTATTGTTGTTGTGATAATTTATGAAGCTAGAATACATGGCTTTACAATCAGATGGTAGTAAATAGTAACACAGTCGCGTCTATTTTGATGGCCATGCTTAGTTCTTCCTTTGAGTCCTTAATCCCAGCAAATAATTTTAAGCTGGTGTTGCTCATCATATAAACTCCCTAAATAAGAGTGTTTATTGTATCAGTTAACTGTAAGTAGCTACATGGTTTCTCATGTCTCTGATAAGTGATAAGTGATAATTGTTCAGTCAATCAGTCATTTAATATTTATGTAATCTGTTTAATCATTTAATGATAATAAAGTATAACTGTAGATCTTGAGGCTTGAGAGAAGTTATGAAACCAGAATAGGACAAAAAGCAGAAACTACCCCACTTAGCATTTTCTGGGGGATGGTAGTAACCAAAAGTACTTTCTTTTCCTGCCGGACTTTTAAAAAAAAAATCTTAATTGGATCTCTAAAAAGTAAAACTACATCCGTGGTTCTGCCAAAAATGGGGATCCAGGGAAGTCGACTAGATTTTCATTTCTAGACGTAGGTTGTTTTTTTCTGAAATCAACAGCATTTCTGGATCCCTGCCCAAGGGCATGTGAGAAATGTGGATCAATTGAATTTGCTGATTTTGTAGTTTTTCCTATCTTGGCTTGTTTCTTTCAATTGGACAGTCTGGAACTAATTATATTGTACATACATGTACTTTATGTATTGTACTGTGATCCTAGTCAGTTTTTTATTCCAATTACATGAGCTGTTATTAAACTGATTTTTTTATGGTGCTGATGGAACCTTACATTTTAGGAGAACAAGTGGCCCTGTAAGGAGAACTAAGGGTGGCTGGACATCGGATGAGGTGAGTATTTAACTCTTTTTTTCTTGATATTCAATTTCCACTACATTCCTGTCCATTCATAGTTCACTCTATCTGCAGTATTAACTTGCATTTGGTTTACCTATGTACTATAAATGTCAACCTTTTGCAATTGACATTTACCATTACCTTGCTCCATTATTATGTGTGCATCTTTTCTTTTGGGTGGGACACCATCCATTGCAAATGCAAAAATTGTTTATCTAGTTGTCACTTCGGTGCAGGATGAAACACTGCAGAAAGCAGTTGATACTTTTAAGGGCAAAAACTGGAAGAAGATAGGTTTGCTTCTCTTTTCTTGTCTGCATCATTTGGTCAATATTCAACTAACAGTTTCAATGAGGGAAAAGAAATCCAGAAAATATCTGAGGCACCTTCCCCCTCCAATTTTGCCCTGTATCAAATTTTGTTAGTTTGCCCTGTAAGTTGAGTTGTCGTACAAATACTCTCCAATGACACATGTAAACACTATTTCAATGGTTTTTATAATCCTGTGTACATGCTTAAATTATTTTAATAATACACGAATAAGCATGAATCAGGAAATTATACTAAATTTCTCGCCACCAATGTTGGACCCAGTGAAGTATCAACAGACATTGAGAAAATGTTGCGTCTGATGTCTATGGAATACCTCAAAGGTGTTTCGTGGCCTTACTCTCTATGTGTAAGTAGAACATGCAAGGTGTTTAATCGACAAACCTAATAATTTTGAAAAGCTGTTGACTAATTAACATTATTAGTAATGACGAGCATGAACATCAAGAAACTGAGTTTTGCTGCATTATTGCTGGTTATAGCAGCAGGACATTATCTTGTTCCTTTCAAGATGGTGAAATTGATGAGGGGTACTTGATATATGCCATGTGCTAGGTGGGCTTCACATTTTTAATATATTTTAGTTTAACAAGTGTTACGAGGCTTATTAGCATAAACAACCCCATCTTCCCCTTACCCACCATACTCTCTTTCTAGAAAAAACTTATGTTGTTCCCCTATAGGATTTGAAGATCGTTTTGAAGACGAATAATTCATAACATTGAAATTTAGCTACTTAGTGTCAAATGCTTATTTGTGGATCTGTATAATATTTGCTTACCACTGTGTTGTGTGTATTTGTATGCAGCTGAATTTTTCCCTGATAGGACAGAAGTACAATGTCTGCATAGATGGCAAAAAGTTCTTAATCCTGAACTTATAAAAGGTCCTTGGACGCAAGAGGTTTGTCAAATATTTTTATTTTACTTCCATAAATTCAAAGCTGCATGTTCTATATGTTCATCGAGTTCTTTTCCAGGAAGATGAGATCATTATCAATATGGTAGAAAAGCACGGACCAACAAAATGGTCTGTTATAGCAAAGTCACTAAATGGTCGGATTGGTAAACAATGCCGAGAGAGGTATTTTTTCTAATGACATTCCATGCATGTTGCAAGTTACAATTAACAACTATGAGTGAAATGCCATATTCAAATTTTTTTATTCTCCTTGATGAGATAAATTTTGGAAACTGTTCAGGGAGTCTTTCAGTTTGGGTGATTAAAACTGGATGAAACCTATTAAGGCTATCATCTATTTTAAGGCTTTAAGCCCAGAAATAATGGAAGTATGGAACTTCTCTCAGCTATGGGGTTGGGGTTTTATTTTGTAAGGAGTGGCCCAAGCATTTAGCAGGTAATGAGATTTTGGTGGCTTCCCAATAACTATGACCCCTAGTAGCATACAACCCAGGCACCCAACTCCTATTCACTATACAAATCTCTTGGCAGTCACCCATGACTTGTTCTGTTTGATTTTAAATTTACCCTTTTGAAACTTTTTTGTGTTTAATATTCTCTGAACAACGCTATATGTTTACTTTACCCTGTGGGATCGAGATATGGCACAAGAGTTAAGAAGCGATGAGACATACAGACTCTGACATAGTCTTAATTTGTTGAGTGCAACAAAACAATAAACTGTTGGTGTCCTTGGAATGCGAATATCTTATGCCATACTAAATTTTATGCAGGATTCCATTTTTTACATTAGTAATATTGCCAAGACAGAAATAACAGAGTTCTCTACATTTTAAATTTTAGTCGAAATATCTTTGCTTCCCAAAACAAGACTGTTTAAATGATCAATTGCACTTCTTTGTACATCCATCGGGCTAAACTTTGAGTATTACTTCATCACTAATCACATGTCAAGATTCTAAAATTGTAGCTAGGTTTCTTGCATATTTTTATTTCTTTACTTAAGTTTGTCATAATAAAGTGCTACATAACATACAAGTCAATTCATTTTTTGATGCTACTCATAATTTAGGTGGCATAATCATCTGAATCCACAAATAAGGAAAGAAGCCTGGACTGTTGAAGAGGAGGGTGTGATTGCTCGTGCTCATTGTATGTACGGGAACAAATGGGCAGAAATTGCAAAGCTTCTTCCTGGAAGGTACTAAATACTAATCCGCAGTATCATTGTGGAATTTTTTGTTTACTCATGTAAATTAGACTTATTCGCTGTGTTCATTAATTGATGATATGCAAATATCTTTCCTGAGACTCTTTAGACAAACACAGTGATTGTGTTGCTATTTAAAAGAATACATAATTATCCAGTGATTCATAAGAGAGATGCACTAATGGTATTGCTAATGACAATCTTTTATGGATTGTTCTTGTGTTTAACTCTTGTAATAACATCTGTAGCAGAAGCAAAGTATCGGCTTGTGTGTTAATAAATAGCTTATTTGTGGCATATATGATTATAATACAGTGAGTGAAGTTTTATTACCTTTTGTGGTTAGCTGTTCCATACAAATAAAGTTGTCTAGGCTGTTGCAAATGTGCTTCTGCATTTTGTGTTATTTTCATTTGTAAAGTTCATATAGAGTTTATTGTTTGACTTTCACTAGGACATTAATCGAATAATTGGGCTTCTTATATTTTCACCTTATGCTCATGCATGTTTGTTCTTGTCTCCAGGACAGATAACTCGATAAAAAACCATTGGAACAGTTCATTAAGAAAAAGGTTAGATGACTACAATACCAGATATATTCTGCCAGTTCAACAGCAGGTTGTTTGTAATGATTTGAAACAGTTGTTGGAGCTGCCATCTGCTGAGAACCATATTGACTTGAACAAAGAGCCAATAATCTGTTCAAAAGATCGTTCAGAAGTAGTTGCTCGTTCTGATCTTACCCCTCATCCATGGGCATCCAATTTTGAAGTCACTAAGGGCTGTGCAGATTTCCTCTCTCTTTCGGTGGCAACTGGTCAATCAGTAACTTCATGTGAGGCATCAGTAGCTGCTGTTAATCTAGCAACACAGGAGCTGAAAATGAATTCTGTTCATGATCAGGGCACTGAGAACAATTTTGTTTGTGAAAAGGGTGAAGGAATCAATTTGCTCGATGGGAAGGGACTTGAAATTGATCAAATATCAGATAAAACAGGTAGTTCAAGACCAGCTAAAAAAGGAGGTGAAGCAGCCATAAACAGAGCTGAATCATCTTTGCAGAGGGAGGCTCATTTTGTTGGTTCTCTTTGTTATCAGATACCTAAGATGGAAGACATCCCTGCTCGTTCCCCAGTATTTTCTGCAAATTATGTGCCGGAACACACTAGGAATAAAATGCACTCACCCAATGGATATACTACTCCATCTTCCACTGATAGAAAAGGATCAGATCAACTTACTTTTGAATCCATATTGAGGACTGCTGCTGAAAACTTCCCTGATACTCCTTCAATACTAAGAAGAAGAAAAAGAGATAAACCGACTCGTGCTCAAGATAGTGATTTGAAGATTGGCAGATTAAGCAGTGATAACTTTCACACTCCCATAGGAAAGTGTATTACAGATAGCTTACAATCATTCAAAACTGCAACACTTCTGTCCTTGGGTCCTCTGGATGACCAAGGGTTTTCTACTGATTCAGGGAGTGTTGATGTTTCCCCTCCATATCGACTAAGGTCAAAAAGAATGGCTGTGCTGAAAACCGTTGAAAAGCATCTAGATTTTTCATCTGATGGAATGGGTATGTGTGATACTATGATGAAATCTGCTTGCGGGAATTCTGAAAGTGCTAACGCCAGCACTGGTGTTTCAAACATTCAAGGGAAGAAATTGGATGGGCATATGATTGGAGTGGAAACTTTAACCATAGACTTCACACATACAACAAAGTTAGATGCAACCTAATTCTGTAGTATCCAGGTATGAATCTGTGATATCTTTATTTTATAAAGAAACTGAACACTTCCATACATGCTGCATGCCCAATGTGTAATCTTCAAGTTTAGCTTACAAGTGTACATCGCTCACGGTTTCATTTATATAGGAAAGTCTTGTACGCTTGGAGAATGGAGATCCTTCAAATGAGTTTATTTTAGATTTCTTTGGAACTTTTTAGATGAAAGAAGATTTCTTTGGTATAATTTTTGTCATTGAACATGCATGTCATTTTAGTTTCCCTTGTTGCAGAAACTACTGGCAGTGTGCTGAAGTGGGCGAGAAGACCTGATGTGCTGAACTGACTGTTCCTAAAAAGCAAATAGGAAGCACTGACTGGAGAAACAATTACAAAAGAATCGCCATTTACCCTGCCAACTCTCCTTGGCAGTGGGCTGTACAAAGTCATCCCTATTTTGAAAGGAAATGTTTTGCTTCTATAAGCTCACAGTTAGTAATTCATCAGTTTTTTCTTTTATCATTGTGGCAACTGTGTAGAAAGGAAGAAACATAGTTATAGAAACTTTAAAGTTGAACACAAACCCATAGTGTTTTTTTCTTTTACCATCGTGTAGACCATCAGCCTTGAAATGAAACAGCTTGTCGTTATGAATTGCACCGTGTATTTTCCCGGCTTCCAGCTGGTTTCTAAATTGATCAAGCCAAGCCATGCTGCATTCAATAGATGGGAATCACTAAATTAGCACGAGTGAGTGATAAGGTAGTCGTGTTATGTGCCGTATTAATAAGCTCGAGGTATACTTGGCAACGAATCATGTTGCTTCGATTACCATAGTTTAATGCACACACAATTTACAAATCCTAATGAAACAGTACATGTTCTCACAAGTCCAATAACACAAAGAGGCATTTTATTCACCACCAATTAATCACCACAATGTTACTTCTGCTGATAGCGAGAGAAGAGACAAAAGTTGCTAAAACGAAGGTGCAAAATCAGCTAGGAAGAAGCTGGCTGCTGAATTGCTCATGCAGACAACTCGCTGATTTGCTCAGTCAGAAAACTGAAAAATAATGCCTAACACACCAACACAAATCAAAGCACACCATGATGAGTGAATTAACGAGCTGCCGTTACTGGTGCTGTCTAGCACTTGGAAGGTCGGCAGGCTCCTGTTCAGCACCCTTGCTCTTTTCTTTGTACTCGTGTAGCACTCGACAACCCCAATAGTTTTTTTAAGCTGGTGGGAGAGACAAGCTCCAGATATTTGAAAGAGGGATGAGAAGTCAAATCTAGATGGGCTAGCTCACCACCTATGGTATTGTCACTAGACTCTAGGAAACTCTTCGACAACCCCAATAATTACTATTGGTTCTGATCGGATTAGACACTTCTTTCTTGTATGTGCAGATGTCTAGTATTTTTGCCGGTGTATTTTTTTAGGTATTGGGTATCCCATATTTAGTATATCAACACCGTATAACTAAACACATAAAGTAAAGTAAAGAAACTGAATTTTGATATGGACAATGTGCACTTGACAGAAAACAATCACAGCTAGATTTTATTACCGCAAAATACACTGGGATCGGTACATTACAAGCTGCAAAAGCACGCGAGTACTGATCAATTACAAGCAGCAGTCCTAAGAGTCAAGCGCCCTGACAAAAGAAATGAAAATTTCCAAACACAACAACACAGTTTAATTCAAACTCCATGCAAAACACGGAAGCTACCTGACAAACACTGCCAATCGCGATCACCTGGGAAATCAATTGATCAAAACAGCAACAAAACAAGCAAAAGCCGGTCGACGACGAGGAACCGAAGCAGCAAAAGGTCGATCTGATGCACAACAGTATGTATGACTGCCTGACTGGGCGCGAAGCGAAGCGATCAATCTTGGCCATTGGTCTTGAGGTGTGTGACTAGCATTTCGGGAGATCCAACGGCGGAGGCGGGAGCTTCTGGTCAGGACGGCCGCCGTCTTGCACCAGCCACGCCATTTTCAGGCCCCAGCTCATGTGCACCTCCAAGTGACAGTGCATGAACCACACGCCTGCAGATATCGTGCGCATGAATTAGCAATTAGTTCACAATAATTTGCAAGCTTAGCGTTAGCGTTATTAAGAGTGCGTTTGGTTGAGCTATAGATTCTAAAAAAACAGCTGTGAGCTGTAAAAAATCTAAGAAGTTGTTTGATTCAAATAGCTGTGGATTTATATTTTGGTAGCTCCTGATGTTTGATTACATTATTAATATGCAATTTTACATGTAAATCATTGTAATCGGAAATTTTTTAATGTTTATACTAAAATTATATATTTTTGAATTACACAAAAATGATATATTTTACTAAAATTTTACTTTTTTAAATTTTACACGAACTGGTGTGTTGTAATGGCATGGTGGATAATTTTTGTTCAAAGTTGAACTAAGAAGCTGTAAAAGTTGGGGTCCCCAGCTTTCAATTTGTATTGCGAACAAGCGGGTGCTTTTGAAAAAGCTGTTTGACCCTTAAACCTGTTTGGTTCAGCTTTTTCAATCAGCTTCTTGGCTAGGAAGCTAGAAGCTAAACCAAACACAAGCTAATTTTGATTAGTTCTAAGTGCAAAATGTAACTTGCAAGATAATTAATTAAGTTGGTGCAGTGTGCCATGGAATTGGAGGGGAATTGAATTTGAAGTAGTACAAAGTGTACCATAAATACCTGGGTTGTCGGCGTGGAAGCGGATGGCGACCCAACCGCCGGCAGGGACGCCGACGGTGTTGCGCTCGACGGGGTCGACGAGGTTGAACTTGGCAGGGTCGTTGACGGCGTCGAAGTTGCCGAAGCCCTGGCCGACGACGAAGAAGTTGAAGCCATGCAGGTGCAGCGGGTGGCTCTCGGCGCCGAGGATGCTTGTGTCCTGCATCACCAGCTCGACGTTGGCGCCGTAGGGGAGCACGAGCACCTTGGTCCCGTTCATGACGTTGGTGTTGTTCGGCGGCGTGCCGGTGTAGTTGAACGGCTGCAGCGGGTAGTACGGAAAGTTGGAGGCGTAGACGCCCTTCGACTTGCCGGTGAAGTGCGACTGGAGCAGCGCCGTCGTCGGGAGCACGAAGGAGACGTTGTTGATGGAGGCGGCGAACCGGGAGCCGTTGGGTCCCTGGCACGTCCCGTTGACGGCGCAGGGGTGCGTTCCGAGCCCAACGGTGAAGAAGAAGCGGTGGTCCACCACCTGCGGCACCGCCGCCGGGTACTCGGCGCTGGCCAGGCTGCGGAGCTTCCCGGTGAAGTTGGAGACGGCGTTGGTGTCGTTGATCTGCGGCAGCGTCGGCGAGAAGATGGGGACGCTCTTTCCGGCGCCGGTGGGGCAGGGGTCCTCGTACTCGAGGACGCCGGCGACGGTGGTGTTGTCGAAGGTGCCCTGCGTGGTGGTGTACGGCCGCGCCAGCATGTAGTAGCTCGCGCCCGGGTACGTCGGCTTGGCGGTGAGCAGCACGTTGCTCGTCTGCCCCGGCGCGATGATGAGCGTCTCGACGGTGAAGGGCTTGACGTAGACCGCGTCCACGTCGACGACGGTGAGCGTGTGGTTGGCGATGGAGAAGAAGAGCTCGTCATTGAGTGCAGCGTTGATGAGTCGCAGCATGTACGTCTTGCCGGGCTTTACCTTGAGCTTAAACGTGTCTGCACCACGCAAACCACCATTAATTATCTCGATCAGCCACACTGTCATCACCACACACGTACAAGTACAACTACTCGCCATTGACGACCAAGCAGTGAGCTGAGTTCTGTGCTCACCTTGAGCCGAGCAGTTGTAGAGCGGGCCAGGGAGGCCGTTGATGGTGTAGGCGTCGGAGACGTTCGGCCCGCCGCCGGTCTGCAGCGCCTGGCTGATCACCGCCTCCGTGTCGTTCCTCCACCACTCGCCGAACATGACGGGCACCTCCTCGT
>KE372216.1:486422-499403 GCA_000418225.1 Zizania latifolia
CCATGCTCGCGTGCTGGCGCGACTACCACCCCTGAAGCTTACGTACTTGAAGCACAGGCAAACGCCAAACGGTAGACCAGCTTGCCGATGAGCCATTGTGGCTGCACGTATCGCCTAAGTACAAAATGTAAGCACGGTTGATGGATCTCTCTCTCTCTCTCACTCTCTCTTGGTTTCTCTCATTGATGTCTACTACTAGTACTCGTAGCGAAAAAAACTGGACCGGTGATTGAACTAGTCAAGTTGTCGGTTCACCGGTTTACTGTTCTAACCGTCGATTTTTTATTTATTAATATTATATTTATTTTGTATTATTTTAATATAAAAATAATATAAGTAAATGAGAAATATGTATAATTAGATGTTAAAAATACAACTTAAATATAAGATTATAATTATATTGTAATATTATGACTTAGGGAGGTGTTATAACTATAATGTTACAATCCATAAATAGCATAATAATTATAATATTAAAAGATTTTATTTAAACAAAGTTTATTTAAGATGTTTCTAGGTTGTGCATTCTCACTTTGCAAATCCCCATTATTTTCTTTTTTGTCAATGTTAGTATCATTTATTTCATATATAAATAATTATTTTGTTAATTATTACATGCTAAATAATGAGCTAGAGTGATTATCAAAGATAAATAAAAATTCTAGATATTTAATCCCCCTCAAATAAATATTTTTTTGTGCTAACACTGAACCATCCGGTTCTTTAAAACCGGCACCGGTTTACCGGTTCAATAAAAACCGGCCGGTTCGTTCGGTTTTATCGGTTTGATTGCTTAAGTGATCTTTTAACAAAACCAAACTGGTTAACCATCCGGTTCCAGTTTTTTCTGGTTTAACCGTCAGATCTGATTTTTTCCACTATGCTAGTACTAAATGGAAATTTGAAGGGAAGATAACTGTCAAATTACGCCTCATTCTTTGCCCTATTCTTTTACCTGTCTTCTTGGCGACAAATTAATTCACGCACGTTTTACAGCTTGTAAAGAGGCTGAAAGCAGATAAGGTCGCCGTTGCATTGCTGTTCTGACCAGAACAGCAATGGCGCTGCAGACCAGCTAGCATCTGCTCTGCACTGTTGAGTCCGGCGCTGGCTGAGACGCCGTGAATTATCGCACCCTAAACGACGACACGTCCGTACCTGATCAACCTGTTGCTATCGGCTGCCTGCAACTTGCCAGCCAGCCAACTAGCCAGCCAGCCATCAGAAAGGAAAGCATCCTTCTTTGGACAGTAGGATTAGATAAAATGAGTGACAATGGTCCAGTGATCTCTAGTGTACTTTGATGACCTTCGCCTACGCCTAGCTACAGTGTGGAGGGATGGAGTAATTCACAAACCACAAGGATAATAACGCTAAATAGACAGAAAACTATACCACGTGATAACAGGTTCACAGATTCGCTCGGTTTTCACTATACCAGGTGTTAACATGCTCAAAATTTCGTTCGGTTTTGTCGCCCAAATTTTGGAGCTCCTCCAGCTCGTTCAGTTTCTGTACGATTTTGAACGGAATTTGTTTACGAATTTTGAGCTACCACTCCCCCAACTCGCTCCATTCGTGTCAAATTTCGACCTAACGTTGGCGGTCAGAAAAAAAAACTCCGGGCTTTGTTTGGAGACATACAATCTCGACCCGGGGTAAAAACCTCATGTAAGACCATAGCATCATAATCATCTGAGACACGGAAATGTAGCATTGAATGAAGTAACTAATGTTAGCTTGGTTCGAAGCAATGTTTCATTGGATAAGGTGATCCACAGTTTTATTTCAGAGATAAGACGATCCAATATTTGGTGTTGTAGATAAAATTTGCTAATTTTTTGTTTGGTCAGAGACTTATAATTTTGTTTATATACATCCAAATTTAATAGCCTCACTTCTCATGTGTGTGTGTGTGT
This sequence comes from Zizania latifolia, assembly GCA_000418225.1. Taxonomy (NCBI): domain Eukaryota; kingdom Viridiplantae; phylum Streptophyta; class Magnoliopsida; order Poales; family Poaceae; genus Zizania; species Zizania latifolia. The sequence continues at coordinate 488,342 of KE372216.1, forward strand.
GTGTGTTCACTAAAATATAATTATCTAGACTTTATTTTATATATTTAATTATAATAAATAGAACATTATAATCGGATTATAAATTCAATAAAAAGTTTAAAAATCATTTAGAATTGCTGACCAATGCCTGGCTCTCTCTGAAGACGGGCAGAAAATGTAGTTCAGTTTCATGGCCCAATCTATTATGGGCTGCAATTTGAGCCATCCAAAATCAGGCCCATTATACTGTTGCCTCCCGTCCTTTCCTCTATGGCCCACCACCCAACACGCCAGGCATCCAGGCATCCACTGGGACCGCCGCTACGGACACACGAGTGGCCTTCCCAATTTTGCGACGAACAGCGAGCGAGCGAGGCGACGAGCTGACGATCTGCTTCTCCGGCGGGCGGCGGCGAGCCGGCGAGCGCTCCTTCGGTGAACGGTCGTGCGTTCTCCGGCAGGTGAGCCTAGCGCCACCTTGCGAGCGCTCTCCCGTACGTGTGCGTGTTCTGTTTGTTGGTTCGATTGGCCTGTTTGGATTCGATTTTGGTGTTCCGATCTGGTATACGGAACAGTTTGATTCGCGAGCGCCCTTCGGGAGGGTGTGTGCTAATCCTTCGTAGTCTGTTGGCTTTGCTCAATCCGGGTGGTTTCCTCCTAGAAAGACCCCTGGTGAGGCGATGAAGCTGTGCTGTGACTGTGAGGTGTTCGAGGTTTGGTCGATTAGGAGAACGCGCATGGAAAATTTGCAGTTCTGTGAGTTAGTACTTCAGCAAGAGGTTGCAGACCTTTAGCAGGTTTTGTTGGCTGGGGAGAAACAGCAGCATCTGACCACACGTCCTGACGTCCACACCAACGGCAACTTTTAGGTTTCATCAATGCATTCTGGGGATGGGCTTCATGATGTTTGGTAGGATCGTCAACCTTTCACAATAGTGTGTCTACAAGGTCATTCGCCACGTTATCCTCTTATGTGAATTTCTGAATGTTAAGGTTCCACATCATAGTACGAAACACCTATAAATTGTGAAACCAGTGAATTGTTTATATGACTGCATTTTTATGGTTTGATGAAGATTGGATCTGTTACAATACTCTAATGCTCTGGTTAATAACCATCCAGGATTTCCTTTTACAGCAAGGTCATGGCAGAGGTTGTTGATTTAACAGGGGATGGAGGTGTTCTTAAGACAGTTGTCAGAAAAGCCAAGGATGATGCTATAGCTCCATCTGATAGTCTTCCCTTGGTCGACGGTAAGCAGTTATATTTCGTTCTCGAGCAAACCATTGCTATAAAATTCGTTCCGTTTGATTATGCAATTTCTAGGCAGTTGAGTTACATTAAAAAGTTATTTTGGTTAGCTGGTTCTACTATCTTTCCATTTAGCTGTGTTGCACTATGTTAACTATGATCCTCTCTTTTATCTATGACAGCACTAAAGTGAATGGCTGTTTGTTTCATTTGTCATGTTGGACTGTGATATGATGAAATATGACTATCTGCATAATACAATACTTCTCCCACTTACATTTATATCCTTTTGCAGTTCATTATGAAGGCACACTTGCTGAAAATGGTGAAGTTTTTGACACCACTCATGAAGACAACTCTATTTTCTCATTCGAAGTTGGACAAGGAGCTGTCATTAAAGCATGGGATATAGCTTTGAGAACTATGAAGGTGTAAAAGTTTTAATTTCTAATTGCACGTTCAGTTTTAATTGTTTGCTCCTTCTGATCCTTTAAAGACTTTTCTAATATGGTATGACATATTGAAGGTTGGTGAAGTTGCAAAAATTACATGCAAGCCAGAATACGCATATGGAAGTGCAGGCTCACCACCAGAGATACCAGCGAAGTCTGTTTGCTATTTCATCTCACTTGATGGAAAATTTAGTTTTTCCTGATTTATACAATGCCCTGTAACTGGATCAGCTTTGTCTTTGCAGTGCAACACTCGTTTTCGAGGTGGAGTTAGTGGCTTGTAGACCTAGGAAAGGTTCAAGCTTGGGCAGTGTATCTGATGAGAAAGCCAGGCTAGAGTAAGATATTTTTAAATGTTCTCTTTATATTTACAGCATGAAGTTCCCTTATATTATATAGCACATCAGCACAAGTTATGGAAAACTGGTTGATATATGGTGTGCCTTTTAATTACTTTTAGTCTCAAGCGAGTTCAGGAGTCAGAGCAAAATTGTAATGCCAGAGAGTTAGAAGTTGAATGTAGTAATTTTGTCATGGAATGAACTGTAATGTTAAATTGTTAATTGCATCTGGGAGCTGAGATAATTGTTTACTTTCCACATTTTTAAAACCATGAAGACTAATTTCTGTGGAATATGTGAATTTCCATAGAGAAATTAAGAGGCAGAGAGAGCTAGCTGCTGCCACCAAGGAGGAAGAGAAAAGGAAGAGGGAAGAAGCAAAGGCGGCTGCTGCGGCTCGTGTCCAAGCCAAACTTGACGCGAAGAAAGGGAAGGGAAAAGGAAAGGGGAAATAGATCACTCATATTTGCAGTTGACTATTGTAACCTAGATAATAATCTGCAGGGAGCATACACTGAAAGTTGCTTGTTCTTCGGATTCTGCCTGGTTGCTCCTCTTTGACACTGACACCGTGGCTGTACTGAAAGAACAAAAATAATTATATCTAGCATTTTCACAAATTGTCGCATGTTTTATCTATTGATTGATGTTATATCTTGATAACTTCACATCTGATGTACTGCGTCCATATAAGTGAATGCCGAACCTACGCAACTGTGATAAAGGCATCAAAGAGTCGCACTTCTCAGCATGCTGCCTAGTTTGCTTTGAGATAACAGATGTCACTGGCTTGGCAGGCTCGACTGATCAACTTCGAACTGGTATACTAAATTTGCTGAAGGTAAGGTGATGCAACTCTTACATTTGATTTTCGCACAGGAGGAATACACCCATGCAAGAGGACAGTGATGCACTACCAATTACATGGTCTTTCAGAACCACTGCAAATGCGCTCTATATGATGCCTGCTTGTGCGATCATCATCCGAAGAATTCGAACCAGAGTTTTAGTGAAGTAAATTTTCCCAACACCACGTGATTGTACTTATATTAAACAGCATATGGTGACAGTGTATACACAAATAAACTGCATCGATGTATACACAAATAAATCCAACTATTGTTTTTGGAAAAGACGAACACGAATAATCTCACTGTCATGACCTTTCCCTGTCTTACACGGCTTTTAAACAAATAATGGATGTTTGGTTTACAACAGATTTTTTTCGGGGGAGATACAGCACAGGCCAAGACTATAAATTAGAACCCCCCCACCCCCCCACCAAGAAAAACAACCACCACCAAAAAAATGAAATCTATTACATGTCCTAACATGGAATCGACTAAGGAGTAGGGAGGAAATGCCTGGAGCTGTGATGAGCTTCTGTACCTTAGACTTGCAGCATACTTCGTGAAGGAGTTTAAGACCTTGGCAAATTAGCCAAAACAATATGTTTCAGAAAAAAGGCACATCTTGGCAGTTGAGTAGGAACCAGAGGTCACTTACAGATTTGTAGGAAGCCAGAGGTCCTTGACTCATTGTACAGAGTTACAAAACCTAATGCAAATATAATATTATCGTGTGTAAATCACATAAGTGATGTAGATTATAGAATATCATGTGATGTACGGAACCGGAGACCATTGCCTGTATTGTTGGATACTGGACAGAGCCAGCAGAATATGTTAGGTCCCAGCACCTGTATAAAACAATCAAAATAGTTGGGATATTAATAACAAGCAATGCCGGATCCCTTGGTAAGAAAGCATGAATATCAATGCACAGATAAACACGACCAATTTTGAATTGCTGACTTGAATGCGATAATAATTTTAAGTGCCAGAAGGCAATGGCTTAAGATGACATTGGATGAATTCCTTTATGGATGTCATTCTCATGTTCTGTTTCCTGTCTATATCTCCTGGATGAATGGGTAGTGTCAAAAGCTTTGATGTCTTATAAAAGTGAAGAAGAGGATGATCTTCAACATTATTTCTCAACAAATGTTCAGTTATCCTCATGTCATTTTGCCTTCTATTTGGACATGGAGAATATTTACACTCTCAAAGAAGATGGGAATAGCAATGACAAAAATAGTTCTTACTGAAATAAGATTCTCATAGACACCAAGGTGATATGGATGATGATAAAGATTTCCACCCTTTTGTGCTAACCACATCGCTCTAACTCCTTCATGGTACTGCAAATTATTAATAACAAGCACTGTTAAAAATTCAATAAACCCTCCATCTCTAAATATAGGTTGAGGTTGGATCTGCTCAGTCAACTTCTCAAATTTTGACAACTAATTTATGTAAAAAGCATGTATATTAACTGCATAAAAACAATCATTTAATTTGCCTAGCAAAATACTTTCATAACATGCCATTTTTATTATTTAATCTAGCAATTTTTGACAAAATCATTATCAAAATATTGCATTGGAGACTGTGAAAAGTAAAAAATGACCTATGTTTGTGGACGGAGGGAGTAAACAATAAGGGTTTCAAATAACGTGAGAATCTGATGTTACCAACCTCAATTGTAGTTTTATTCTGTATTATGAGGTAAATATGCCAACCCAAGAGCACTGTCAACGCCAAAGTCAGTGGGCATAGAACGATCCCACAAATGATCTGTCAATTTGAAAAGTTCGTCAAATTTTACATGTTTATTATTCAAATGGAACTCCCACTCTCCTACTGATTGTTCAGACTAATAAGGAATATCATAGTAGCTTAAAAGTACATTCACAGGGCACTCACAATCGATGTCCTAGAAGAATCATTGCCTGCCTGTTCATCTACAGGAACACTGTACATGGCACTCCCTATGATAAGAACCTGAAATAAATACGAAACATTTCAGTGCCCTATCCCCCAGGAAACCGTGATTGCTGCAGTAAATGGAGGAAACAAGTACCATAGCATAGAAGCATGCAATTACAGCATACAATACAAAGATGAAAAATATCTTGTAATTCTCGTGTCCAACACAGTTATTAATCCATATACAGTGATGGTCCTGCACATAAGAAGTTGATGAAAATGTGTAACTGAACAACAGATAGAAGAATGGCACCACATAATTAGTACTGGCGGCACCATTTTTAGAACACATCTTTTGCAAACACGGCAATGGTGCGCTCGAGGAGGTTTATAGTGGCCACATTTCTGGCAATATCTCAAGTCACCACCCTGAAAAAAGTATGGGTTACAACTTACAAAATGTTTTGTCAACAAGGTAAGGAGAGGTTAATTTGGACAACAATAAGAAAGACAGCTAAGGTCAGTGTGAACAATTGAACACTCATGACTCATTCTCTTGCAGCCTACTATCTGTTCATCCCCATTCCATAACACATCCACCATTCCACTTCAAAATTGGAAGACCGCAAAGGTCAATGACCCTAAGGAATTACAGTGCATCTAATAGAAATTATCCGCTATTAAAAGGGACCAAATTCTGAATTCAGAATCGTTGGATGCACTGGATTCAGCACTCAGATCTAAATTATCTGTTAGCCAGTATGAGACAGTCCCTCCTCCAGAGGCTCCAGCTTTGAACTGCAAATGATCAGATAGAACAGCAATCCAGCAAAATGTTTCAATCCTACGAACCGAATTGCAAATTTGCCGCATTTCTCCAATAGAACAGCACGACATATGAAGCAGAGCCCCCATATAACTTGTGAGTCAGACTACGGCAACAACCGAGCACCATTCCACTCCAGAAATCCAATCCTCAAAGCAGGCGGCAGCTAGCCGACGTTACAGCGCGGGAGGCACGCACCTTGCGCTTGATCTCATGAAGGGGGCTCTCGGCGTCCTCGACGTCGGGCGCGAATGACGGCGGCACGCGGCCCGGGTCCCGACAGACGGCGACGGCGTAGGTGCCAACGCAGGCGGCAGCGAGGGCCGTGAATGCGGCGGCGTTGGCCGCCCCGGCAGCCGTGGCGAGCCCCAGCCACCGGGCCACGGCGACGAACACCGTCGTGTAATAGATGTACCCGATCGCCGCAACCACCGAGAAGATGGGCAGCGTCAGGTACCCCGGCCGCCCCATCGGCGAGGTCCACCTGGAGCCGCGGACGCGCGCCTGCGCCTAGGGTTCCGGCCGGTGGCGGGAGGAGCGGGAGCGCATCCTACGGGGAGAGGCTCCGGCGTCCCGCGTGCGGCGCAAGCGGGTTCGGGCGAGCGAAGACGGCCCGCCCGTTTGGTGACGTCACTTTATCTCGCGGGAAGAGACAGCGGCGCGCACGAGAGAACAGCGTACTCCGTAGTTCGTACTTCGTATCATACAAGCAAAGCAACCAACGTTGTGTATAATTTTGCTCTTTTGGAAATAAGTTTGGTACAGTATAATTTTCATTTTTGGAGATAAGTTTTGTATAATTATTGGTGTCTTACTCTGTTACTTTGGGAAATAAATAATTGTCATTTGGTATGATTTGATTATCTAGTTATGTTTATAAGCTTGTAAATGTTAGGAAAATGTATGTGTTTATCTCAACAGACTAAGACGAGAACAAGACAACCAAGCTTAAACTTATGAGCATGACCAAGCTTTAAAAGATGTGAAAACACAAGAGTTTTAATCAGGTCTCCGTGGAATAATAGTTTTTAATAGTTTTATATCTTGTCGTGACAATATATGTAAAGTTAATGTGATAACGTAGGCAATGACTACACCTAGCACTAATGACTTTTACTCAACTCGAAGTCTTTAATTGCGCACTTGCCTTTGTTTTATGTGTCGGTATTTATAAGCATTTAACAAATAGGGTAAGATCAATAAACCTTTTGGAATAATTTTACTAGAGATTACACGTAAAATCATATATAAGTTACAATGTAAAATATCATATAGATACGACGATAACATACATGCACATTATTTGTCTTGGTCAGTTACTTTATGCTGAGGCTTTTAGAATTTAATGCTGAACATTATTTGTCATATTTAATCTATTTATTTGTGCCCTCGAATAATCGTTATAGATTTGATTTTATTTGTAACCCGTCACTCACCGGCACTCAGAGCTCTTCCTAACATATAAAGAATTGTCGGCGTACGTAGAATGTCGGTAGAAGAGGATGTTGACTTTGTGTCAAAGCTGAAGTAGCTTCAATAAGCCAATCCTAGTTTTGACTAAATAAACACGGAGACCAGTTTGAGTGTGGACGAGGATTTATTAATTGTTGCCAAAACGCATGTCATACAGATGATTATTATAATATAATTATCACGGATACATTGAGCAGAGTCCGGTGATGGCGTTAAGTTGGGTATGAGTAGGTGGTCTGCTCTATTTGTTTGACGGAAAGGAAAAGGGTAATTTAGTGTCGTTGAAGACTTGAAGTTGCTTGGAAGTAAAGGATTCATATTTTCTCAGGGCTTCCGATGGAAAACAAATCGTCGGACTCCCAAAAATAGTTCTGGTAAGAACGCTCTCAACATAATGACTAGGATAGTTTCTATACTAGTGCCACGTAAGTTTTTTTGCTGAGGTTCCATACTAATATCACCTAAGTTTTTTTGCTGAGATAGAAGGAGAGTTAAGGAAGAGAGAGAGGAAACCGTTTCTTCTTCAAAAAACCAAGTCGGCTCGCTCTCCAGGGAAAATTGATCTTATATCCTTGTCGGGGATATGACCCCGAGTACTTCCCGAAAGCGATAGTGATGAAGTACAAGGATGGGTCAGGAAACGAAGCATTGAAGACGACCCAGAAAGGGTCGGATCATTCAACAGCCGAAGAAACGATCGGCGGTTTGAAAAGCTCCCAAGTCCCGCACTCATGAAGATGGCCTGACCGCTGGCACTCGGACGATCAACGCTGATAGTTAGACCGTCTCTTCAATGACAATAAAATCCGAGCGTGTAACTGTTCAATCAAGACAGCGAGTAACGCCAGGGTTAATAGCTCACGTTCTGACCGTTTTAACTGTTGTAAAGGGACTTAATGATGGAATTGTGCCCAAGAGAATTCTAGGAAACCGGAAGTTCTGGCTGAGGACCGAAAGTTCCGGGCCAGCCTAGTTTCAGTTTTTGGAGGAGCCGGAAGTTCCGGGCCTGTCTGGATGAACTGGAAGTTCCGGTTAGACCAGATGTTCCGGGTCAAAATAAATTCGATACAGAAGGTTATTTTCAGAAGTTTCGGTTAGGACCGAAAGTTCTGGGTCCAGACGAATAGATTAGATCTGTTGGGCTTTAATACAGATTAAATGCCCATGACAGGGCACTATATAAAGAGAGGAGGGGCTAGCACGAAAAGGCTGCTGCTTGATGTTGGTTTGATCAAACCCTAGCCGCCACCTCTCTTCTCTCCTCGATTGCAAGTGTTATGATTGATCTTCCGGATCTCGCTAGTGGTGCTAGCACGTCGGCGCAAGGTGATCCTGTCCCCGGACGTGTGGATACTGTAGAGGCACTACTCCAATAGTGGTGCTCGTCTTCTTTCCGTGGAGTTCACCGGATCGTAGGATCGCGTCGTCTTCATCTCCGAACCACAGACGAACGAACGGAGTTGAGCAAGGACGCGCTTCCCCAACATCTTCTTCCGCTGCACTAGCGTGTCTTGCGTTAGAAGGTAACGATCCATGATCCCATTACACGCACGGTTCCTGGGCTAACATGGTAAAATTTTGAAATTAAGCGCTAGCGTAACCTCCCCATAACCCATCAGTGGTATCAGAGCCTACGTGCGTAGCGTTCGATCTGGATCGATCACATATGGTGATATGTGGTGGGAATAGATTGGATCTATTATTTTTGTCGTCGGATTTTTAGAAGTTCTGGTTGGACCGAAAGTTCTGGGCCGAAATAAACTTCGATATAGAATGTTATTTTCAGAATTTCCGGTTGGACCAGAAGTTCCGGGTCCGAAAGTTCTGGTTGGACCGGAAGTTCCGGACAGAAATAAATTTCGTACAGAAGGTTATTTTCGGAAGTTTCGGGTGTGACTCGGAACTTCCGGGCCAAAATAAATTTGAGTCAGAAGGTTAATTTTGGAAGTTCTAGCCCTGAGTCGGAAGTTCCGGGCCCTTCGACCGGAAGTTCTGGGCCTCTGAGCCGGAAGTTCCGGGTATATTTTTCAGTCACGCGTAGATTCCGCTTAATTTATTTTTGCAGGGAATGTTGTGACTGGTATGGCCTTGCAAATGTATAAGATACAAGTTTGTAATTATATGGCCTGCGTGCCATGGTTGATTACAACCCAAGGCTATTCAAATATTGTACGACCTGCGTGTCAACATGTGATGCTTCTGCTCATGTAATTAGTATAGTGCTATTAGCTGTAATAGACTGATACAAGTTCATGGAGGCCTGAAGCGTGATGACCCGATGGACAGAAACCATGGAGATGGAGATCACCATGCGAGAGGGCCATACTAAGTCACAGTTAATATGATTGCCTATGATGTTTACTTATGTTTCTGTCATACTATTCTTTCATGTTCCGTGTGCGGTAGACATCGTTACCATGTTAGAATAGTTTACCTTAGAAAATTAAGTATTGATACTCTTTCCAATAGCTGCACCTACCAAGTTTCTCGATCATTGATGGTGGATCTGCCAAAGCAGGGTGCCGTCTTTTATCTTGACCAGTTAGGGTGGATGTCGAACACCACATACATAGTATTGGTTTGCTTAACAAAGCTATCAAAACGGTTTTGGGCTTTGGGGCATGGAGTTAGAAGTCGGGCATTGGATGCTACCCTAACGAACAAGAGTGACATAGAGATGTGATTAGCAAAATGTTGCTTACCTATGTCACTAATCTTCTAGCAGTGATGTCAAAGCTCACTAGGAGTTAGATGAATATGGATCTTGTCTCACAATGTGTCGTTAGAGAGAAAGCGATCATTTTACATATTGTGGTACATCTTTTATTTGATAGAAGATTAACATAGCATAGTGCTGAACCTTGCATTTTATTGTAGATCATGGCACCTACTGCAAAGAACACTTCCGTTTTTAATCTGTGATCTATCCTTGAAAGGGAGAAATTATCTGGAACAAATTTTATTGTCTGGTACAGAAACTTGAGAATTGTTCTCAAGCAAGAGAAAAAGGACTATGTTCTAGAGAAACCCCATCCTAATGAACCAACTGATGATACACCACTTGCTGATAGACGGGCTTATGAGAAGCACACCAGTGATTCAGTTGATGTCAGTTGTCTCATGCTTGCCTACAAGTCCTCTGAGCTTCAGAAGCAGTATGAGGACAGGGATGCCTACGATATGATCGTGGGACTCAAAGGCATGTTTGAGAACCAAGCACGGACTGAGAGGTATAATGTCTCAAAGTCTTTGTTTGCGTACAGGTTGGCGGAAGGCAGTCCAGTGAGTCCTCATGTGATCAAGATGATTGGTTACGTTGAGAACCTAGAAAAACTCGGATCTAAACTTGATAACGATTTGGTCACACATGTGATTCTTCAGTCGCTCCCTGCGAGCTTTGAGCCGTTCATCATGAATTTTCATATTAATGGCATGAAGAAAATCTTGGCTAAATTGCATGGGATGCTCAAGACAGCCAAGGAAAGCCTTAAGAAAAATTCTAGTCATGTGATGATGGTTCAAAAGGAAAGTAAGAAGAGAAAGCGTAAGGGGAAGGCTAAATCTCCAGATGCGATCTCGAGCTCTAAGTCTAATTCGGCTGGAAAGTCCAACTCAGGCTCTGCTAACTCTGACACTTGCCACCACTGCCACAAGCCTGGCCATTGGCGGAGAAATTGCAAGTTGTACTTGGAAGAACAAAAGAAAAAGAAGGAAAGTGGAACTTTCGCTTCAGGTATAAATGTTATTAAAATTTATCTTGCTACTCGTCCAAGTGATTCATGGGTATTTAATACCGGATCAATGATTCACACTTGCAAATTATTGTAGGGGCTGAAAAGGAGTAGGAAGTGCGCAAGACGCGAATTAGATGTTCGCATCGGTAATGGTGCAAAAGTTGCTGCGTTAGTCATCAGCGTTTATTCTTTGTCGCAACCCTCAGGATTAGTTTTGAAACTGAATAATTATTATTT
>ASSH01053143.1:0-10838 GCA_000418225.1 Zizania latifolia
GAGGTGATCCCGTCCTTGTACGTGTGGATACCATAGAGGCGTCGCTGCTACTGTGGTGCTGATCTTCCTGTGGAGATCGCCGGACTACGTCGTCTTCATCGCCGACGAAAGGACGGAGTTGGGCGGAGTTTTTCAAGGACGCGCTTCATAGACTCTACTTCCGCTGCCCAGCGCATCTCGTGGCTTGAGGTAACGATCTATGATCCCATTACACGTATGGTTCTTGGGCGCACGGGGTAAATTTTTCGAAATTAACGCTAGCGTAGCCTCCCCATAACCCAAGAAACACTGTCTTAGCCTGCTACGAGTGATTGGTATATGGACACTGGTGCCACCGCACATATGACCTCTGATGCCGGTACCCTCTCCCTCACCTCTCCTCCTAGCCCCTATTATCCATCTCAGATTGTTGTCGGTAATGGTTCCATTATTCCCGTCTCTCTCACCGGCCAATCCACCATACATCAGAATAATCATTCTTTTACTCTTCGAGATTTTCTTTATTCCCCTCATATTATTAAGAATCTAATTTCTGTTCGCTGATTTGTTACTGACAACTCCTGCACTGTTGAGTTTGATCCCTTTGGTTTCTCTGTGAAGGATCCTCATACCAGGACCGTGATCGCTAGATACAATAGCACCGTACATCTCTATCCCCTTCATCATGTCACGCCATCAAATTCAACAGTCACCGCTCTCACCGCCACCGCCTCTGATGTTCTCTGGTATCATCGTCTTGGTCATCCTAGACACGACGCCCTGACTCGCCTTGCCCTAGTCCTCTCTATCACTAAAGGAGATCTCACTGGAGTGTGCCATGCCTGTCAGCTTGGTCGTCATGGTCGTCTTCCTTTTTCTACTTTTAGTAGGGCCTCAGTCAATTTTGAGTTAGTCCATTGTGATCCTTGGACATCTCCTATCACTAGTATTTCAGGGTATAAATATTATCTTGTCATCTTGGATGACTGCTTTCATCATGTCTGGACATATCCCCTTCGTTCTAAATCTGATGTTTTCACCATTTTATCGAATTTTTTTTTGCATATGTCTAAACACAGTTTGCTTCAACCATCTGCAGTGTCCAGTGTGACAATGGACGTGAATTCTACAATTTAGCCACCCGTTCCTTCTTCCTCACTAACGGTGTCGTTCTGTGGATGTCATGTCCCTATACTTATCTCTAAAATGATAAAGCCGAACGTATGCTTCGCTCTATCAATAACATTGTTTGGTCCCTTCTTTTTAAAGCTAGTTTCCTAGCTCCTTTTGGGTAGAGCTCATGCACACTGCCACTCATCTCATCAATATCCACCGTACTAAAACCCTCAACCATAACACCCATTTTTATGTCCTTTATGACATTCATCCCACATACACATATCTTCACGTTTTTGGTTACAAGTGTTATCCTAATATCTCTGCCACTACCCTACGTAAACTCATACCTTGATCCATGATGTGTGTATTTCTTGGCTACCCCCAACATCACAAAGGGTACCGGTGTTTTGACCCTACCTCAAACAGGATCATAATATCAAGGCATGTTGTGTTCAATAAACTCTCGTTTTCTTACGTAGAGCTCACCGGCCAATCACCAAGTGCTGATAGTCTGAATTTTTTGAAAGATTTTTCTTCTGTGCAGGTACCAATCGGCGACACCCGCAAACAGACGGCAGCCCCTGTCCTACCTCGTCCTGTTCACCCACCCAGATTTCCAACTCGATCTCAACCGGGCGTCAATATGGCAGGGGTAGCCTACTCCCGTGGAAATCCTGCGCCCGACCCAACCAAACCGCCTGCCGGGCCTTCAGCTAAACAGCAAGACAGACTCTTAGCCCAAGTGCTGCCACCGGCCTCTGCTCCTTCCGCCCTTCCACTTTGCCTGCCCGATGCCCCTAGAGGCGGCGCGCCATCGCTGGGAGCTGTGCGTGGCGCACTCCACGCGTCGCCTGGTCGGGACGCAGCACTGGAGTCCTCGCGTTGCGCCGTGCGTGGTGCGCTGCCTAGAGCGGTGCACGGCCCAGGTACTGGGCCGACGCAGGTTGCCGGCCCAACAGTGTGCAGCATCGGCACTGGGCCAGCACAGCTTGATTCACCGGCTGGACTTTCTGATGCATGGCCTGCTCAACCTGCTCAATTGGACCAAATGCCTGCACGCCACAATCAGGCTCCGACGCTGCTTCCCCCGTACTGTGTCGTGCCGACACGTCCTTGTTCGGCTCGAGCTTTCGGTACTCCGACTCTTCCTTTACTGATCGGGATTTCTCCGATTATCAACGATCATGGCATGATAACCAAAAGTAAAGTAGGAAATTTTAAGTCTACTGATCAGTTGAATTTGTAAGTCTCAACACTATCTCCTATTCCTCGGATATATCGTGCCGTCCTAGCTGACCCTAACTGGCAGACTGCTATGGAGGATGAATTCAATGCTCTCCTCGTCAACCATACATGGGATCTTGTTCCGTGACCCAAATGTGCCAATGTAGTTACAGGCAAGAGAATATTTAAATATAAGCTTCACTCAGATAGCACTCTTGATCGTTATAAGGCTCACTGGGTTATTTGAGGTTTCACACAACGTCCTGGGATTGATTATAACGAGACTTTTAGCCCTGTTGTGAAGCCTGCCACGGTCTATACTGTTCTCAGTCTAGCAGTCTCCCGTTAGTGGTCAATTCATCAGCTTGATGTTAAAAATGCCTTCTTACATGGCACCCTTCAAGAGACATTTTACTGCATTCAGTCACTTGGATTCGTTGATTCCTCTCGACCGGATATGGTATGTCGCCTTAACCGGTCCTTATATGGCCTCAAGCAGGCTTCTCAGGCTTAGCATAGCAGACTTGCCTCCTTCCTGATATCTCTCGGATTCACTGAAGCTCAGTACGATACTTCACTATTCGTTCTGAGGTATGGGACTGACACTGCATATCTCCTGCTTTATATCGATGACATTGTTTTGACTGCTTCATTCGACAGGCTTCTTTAGTGGATAATTTCAGCCTTACAGTCTGAATTCCTAATGTCAGATCTTGGAGACTTACATCATTTTCTCGGCATTTGTGTCTCCCGGTAGTCCTCTAGTCTTTTTCTTAGTCAACGACAGTATTGTCTTGATATCCTAGAGCGCGTCGGTATGACCAACTGCGGGCCTTGCAACACTCCTGTTGATATTTGTGCCAAAATAGTTAGCAACGATGGTGCCCCAGTTGCTGACCCAACAGATTTTCGCAGTCTCGCATGAGCACTATAGTACCTCATCTTCACTCGTCTGAATATTTCTTACGCAGTTTAGCAGGTTTGTCTCCACATGCATGATTCTCGTGAGCCTCATCTTGCTGTGCTCAAAAGGATTCTGCGGTATATTCGAGGTACTATTGACTTAAGTCTCCATATTCAGCCATCGACAGTAGATGCTCTCGTCGTCTACTCTGATGCAGATTGGGCTGGCTGCCCAGATACTCGACGATCCACTTCAGGCTATGCTGTCTTCTTAGGCGACAACTTGATCTCGTGGTCGTCCAAGCGTCAGAACACGATCTCTTACTCCAGTGCTGACAAACACAGTGGCTGAAGTTACTTGCTCCGCTAACTCCTACAAGAACTTCACTTCCCCCCGTCCAAGTCCACTCTGATGTACTGTGATAACGTCAGCGCAGTCTACCTCTCATCGAATCCTGTGCAACATCAACGGACAAAACATGTTGAGATCGATCTCCACTTCGTTCATGAGAAGGTTACTGTCGGTGCTGTACGAGTGCTGCATGTTCCCACTTCCTCACAGTATGCAGATATATTCACAAAAGGACTTTTGACACCGATTTTTACTGAGTTTCGTTCCAGTCTCAACATTCGCCCCATCGATGTTGTAACTATGGGGGTGTTAGAATATAGAGTTAGTTACGTACTCTAATTAGAGTTAGTTACGGACTCTAATCTCGTTTTGGTGTTAGATCCAGATTGGTTATGTACTATAAATATGTATTTATCCCCAATCAATAATACATCGAGTTTTATTTTATAACATAGTAAAAGCTACGGTCTGTGCCTTAATCTTATAGGGATCACTATCTACCTGAACACCTCCAATTGCAATAAGACGACTAGCACCAATTACAAGATGAAGAACAGTGAAATTTAGGATGGTTCTGAACATTTTGCGCAAGAGTTCCTTCTGATGTTGGAGATTCTGTAGGCTTCAAAAGCTTCAGGATATAAATCTTTTTTATCAGTACAACCTGATTCTTGTGGTTATGTGCTGCTGGCAAATAGGGCAGCGCACCAAATTCTTCCCGCATTCATAGCAGGTCTGCAAATCATTTAAGCATGTATGCTGCCATTTAGAACAACAAATAGTTTTTGTAGAAATACTGGGAGTACAATAAGGGGAAATTTTGGCACCTGATGTCCACATCCAAATGCAAGATCCTTTGATTTATCCATACAGATGACGCACAACTGCGAGCACAAAAAAATGCTACATTTAGTTTAAAATCGAGTAAATTTCTCAGGGTTTAGCACAAACTTTGCTAGTACACAGAAAATTATCACTATGAACTCTTCCATGATCTGCAGATTAACAGTAAAACCAGAAAAAGAAGTATGTGAAGTGCAATACAAAGCTTTGGCATAATATTAGTTATCACAACAGTATTTTTTTCTTCAAAAAGAGCATCCATGAATTAACTGTAAGCCAAATAAGCGCAGGCAGAGGGGTCTGAAAGGAAGTTCTGAAGCAATGTAATGCAACTTGCCAACTTCCCCTGTATCAATAAGCCTCCTGAAATGCCAAAATACTCGCCGAAAAGGACTCAGTTATTTGGTGGTGTACGAAACGATGCTATATTGTTGCAGTACATGGCTTTAACTTTATCAACTCAACTTTTGCACGTATGCAATGGTGAACATGGTGTAAATACAAACAAAATACTTACAATTCTGCTTTCTAAAGAACTTTCTGAGGTATAAGCGTCCGGTGCCCTTGTAGCTACAGGCTGTCCCTGCTTCTGTTTGAAGCTCTCAGACTGTTGCTGAAAACCACTTGATTGTGGGCTGAAGCTACTAGATCGTGAATAAACACCAGATTGTTGATCAAAGCTAGTAGACCTAGAATAAGTGTGCCTTGCGGGTGGCGGCAGAGGAATTCTTGGAGGTATCCTATGGCGACGGCTGAAACCAAAGAAAAAAATGAAGAATGTGGTCAAATGGATACAACCACTGAAAGCTCAAATTATAGTTCTATTTGAATCAATGTAGTGTTGGAAAACCATAGAATACCCTAGAAGTTGGAGATCAAGTGTTGCCTTGTACTGCTCAGGGATTTCCATCAAGGCTGACAACGCAAATTCTGCCTCCTTCCTGTCAGGTGCGATGCTCTTTGACATAATGTCCGTGAAGTTCACAAACTGCATGAAAGCAATTATTCCTCAATGCCTCTGTTATTGCGAAAACCACAAAAATATAAGCTAAAGATTAGAAATCAAATGTAGAACAATCACCTGGAAGTTGTCAAATGAACGAGCAGGTATATTGTCGTCAAACTGATGCATCATGTCCCATGGTCCATCACCAACCCCAACAAGAACAATAGACAAGGGGAAGTGACTGGAAAAATTTTCATAGGAAATGTTAACATGTGTTTACCTAATTTAGGCAGAACATAAAGATATTGATTCAGGGCCTTGATCAGATAGAGTACCTAGCTTTTACTATAGCATCAATTGTATCACGCTCCTGTGGGCTTAACTGCCCTGACTGTGTATCAACACTTCGAGTAACCTGTTAGCAGAAGTTACCGCCATGGAAAAACAGGGTATAAAAAATAAGTTCAACTAGAGTCTAGAGAAGAGTTTTGCTGATCACAATTGCATGGTTAGAATGACAAGAGATAAAAAGAAGGGGCAAAACATGAGAACATGGTGACAGACCTGTCCATCAGCAATTATCAGAAGAACATGATACTGACCACCAGTGTTGTCTACAATCCCAATTGCTGTTTCAATTATTGGGGCGAAAGATGTTGGCCCTGTTGCAATTTTAGCATGCATTATTTTTCGGAGATATGTTGTTACAGACATGATAATTACTGCAATCTTATAACTAACTAGTTTTGCTATCCTTCTTTATGAAAATAAAGGAAGAATAAACCATCTATATTGAGTAATTACTTAAACGAACCAGCTAAACGAAGAGTTGGAACAATTTCTCTGTATCTTTCTAACGCCTCTTCAAATCCATTGCATGGGTGGTTCTCAGGATAAAAGCTGAATACCTCCTGATCATGAGTTGATGCTGCCAGTACACAAAGGAAGCATTAGATCAGTATTGTTATTCAAATATGCTACTGAAAGCACACTAAGTGGTCAACAGAAAAAATCGGAACAATGAACTTACCATCACCAAATCCAAAGCAGGGAATCAAATTATCTTCATCAAAAACTGAAAGTGTCCTTCCAATGATAGATATTGCTTGCTCATATGGATTTGGAGTGCTTCCAATATCATGTAGGCAGCGCCGATTAAAGGAAAGTTTACCTAGCTCCGAGAAGCTCAGCACGTTAAATGTGATCTGACATAGCATGAGCAGTAGTGTAGGATATACAAGCAACATGGGAGGCATCCTTTCAAAACTAAAAATGGCCTCATTGTGAAATCCTTTTCTCTAGTAATAATCCTCTAGGCTTTCTTAATATGGTTTCACTTGGCAAAAAAAATTGCATACTGCCTTTTATGTAAAACCACTGAATCAGAATCTCTCCTAATGTAAAAAAGATGGCAGGCAGTCCACACAAACTTTGGATACAGAAAAAATGCTTCTTGGCGATTTGTAGCAAAGAAATAAGAGAAGTTGACATGTCATTTGCATCAAAGGGCAACTAAGGTTGAAAGGGAGATTTGGGCTAATAACAGGCAAATCAAAATGTACTGTATAGGTTACAACCACACTAGTAGCAAGTGATAGGCACCAGTGCACTGCAAAGCAAATATAAAGAAAAAAGATTATACACTCAAAGTCATCTGCTAACCTGTCCACTCATTGCTCTTTGTAAAATCAATGCCTACAATAAGATTTGAAGATTCAAGACCTGCTTGTGCCAAAGCTTCAGTAACCTGTAACAGCAGATAACCATGAAAATGAATAGGTGTTCTTCCGATTTCAAGTTCACAATACTCAAAGGGAAGAGATTGTTCAAGACTCTAGTAAATATCATCTGCAGTCCACATTAAAAAAAAAATCCTCTATGGCGGGCTATGAAAGGAAATAAATCTGAGGAAAAATGCATAAATTGAATAGTCACAAGCACATGAACCCAGAATACTTTGATGACATGAAACTTCAATGACACACAAGTATTATGATAAGTGTTTATCTTTTGTAGGTGAAGTAACAGGAAATGGAATGATTGTTGCTACATATTTAGGTGCCTCATTATTATAGTCTTTAGCTCAATCATCACATAGGCCTGATTGAAGATATCAAGCCCTTAACAGAAAACACACTGGAAAAATAAAAAACAGTTGGATATCATATAGATCCTTAAAAGCAGTAGTTACTTTGGAGAATCTTGATCCAAAACAGTGGAATTTCAGCATACAAAAGATTTCCTTAGACCAACACCAAAGCCAAAGGAAGTGCACTTAAATGTTATCATATCATCTAAACGACTATGCTGATAATACGATACATTAGGAAGAAAAATAAAATATTTATAAACTACGATACCGTACTTCTCATATTTCAATTAGTTGATACAGCCACAAGTCCCTCTACCGTTGATGAGAACATGTAATATTTACATAGTATAAGTTTTTAACTTCCTGACTTAAAATGGTTGCATCATTAATCACTTATAACCTACGCTAGATTTCTTTGTTAATGGTATTTACATTGGTTTCCATAAAAGCATGCATCTCTTGTTGTTTATTCCAAATTTTACCAAACACGATAGAACAAAAGTACATAGCACATATCAAAATTCCACAGTGCATATAAGAAATTCAGGGGAAAACAAGGCCATGCCATCAGGACATACTTGACTCAGAGAGCGGTAGTCATCTCCAATCCTCGAGTACTTCTTCTGCAACCTGGCATGCGCTTCTGGCTGCACATAGTTATCTGCAGAAGGAGCATACCTTGGGCTGTAACTGGAGGATGCATTTGTAGAGTATCTCGAGTTATATCCCGATGATGTATTCCCATGATCATAATTATAGCTATATGAAGGCTTAGGCTTGGACTCCTTTTGCCCCATTTCTCAACTCAGCTGAATTCCCTGGTAAAGGGAACAGAAGAAAGATCAGTACTTTTATAAACAAAAATGCAGTCTTTTCTGACACAGCGATAAGCATGACACATCAAGAAAAATTGAAGTTCTTGAAGAACTGATCATGGGTGCTTTTTGGGGAATCCCAAATTGGGGGTGGGTGGTTTTACTGTCAATAGCAGGTAAAATCCCCACACAAGAACAATCTAGCACAGCATCCTATCCTACATTCCCTCCTCATGGACAATTTGCAAGAAAACAATCAAAACAAGCCAACCCCTATATGAACATCGAACATATCGACATTCGAAAGGCGCTCAAGAAAAACCAAACGGCGACCTACCAGACCTAGCGACAAACACCGAATTGCTTCATAGGATTAGATCCAGGTACCTTCCAAACCCACCAAGAACCCGGCTTTTTCGAACACACTCACCAGCAAACAAGAATCAAGAGACGAAACCCAGAAACGGAGAGAGGGATGAGGAAGAAGAGAAAGGGAGAGCTTTCTTGGTGCGACGAGAGCTCTTTCACCAAACAGCACGAAAACCCCCCAAAACCATCCATCCACATGGGCTCCTCACCCCTGCTCTCTGTCCACGACGAGGCGGCCCGGGAAGACGACGAGCTGGAGGCTGGAGGTGAGGTAGGCGATGCCAGTCTATGTGGCTCGAGCACTCAACCAACACAAGACGCAATAACAACCAACCCACCCGGAGGATGGAACAAAAGTGAAGATGCGCAGGTCAAGTCAATCGCTCAAGGTGAAGTGTAGAGGGGAGGGGCAGCGGAGGGCAGATTTCTTGTGTGCTCGAGTTCTCTAACCACCATGGACAACGACAGTCGACAGGTGAAGCTTGGAACGCGGGAAGGATCAGTAGGACAGTAGGTACGTGACGAAGGATTTGAGAGGGGGCACTTTGTCACAGTCACTTGATATAGTAGCTTGCGTTGCGACAGAATTTTTTTTTACAACATTAATACAACGTCACGTAAATAATATAAATAACTTAAAACATGATAAAAATTATATGTTTTTATTTTATAGGAGAACGTTTATATTGATTTTAAAAGTAGTATAGATTTTACTGATAATGAGAATCATCACGTGTCAATGAGAATGATTGTAATGGTGGTAGATTTACTATCACCACTATTAGTTATTTTTAAAGTAGTGTAGATATAGATCTGATGATGTTAAGTTTTACCCAAGTCACTTGCTCACTGTGGAGTTACTGTAGATCGGGAAAAAGATCCTTCTACTATAAAATGATGGATTCTTGTGTGTTGTGTTGGAACCTGGAAGCGCATGATTATCCACTCAAGAGAAAAAGTTAGATGGTGAGTAAGCTAAGACCATCTATGCATGATTATCCACTCAAGAGAAAAAGTTAGATGGTGTGCTAAGACCATCTGTTACATGCACACCGGCATTGCACACACACGCATTCCCATGGACAATCATGGACGTAGGAGGCTGTTGTATAAGTTGTTTTTGGTTATAGTTTGAAGTCAAGTGGGATAGGATAGGAAGATGTATGATTTTAGATATAATAATAATAATAATATATGTTATATATTTATCTGGGTAGATGAAATGAACTGTTTTTTTAGTTGTACGAATGTGAGTAGTTAGAACGAGAATAAAAGATTATTAATTAATAACAACAAAAGTTGATTACAATTAAACTTTTTGTAATCAATATTAGTTAAAAATAAAATATACTGAGTATACCTAATTAACACTGTTTTTGATACGATAATAATCATTTAACAACAAGACAGACTAATTATCCCTAATCAATCACTGATAATAAGGTTAGCAGAGGTAGCCATATTTATCTAGCCAGTTTTACTAGGTGACTTTATCCAATACTTTTAATATTTTCTACTATGGCTATTCCATCAACGCTCGCCCACAGACAAACACATTTAAAATTGGGATAGACATCTCCCATCCAATGAAACGGACCAAAAGCCAACCGGGTTCTACGACCCAGCCGCGTGTGAACGTTTGGTTCCGGTGAATGCGATCGCTTTTGGCAAATTTTTTAGAAAGGACGGGCCCAAGGTTTCTTGTCAGGTTAGTAAACTGTTGGTTAGGCATCAGTTGTAGAATACTCTATCTGTTCCGTAATTCGTTTGATTTTTTAGTCAATTTTTTTAACTTCGATCAAATTCAAAAAATATAACATATGTAAGATCAAATAAATATATTATTAAGATATATTTTACAATGTATTTAATAAAATTATTTTGGTGTTATAGTCGTTGGTATATATTTTTCTATAAAACTAATCAAAATTAAATAAGTTTGATTTATAAAAATTCAAACGACTTACAATATGTAATTGGGAGTATCTTCCAAGCTTGTTAATTTTATTTCAGTCACCGTTTTGGTTGTGCTCTTGGTATAAAATATTTCAATATCGGTGTGTCGTTTCTAAGTCTAATAAAATAATATAAATATATTTAAAAATATATATCAATATAATTAAATATGATATATTTAAATATGTTAATATTTTAAATATAGTATATAGCTTGAATACAATATAGTACATAGCTTAG
>ASSH01053144.1:0-10833 GCA_000418225.1 Zizania latifolia
TGGCGCCGCCGCCGGCAGAAACAACGATGACAACGGCAACACGAACAACAGCAGGTAATTAACGCGCGCGCGCGAAACGTACTGATGATTAATTAGCGGTCGTTGCCTTCGGGAGTCGATCTGATGATTCATCGTGCGTTTTCGCATGCAGAGCCAACCGGCCGCAGACATGACGACGGCGGAGAAATGAAGCGTTCTCCGTTGAAACTGCAGTGCTTAATTTTCTCATGCGTGCGAAATCGATCGATCAATATATATATACACATGTGTGTAGAGATGATACATATATGTATGTGAGAATAACATGTATGCAAAGTGTGCAATGCATATATATTTACGTATCGCATCTCAAAATATATACTATATATTATATTTACGTATCTAATATGGTGTATCTTAATTTGGATTTTGGAAACGTCTACGTTGCTAGCTGTAGCTTTATTATGTAATGAGAGAAGAGCATGGCTGCTGGCTAGCTAGCTTCTGAGAGCCATAGAGCGGAAGAATAAGATGCATGCAGTTCTCAGGAATGTAAAGGCTTGCTTTACTTTGTAATGCATGGTTTGCTGGTCTTGATTAATTAATGTAATGCTGGATTGCAGTTGCGGAGTCAGGAATGGAATTTAACCTTATATATATATTCTATATAGCGCGCAGCGCGCTGAATAGCTGAAGGAGGTCAAACTTACGTTAACCCACCGCACCGCTCTACCATCCACCGTACTATATGCGGTGTAATTTTTTTACTACCAATCTAATAATTTTACCACCAATCTAATATGCGAAGTGTAATTTATATGGGTTGTAAATCTTTTATCACCTTCAGTCTATTTATGTACTATATGCAGTATAATTTTTTTACTACCAATTTAATAATTTTACCACCAATCTAATATGCGAAGTGTAATTTTGTATGGGTTGTAAATCTTTTATCACATTTGGTCTGTTTCTGTACTATATGAAGTGTAATTTTTTTTACTACCAATCTAATATGCGAAGTGTAATTTTGTATGTGTTGTAAATTTTTTATCATATTTGGTCAGTTTCTCTAATGGTTCGTTTGTATGTGTTGTAATCTTTTACCACCTTCGGTCTGTTTCTCTATTTGACTCGTTTGTATGTGTTGTAAATCTTTTACCACCTTCGGTTAGTTTCTCTACTGGTTTGTTTGGAGTATAAAACAATTACAACATATCTATCAGTTTTGTTCGTACTCAGTATATAGTACAGAAATAGACCGAAGGTGGCAAAAGATTTATAACCCATATAAATTACACTTCGCATATTAGATTGGTAGTAAAATTATTAGATTGGTAGTAAAAAAATTACGCTGCATATAGTACAGAAATAGACCGAAGGTGGTAAAAGATTTACAACCCATATAAATTACACTTCGCATATTAGATTGGTGGTAAAATTATTAGATTGATAGTAAAAAAAATTACACTGCATATAGTACAGAAATAGACCGAATGTGGTAAAAGATTTACAACCCATATAAATTACACTTCACATATTAGATTGGTGGTAAAATTATTAGATTAGTAGTAAAAAATTACACTGTATATAGTACAGTGGATGGTGGAGCGGTGCGGTGGATTGACGTGAGTTTAATCACCGAGTGGGACACCGGTTTAATCACGTTTGGATCGGTGTGCCGGGATTTGAACCACTACCGACCCATCACGCTGAATATTATACAGCGCGCTTCGCGCGCTATAGAATATATATATATATATAATTGGTAGTCCATATTAATAAATTGTCGCTCTTTCCAAACCTTTTCCACACAGTTCAATCGTCTCAGTAGCATTGCCCTTGGTGTTAGTGATCAGTTCTAACGTAACCCTAATTAATCCCCTCGTTCTCCTTGTGTTTTTTCCATACTGCTGTCTCTCACTTTCACATTGACACTATATATTCCTCGAAATCTCGATCACCCTCTTAATGTTGTCTCTTCTTATACATCCATATACCGAGTGAAAGCTCTGTAAATACATGCTTGGGCATTAATAATATATATATATAAATACATGCTTGGGCATTGATAATATAGGTCAGCTAGTAAGAGCAGATGATCGTCCATGACGATGAGCCCGGCTGGCCATCTGGCCAAGGTCGCTAAGCCGTCGGTCCGCCCAGGCTTATAACTCCACGGTTGGATCATATCTGCATCTCCTGCTACTGTAGTATCAGAATTTAACTATAGTGCAGGGCCTCTTCGCATTTTCTGCAACTGTAGTAATAAATTTAGACTGTTCTTTTTCAATCGGACGGCGCGCGAGATTCATCACTCTTGCCCCTTCGTTTTACGGCGAGAAGGCAGTACTGAACTACTGATACTTCACGAATCTTCATGCAAATTGTAAGGCCACAATTACAAGTGCTTCTGGAACAAAAAAAAAGTCGAATGATTTATGGAAAACTATATGAAGTATCTAGCATCAGTATTCTAAGAGCTACTCTAGGTGCTATCGTGCCATTTCTACCAGCTTTTTTTTTTTGGAGAATGCCAGAAAGCTTTGGTTGCTATTGAAAAGCACAAACACAGAAACACTACCCAGGATGTTCGATGTTCAGATGCTGTGAGAGGGGCAATCACCTATCACCGGCCTATAAAACCCAGGCCCTAAATTTTGTATATATGTGTAGCTCTTATTTTTATATTAGGTATATAAAAATAAGCCAAATCAATAATACCGGGCATGCATATCAACTCAGAAAGATGTGAGAAAGTTAAGAAATATATGTAGTACTTTCTATCTTCCTCGATCCTCCTTAGCTCTTGTATATCTCAGCTCCACTTTCTATGTCTCATCATTCTTCCTTCCGCTAGTCAAAGCGTTTAATGTAGCAATGAGCTTATGGTTGGTTTATTTGTTTTGTTTTTGCTGATGATTTAAGATTGTTATGGCTCTATTTAATAGTGTTTTGGTTGATGCATGGTTTATTAGAGTCTATTAGAGCATGGTTGATTGATATTATTTTTTACAGATTTACTGATAAGAACAATATTATTCTATATTAATCGTAAAAGGAGGGAAAACAGGAACACGTCCTCTTTCCCAGTTAGGCCCATCAAATATTCACATGACCCATCTGAACTATCTTCCATCACCTCCAGCCCAGTGAAAGAGTTGGCCCGGTGGCTAGCACAGCAACGTGCGTGCCTCAGCGGCTGGCAACGGCAACGTGCCCAGCCGGCGATGGGAAGTGAAGTGCCGATTGCTGAACGGGGAGAGATACATGTTTGTTCGGTATACAAGGAGTTTAATTTTTAGAGGGTGAGATATAAAGAAATAGGATGGTTTCGTAAAAATATTTAGTTGAATGAATAGAACACTTTGATTATGTGTATAATTTAATTTCTTATTTAGTTAGCGGAATAAAAAGGGATGGAAGGAGCTTGTCGTCGCGCCGCGCTGCTGCCTGGGCTGCCTTGTTGCCCCTGGCTGTCACACCGTGCTACCTGCGCCACTAGCCGCCGCTCTTTTGTGCCTTCTTCCGTGCTCACCCACACCTGCTGTTGGTCGTTGCCCTCGTCACCTTGCCGTCTAGCCCTAGCTGTCGGTTGCCCAACCCTAGCCACTCGGCCCTGCCGCCCTCTGGCTGCCGGCACACCAACCCCTGGCCACCTAGCGCGTCCAACCCGGTGTTGCACCATTCGGAACCATGTTATTCGGAAAAGATCGGTATCACACAGTTTAACATGTACAGATAATATTCTTTTTCTAAGGATAGTTTAGTTTCACTTAGTATCCTATCCCTCAAACCAAACAACTGAATCACCACATATTTAGAAACCAAATCGTTCCATTTCTCATTATTCAGTGAACTAAACATTCCGTAAGAGAATGGGTGACGACGGCTAGCACCCACTACCCAGTTGTGGCTGGTTATGAGGGACTATGTTTTTACCTTTTGGTTGTGCTGGCTAATGGGCCATCTAGGCCAGTTGCCTGTCTATATGCATGGTGCACCATACCAATTAGCTAAATGTCACAACTTGTAAGGAGCTAGCTATTCGGTGAAGTAACTACACATCAAAACCGAACTAAATACCACTGATTTTTTAACCAAATCAAATACCAACAACTAATTTAACCGACTATTTTGGTTAAATCAGTTCGGTTCGGTTAATCGGTTTTAGGTATTATTTTTTTGTCTACGCCTAGGTGGCAGCGGGATGGAGAGGAGGTAGGGGAGAAGGTTAGGCTTAGGTCTGCCACAATGAATGTTGCTATAATCTGATCTGTCCAAAAATTGACTAATAAAATATCAGGCAAAGCATGAATAGGATTGACCATTGCCTTTGGTCATCCTCGTTAACGCTGGCCTGGTCGAAATGGACGAGCTCGGAAAAAGACAAGCCCCCGCCAGCCAAAGACGACCGCCGCAGGAACGCGAGCCCACTCGAGCCCATCTTCTCCTATTCCATTCCTCCGCCTCCTCCGCCTCCTCCTCCTCCTCGTCGTCGTCGTCCCTCTCGGCCCCCGTCTCCGCGCGCTTCATCGCAAACCGTTGGGTGCGCAACACTGACCCCCTCGAATCCGTCGCCTTCCTCTCCGCCCCGTATAAAGCCGCTGTGATCCCGCACTAGAGCTGGTGTGGCGCTTGGCAATCGGCCGGCCGGGTCCTCCGTCCTCCGGCGCCGGTCCACATCTGCGCCGAGCACCTCCTCCAGCTCCCCCGCTGGGAGCCGCTCCCCTCCGACATCCTACCGTCGGTCCCCACTCCTCAGGCAGCTCCTCCTCCCCTAACACCCCTCCGACCCCGTCGCCGCCTTGCCTCACTGTTGTCGACGATCTCCTTGCCCAGGTGAACGCCCGCCTCGATGCCTCACTTGCTCTACCTTTGTTGCGCCTCGCCGGGCCGCCTCCCGTTATAGATTGGTGCTCGCTGGCGCTGGCGAGGCGAGGCGGATCTAGAACTGAAAATTACCGTGTGTCCTATACCTACTACATCACAAGTCTAATACTCAGCTTATGTGCTAATATGGTCTAATACTGATGAAATTTCAAACTTCACCATGTAAGATAGGGTGGGAATTTGAAAATTCTATTGAATTCGCTCTCAGATTTGATCTAAGTGTGTGGTTTTTTTTACTGTATCCAGTATCCTCTTGCACAATAATCTGACTAAACCAAACCTGATCCATGATCAGTCTTCTGGCTCATTTTTATATGGGTTTCAACATTGCATTCTGCTGTTCTGCGATCTATCTGATTGATTGATGAGCAAAGCATTGCCTTTTTGGAAGATTTGAGATACTAAAGCTTCCATCTCGTGTTACAGAAAGTTTGCATTACGACATGGACATGGCATTGCCGGTTGTGAATGCCACCGCGGCAGTGCTTGCTCGTGTCTCAGCTGCATTCAATGCACCTTTTGCCCGTGCAGTTGTCTTTGGGGTTCATATCGATGGTAAGCTTCTTTCGACCATTAAAGAGGAACTTATGATGTGACAAGGGTGCTGGGCATATTGATTGACATTCGGTAACACACCATTTTTCAGGGCACTTGGTTGTGGAAGGGCTTCTTATAGTAGTCATAGTGTTTCAGCTTTCCAGGAAGAGCTACAAACCTCCAAAGAAGCCACTCAGTGAAAAGGTAAAGTCATCTTCTGCCTATTTCCCGCTGTTTATTTGTGTTACTGACTACTGATTTTGGTCTAGATTCACAAAAATTGTTGGTGAAAGTTAGTGTTTTGATCATTGCAGGAGATTGATGAGCTATGCGATGAATGGGAGCCAGAACCTCTGTGTCCTCCGATCAAGGAGGGGGCCCGAATCGACACACCAATGCTGGAAAGGTTTGTATGATGGCTTGCATCTAGTGACAGCCCCATTAGTTATAGTTTAAACAGTAGTAGATGCACCAGATATAAGTTTTCATATATAATGGTGATGTTCTTAAGGCAGATTTTTAAGCTCAACTCATGATATTCTTGCAGGAAACAGTTCTTTTTTTCATTATTCGTCCATATTATTTCAAAGGTAGTGAGTTAACATACCATCTGCAAGACAAATCATGATAGTGTTGGGGCACTTATAAGTTATAACACTAGTTTAACTTAACAGCACAGTGTGGCATGTGAGAAGGCAAATTTGACTTGAACCTTTACTTTTACAACATACTGCTCCCTCCGCCCATCATTATAAGGTGTATTTTGTCTTGTTAGGACAGGCCTTTGACCAACAAGTATTCTATTGATATATAATTTTTGTTCAACTCTAGCCTACCCCAACTTGTTTGGGATTGAAAGGCTTTGTTGTTGTTGTTGTATATATAATTTTTGTGATACAAAGTTGATATTATTAGATTCATATAAAAAATACTTACATATGACTATCATTTTATATTACAAAAATTGTGTATTAATAGAGTAATTGTTGGTCAAATGCTTGTGCTAACGAGACGAAATATGCCTTATAAAAATGGGCAGAGGGAGTATGTCAAAATGCAATAATGCATGCAAAACATGGTTCAATGTTACGAAACTGGTCATATTTTAGACCAGCACTGGGCATCATGAACCACTTCAAGTACTGGATACTGCTTGGTGCTTGCTTCCCAAATGCTTACATTCTTCTACCTCTTTAGGCGGACTAATTGTGCTTGAAGTTTATTTGGTTGCTCCCATCAACTACTTGATGCATAACCTTTAATGCCTTTGGAAAATGGTTTTCTTTTTCACAGTGATATTAATAAGATGGAATCAGCCAATTGCTTAATGTATGCTGCAAGATGCGGCTTACCAGTATTATGTTTACAAGAGTTCCTTTCATCTGAATAAGCTTGTATCTCTATCCAGTTATCAACATATACCATTTATGTGCTTGTGTTGCACTACTAATGAACAGAAACTCCATGAATAATATATTTTAGGAGTAATTTTTAGCATCCCTAACATTGGTATTGCTCTGTCTCAAATAATTCTCACTCATAGAATGTTCCTTCTATTGTCTCTCCCCTAAGATATTGTTGAAAATTTGAAGTATCTGCGTGTGATATATCATTTATTTGATGAGCACAATATTGGTAAAAATCGTTCTTGAGACATTCCATGTATGTGGTTGTCAAACCAGGTCATTTGCACAGATCTATGGAATATGGAATGTAGGAATTTATTGTGTGAACATGTTATGATTGCAGTATGCCTGCAATTGTTAGACATCACATCATTTCTCCTGAATTGTTGTGGTCAGAATTAACCCTGCTATTCTTTTCTTGATACAGTGCTGCTGGACCACATACAACCATTGGTGGGAAAGAAGTTGTAAACTTTGCATCAGCAAACTATCTTGGTTTAATTGGCAACGAGAAGATCATTGTAAGCCAGAACCCTATTGTTTGTGATTTTTTACACCTCTTTCAGGATATTTGACATGGGTGAATTGCAGGATTCATGTGTTGGTTCATTGGAGAAATATGGTGTTGGATCTTGTGGTCCACGTGGCTTTTATGGAACAATCGGTTTGTATACTCTTTTCACAGCCAATGTTGCAAATATGGAAGAGGAGCTTATCTTTTCATTACGGAACACTTGCAGATGTCCACCTTGACTGTGAGGCGAAAATTGCCAAGTTTCTTGGAACTCCAGACTCAATTCTGTATTCATATGGGATTTCTACAATATTTAGTGTGATACCTGCCTTTTGTAAGAAAGGAGATATCATAGTTGCGTAAGTTATCCTTTGCCCCCTGGCAATATATGAACTATACAGCTTCAGTTACAAGAGTTCCTCTAGTTATTTCAGTACAAGAGCCTATATAAATATTTATTACATTCTTTATAGAATTTTGAAATGCTCATTTCATCATTGAGACTCTTGCTTCCATGTCAAAAAAGAAATAAAGAAAATATTGCTTGACCCTTTAGGAAATAGAGCATATCTTTGCCTTGTAAACTCGTTCAAAGTTGTTGCGCCTTACATGTATCTATTTAGCAATTGCTATTCTTCATCATGCAATTAAGTCCATACTTGGTTGTTCTATGTGCTAGATAGCATGTTGCTTTCACTTGATTTTTCAAGTTTGAACCTAAGCCAGTCTCTTATATGCATTGCAGTGATGAAGGTGTTCACTGGGCCGTGCAAAATGGTCTCCATCTATCAAGAAGTACTGTTGTTTATTTCAAGCACAATGATATGGCTTCACTTGCACACACTTTGGAAAAACTTACTCGTGGAAATAAACGAGCTGAAAAAATCAGGCGATACATCGTTGTAGAATCTATCTACCAGGTGTGGTGCCTTGTCTGATAGCTCTCTTGGATATGTGCATGTTTTTTCTCACAAAATTTGGAAACATAAATTATTGGTCTAGCCTGTACAATCTACAAAATGATGAGATGGTTCAGATATAAAACTTTGGATGAATCCACTCTCAATATTGTGATGAATGCAGAATTCTGGTCAAATTGCCCCCTTGGATGAGATTGTCAGATTGAAGGAGAAATACCGGTTTCGTGTTATTCTGGAGGAGAGCCATTCTTTTGGTGTGCTTGGACAGTCTGGACGTGGCCTTGCTGAACATTATGGAGTTCCAGTGAGTGGTTACCCCCAGCACCTTTTTCTTTTTCTTGTGACACCAAACTAGTAAATGAAAAGAATTGCTACAATTCACAGATTTTTGGCAGAATACTCTGGTGGCTGGTGCATCTTATTTCTGACATTTTTCTTGCATGTGCAGATTGACAAAATTGATATTATCACAGCCGGAATGGGAAATGCGTTAGCTACTGATGGTGGCTTCTGTACAGGAAGTGTCAGAGTTGTTGATCATCAGGTAGATGCAACAAGATTGAACATTGATTGCTATAGAAACTATGTTGTTAGATACTTAGATGTCTTGTCTGATTATGGAGTTATGCTTTGCAGCGTTTAAGCAGTTCGGGCTATGTTTTCTCTGCCTCTCTGCCACCTTATCTTGCCACTGCTGCAGTTTCTGCTGTCAACTACCTGGAGGAGAACCCCTCAGTTCTTGCAAATCTGAGGAGCAATATTGCTCTCCTGCACAAAGGTTAAGAAGATTCTCTTGTGAATGCTACTCTCTCCGTTTTCTAATATAAATCGTTTAACTTTTTTCTACGCCAAACTTATCAACTTTGACTAAAGTTGAAGAAAAATGTATTAATATCTATAATGTCAAATAAATACACTATTAAGACATATTTGATGGCAGATTTAATTAAACTAATTTGATGTTGTAGTTGTTGATATATTTTACTATAAAATTGGTTAAAGTTCTAGAAATTTGACTTATAAAAAGTCAAACGACTTATAATATGAAATAGATAAAGTATCATGTTAACCGGCTTAGCATGTATCATGCTCACATTTTTCTGTTCATTTTTCATTGAATGCTATTTTTCGAATCATTAAATATAATTAAATATTGAAATTATATCGATTGTGACCCATGACGTTTGCTGTGGAAACACGGCTTGAAGACCATGTTCATGCATGCTATATGTTTATATGTACCTGTCACCACCTAAATGCCTTTGGTGTGTTTGATCTGCAGAACTGTCAGGTACTCCCGGGCTTGAAATTTCAAGCCATGTTCTGTCACCTATCATCTTCCTTAAGCTGAAGAAATCGACGGGTTCAACAAACACCGACCTAGACCTTCTTGAAACCATTGCTGAGAGGGTAAGTCCATGTGGACACAACAAAGCTTTTCCAGCAGCAAATGAATTTCCACATGCATATATTTACACATCCCTTTTTCCAACAGATGCTGAAGGAAGATTCAGTTTTCATCGTGGCATCAAAGCGGTCAGCTTTGGACAAGTGCAAACTCCCTGTCGGAATCCGCCTCTTCGTGTCAGCCGGTCACACCGAATCAGACATCTCCAAAGTGTCCTCATCCTTGAAGCGGGTCTCAGCTTCAGTTCTTTCAGATTACATCTGATCCCGGATCCCCTTCAAGGTGAACTCCGCCCTTCTTGTACGAGCCATGTACTCTAGTCTCTCTGTGTTTGGTAAATGTACATAACCTGTACATTTCTAGGTTCCGATGAATCCTGTTGTCGCTAATACTTACTACAACTCTTGAAATAAGCTTTTTTTTTGTAGAACAATGATGTTAGGGATGGTGCGCTTGTGCTGTAACATGCGACTCATCTTATGCTAGTGGTTTCCCTGTAGCCTTCCTCTTATATTGTCTATCTGAATACATGGAGAAATAAGTAGATTAAGGATTATTTTCGCCTCTTTTCACTTTGGAAAAGCAATGGATAGAAATAGATCAGGGCGTTCGACTTTTTCTCCGGTGGCGACTGGATACGCACATGGTGAACAAGATCCCAGAACCATGCATTCGTTTAGTTTTGCCCGATCAATCGGGTATTTGTTACTCTATCAGTCCTATAATATTGTAACATAACACTAGATTTGGTATTTTATAATCCAATGAATCTAGTGTTACTATTTATTACTGTGTGAAATGTCAAATCAAATCTGATCTTAGTTATAATATCATGTGAGACGGAGTGTATGGGCCGGATCTAGCGATTTGTTAGGCCACGATTTGCATGTAACAACCCCAAGTTTTGGGCTCAATAAAAGGAAGAGAAAACTGAGAAAAGCTTGGCAGCGCCAAAATTTAGTCTCTCACTCTGTTTTGCTTTCATTCTTCATACTATTGTAGTTGTCCGATAATCTTCAGTTTCCTATAGTTTCTACGGATACAGAGTGTGTGAGTGGGATATTTTTCTGACATGGGCTATATGTATGTTTGGTTAGGAGTATGGAATGAACGGATTTTTTTAGTTGGCTAGATATAACTTGGAAGGAATAATCATAAATTTAGAGGTTCCACTTTTCA